>JAYKQN010000039.1:2302500-2312500 GCA_036785175.1 Eupleurogrammus muticus | reverse complement strand
AGCATGTGTGCCTTGAACTGATGTAAACGCTGCTGTCAGCGGCAGAGCAGGCGGTGAAATCTCAGCCGACCATGTCGGCGTCCTCAACGCTGGAAACTCTGCATTTGTTCTGCAGCGTGAGACGCTCGGCCACAGCCTGTGGGATTAGAGCAGTAATTCACTGGCTTGGCAGGAGCTGCTGTGGTTCCCTCATGTCGCTCAGCGGCTGCAGAGACTCAGTGATGCTGCAGGACGGGGAGGATCCTCAGAAACCACGGCAGCACGGCTCAGGATGGCCGAGTATGTTTCAGGATGGTTCAGGATGGTTTCAGGATAGTTCAGGATGGTTCAGGATGGTTCAGGATGTTTCAGGATGGTTCAGGATGATTCAGGATGATTCAGGATGATTCAGGATGGTTTCAGGATAGTTCAGGATGGTTCAGGATGGTTCAGAATGTTTCAGGATGGTTCAGGATGATTCAGGATAATTCAGGATGTTTCAGGATGTTTCAGGATGTTTCAGGATAGTTGAGGATGATTCAGTATGGTTCAGGATGGTTCAGGATGATTCAGGATGGTTCAATATGGTCCAGTAAGGCCGGTTCAGGATAATTCAGGATGGTTCAGGATGGTTCAGGATGGTTCAGAATGTTTCAGGATGTTTCATGATGATTCAGGATGATTCAGGATGATTCAGGATGGTTCAGGATGATTCAGGATGGTTCAGGATGGTTCGGGATGTTTCAGGATGTTTCAGGATGGTTTCAGGATGTTTCATGATGATTCAGGATGATTCAGGATGTTTCAGGATGGTTCAGGATGTTTCAGGATGGTTTCAGGATAGTTCAGGATGATTCAGGATGGTTCAGGATGTTTCAGGATGGTTTCAGGATGTTTCATGATGATTCAGGATGGTTCAGGATGGTTCAGGATGGTTCAGGATGTTTCATGATGGTTCAGGATGGTTCAGGATGGTTCAGGATGATTCAGGATGATTCAGGATGTTTCAGGATGTTTCAGGATGGTTCAGGATGTTTCAGGATGATTCAGGATGTTTCAGGATGGTTTCAGGATGTTTCATGATGATTCAGGATGATTCAGGATGATTCAGGATGGTTCAGGATGGTTCAGGTTGATTCAGAATGGTTCAGGATGGTTCAGGATGGTTCAGGATGTTTCAGGATGTTTCATGGTGGTTCAGGATGGTTCAGGATGATTCAGGATGGTTCAGGATGATTCAGGATGATTCAGGATATTTCAGAATGGTTCAGGATGTTTCAGGATGGTTTCAGGATGATTCAGGATGGTTCAGGATGGTTCAGGTTGATTCAGAATGGTTCAGGATGGTTCAGGATGGTTCAGGATGTTTCAGGATGTTTCATGATGGTTCAGGATGGTTCAGGATGATTCAGGATGGTTCAGGATGATTCAGGATGATTCAGGATGTTTCAGGATGGTTCAGGATGTTTCAGGATGGTTTCAGGATAGTTCAGGATGATTCAGGATTATTCAGGATGTTTCAGGATGGTTTCAGGATGTTTCATGATGATTCAGGATGATTCAGGATGGTTCAGGATGGTTCAGGATGATTCAGAATGATTCAGGATGATTCAGGATGGTTCAGGATGGTTCAGGATAGTTCAGGATGTGTCAGGATGTTTCAGGATGTTTCAGGATAGTTCAGGATGATTCAGTATGGTTCAGGATGGTTCAGGATAGTTCAGGATGGTTTCAGGATGGTTTCAGGATGGTTCAGGATGATTCAGGATGGTTCAGTATGGTCCAGTAAGGCCGGTTCAGGATAATTCAGGATGGTTCAGGATGGTTCAGGATGGTTCAGGATGTTTCAGGATGTTTCAGGATGTTTCATGATGATTCAGGATGATTCAGGATGATTCAGGATGTTTCAGGATGTTTCATGATGATTCAGGATGATTCAGGATGGTTCAGGATGATTCAGGATGGTTCAGGATGGTTCAGGACGATTCAGGATGGTTCAGGAGGATTCAGGATGTTTCGGGATGATTCAGGATGATTCAGGATGGTTCAGGATGTTTCAGGATGTTTCAGGATGGTTTCAGGATAGTTCAGGATGATTCAGGATGGTTCAGGATGTTTCAGGATGGTTTCAGGATGTTTCATGATGATTCAGGATGGTTCAGGATGGTTCAGGGTGGTTCAGGATGTTTCAGGATGTTTCAGGATGGTTCAGGATGGTTCAGGATGGTTCAGGATGTTTCAGGATGTTTCAGGATGATTCAGAATGATTCAGGGTAGTTCAGGATGGTTCAGGATGATTCAGGATGGTTCAGGATGATTCAGGATGATTCAGGATGATTCAGGATGGTTCAGGATGATTCAGAATAGTTCAGGATGTTTCAGGATGTTTCAAGATGGTTCAGAATGGTTCAGGATGGTTCAGGATGGTTCAGGATGGTTCAGGATGGTTCAGGATAGTTCAGGATGGTTTCAGGATGGTTTCAGGATAGTTCAGGATGATTCAGGATGTTTCAGGATAGTTCCGGATGGTTCAGGATGGTTCAGGATGGTTCAGGATAGTTCAGGATGTTTCAGGATGTTTCACGATGTTTCAGGATAGTTCAGGATGATTCAGTATGGTTCAGGATGGTTCAGGATAGTTCAGGATGGTTTCAGGATGGTTTCAGGATGTTTCATGATGATTCAGGATGATTCTGAATGATTCAGGATGATTCAGGATGGTTCAGGATGGTTCAGGATGATTCAGGATGATTCAGGGTGGTTCAGGATGGTTCAGGATGATTCAGGATGGTTCAGGAGGATTCAGGATGATTCAGGATGTTTCAGGATGGTTCAGGATGTTTCAGGATGGTTTCAGGATAGTTCAGGATGATTCAGGATGGTTCAGGATGTTTCAGGATGGTTTCAGGATGTTTCATGATGATTCAGGATGGTTCAGGATGGTTCAGGGTGGTTCAGGATGTTTCAGGATGTTTCAGGATGGTTCAGGATGGTTCAGGATGTTTCAGGATGGTTTCAGGATGTTTCATGATGATTCAGGATGATTCTGAATGATTCAGGATGATTCAGGATGGTTCAGGATGGTTCAGGATGATTCAGGATGATTCAGGGTGGTTCAGGATGGTTCAGGATGATTCAGAATAGTTCAGGATGTTTCAGGATGTTTCAAGATGGTTCAGAATGGTTCAGGATGGTTCAGGATGGTTCAGGATGGTTCAGGATGGTTCAGGATAGTTCAGGATGGTTTCAGGATGGTTTCAGGATAGTTCAGGATGATTCAGGATGTTTCAGGATAGTTCCGGATGGTTCAGGATGGTTCAGGATGGTTCAGGATAGTTCAGGATGTTTCAGGATGTTTCACGATGTTTCAGGATAGTTCAGGATGATTCAGTATGGTTCAGGATGGTTCAGGATAGTTCAGGATGGTTTCAGGATGGTTTCAGGATGGTTCAGGATGATTCAGGATGGTTCAGTATGGTCCAGTAAGGCCGGTTCAGGATAATTCAGGATGGTTCAGGATGGTTCAGGATGGTTCAGGATGGTTCGGGATGTTTCAGGATGTTTCATGATGATTCAGGATGATTCAGGATGATTCAGGATGTTTCAGGATGTTTCATGATGATTCAGGATGATTCAGGATGGTTCAGGATGATTCAGGATGGTTCAGGATGGTTCAGGATGTTTCAGGATGGTTTCAGGATGTTTCATGATGATTCAGGATGATTCTGAATGATTCAGGATGATTCAGGATGGTTCAGGATGATTCAGGATGATTCAGGGTGGTTCAGGATGGTTCAGGATGATTCAGGATGGTTCAGGAGGATTCAGGATGATTCAGGATGTTTCAGGATGGTTCAGGATGTTTCAGGATGGTTTCAGGATAGTTCAGGATGATTCAGGATGGTTCAGGATGTTTCAGGATGGTTTCAGGATGTTTCAGGATGATTCAGGATGATTCAGGATGGTTCAGGATGGTTCAGGATGATTCAGAATGATTCAGGATGATTCAGGATGGTTCAGGATGGTTCAGGATGATTCAGGATGTTTCGGGATGATTCAGGATGATTCGGGATGTTTCAGGATGGTTCAGGATGTTTCAGGATGGTTTCAGGATAGTTCAGGATGATTCAGGATGGTTCAGGATGTTTCAGGATGGTTTCAGGATGTTTCATGATGATTCAGGATGGTTCAGGATGGTTCAGGATGTTTCAGGATGTTTCATAATGGTTCAGGATGGTTCAGGATGGTTCAGGATGTTTCAGGATGTTTCAGGATGATTCAGAATGATTCAGGATGATTCAGGATGAATCAGGATGGGTCAGGATGATTCAGGATGGTTCAGGATGATTCAGGATGATTCAGGATGATTCAGGATGGTTCAGGATGATTCAGGATAGTTCAGGATGTCTCAGGATGTCTCAAGATGGTTCAGAATGGTTCAGGATGGTTCAGGATGGTTCAGGATGGTTCAGGATGGTTTCAGGATGGTTTCAGGATAGTTCAGGATGATTCAGGATGTTTCAGGATAGTTCAGGATGATTCAGTATGGTTCAGGATGGTTCAGGATAGTTCAGGATTGTTCAGGATGGTTTCAGGATGGTTCAGGATGATTCAGGATGATTCCGGATAGTTCAGGATGTTTCAGGATGGTTTCAGGATGTTTCATGATGATTCAGGATGATTCAGGATGGTTCAGGATGGTTCAGGATGATTCAGGATAATTCAGGATGGTTCAGGATAGTTCAGGATGATTCAGGATGTTTCATGATGGTTCAGGATGGTTCAGGATGTTTCAGAATGTTTCAGGATGATTCAGGATGATTCAGGATGTTTCAGGATGATTCAGGATGGTTCAGGATGATTAAGAATGATTCAGAATGTTTCATGATGGTTCAGGATGGTTCAGGATGTTTCAGAATGTTTCAGGATAGTTCAGGATGATTCAGGATGTTTCATGATGGTTCAGGATGTTTCAGAATGTTTCAGGATGATTCAGGATGATTCAGGATGTTTCAGGATGTTTCAGGATGATTCAGAATGATTCAGGATGATTCAGGATGGTTCAGGATGATTAAGAATGATTCAGAATGTTTCATGATGGTTCAGGATGGTTCAGGATGATTCAGAATGTTTCAGGATGATTCAGGATGATTCAGGATGTTTCAGGATGTTTCATGATGATTCAGGATGATTCAGAATGATTCAGGATGATTCAGGATGATTCAGGATGTTTCAGGATGTACGTTCCTAAACATTTTACAGGAGCTGATTAATAAACCACCCCAGCCGGTGGCTCCAGGAATATGATGTTTCTGTTTCAGTGTGAACCCGGTTCAGTAGAATCTGTCAGATCCTGGAAGTCACGGTGTGTTTCTGCAGCATGGAGGTGACGGGAGGTGTGATGTCACACCCGTAATGTAATTACAAACCCATCTGTCTCTCGTCCATGACAAGCGCAAAATGTCCAATTATGGTTTGGTTTAAATCGTAATTAGTTCGACCCAATTTGCCGCCTGAGCTGATGAAGGAGCTGCAGAACCTCGAGTTCTGCAGTAATTAACGTGGTTCCAGTCATTTCTTAGTCATGGTCTCACTTATCAGCACAGTTTCTTCTTCAGGGACGTTTGTGGACAGTTTTGGAACTGGCTGCTCTGATTCCACAGATCTTATCACACTCAGATAACCCTATCATATCATGTTTAGTCTGTGATATAAAACTGACTTTCTGTTTCTGTAGTTTCTGTCCTGAACAGCAGCTTTTACAATAATATCCTCATTAAAACATAAAAATAATAAGCACTCCATGTATTACATCCTGGAGTTCATGCTGTAAACTAAAATATAAGAATTAAAATAATTAAATGCAGAATGAATGACCCACAGAAAAAGGTCAGAGCTACAGGAACATCTTTTACATCACAGACAGCATCTATTCCACTTTACGGCATAAACACCTGTGTTAAATTAGCAAAGACGTTATATTAGGTGCCCTGTGGTCTATGTGAGCATTTAGATGTATTTCAATAAGTACAGATACAGGATATGGGTTAATAATGATGTGTTTCGGTTTCTCAGCAATGTGTGATATCTGTAAATAAAAAGTAGGATTCATTATTTACCTTCAGCTTTCTGCAGGAAATTTACTTTTCTGTCTTGATTTCAACAGGCTCCTCCACTTTGGTGTCTTTTTTGTGTTTTATTATATTATTATTATTTATTATTCTTATAAAGAGTTGGTCATTAAATGAAAAGTTAAAACCAATCGATTTATGAATTAATCACTGCACTTCTATGCATAACTGCTGCTTTGAAGATGTGTGACCTTTAGTTTTTAAACAGTAATAACTATTGATAGTTAACGTCAAAGAATCAACAGTATAATTCATTATTAACTCTGAGCTTTCTGCAGGAAATCTGCTTTCTAAGGCTTTTATTTCTGTCCCTGACCTTCCAGCTCACTTTTATGGGTCAGTCCATATCAGATTTTATTGGCTCAGAGACACAAAAGCTTCCAGTTTCACTCTTTAACATCATAAAACCTTTAATGCATCGACAGCTACAAACATCACATGACTTTACACCCTGTTCTAAATATATATTTATTCCACAGGAATGTTTAAAGCTGTTATTAGGAGTCAAATGTTCTACTGTCCCTCTGCAGTTTACAGAATCCTGAATAAAGCGAGAATCTGCTTCAGAAATCAGATTCAGTCATTATCATCAGTTACAGCACGATGAACTGGACTCTCATCCACTGACTTGTCTCCTTGTCTATGTACGGACGACTGGTTGAAAGATGGCAGAGATTTTAAAATGGATCAGTTCACTGATTGACTGCTGTTAAACACCAGCTTTTTCCTCTTAGACGGTAAATCCAAAACCTTCGTTATTTCACTGGACTTCACCTTTACACTTTATCTGGAGTCAGCCAGTCGTCCTTACCTGGCTCAACCCTGAGACCAGATTCAGAGCTGAGGGGATGATCATTGTTCACGATGCTATGTTGTTCACGATGCGATGTTATACACGATGCAATGTTATTCACGATGCGATACTGTTCACGATGCGATATTTTTCACGATGCGATATTTTTCACGATGCGATGCTGTTCACGATGCAATGCTATTCACGATGCAATGCTATTCACAATGCAATGCTATTCACGATGCGATGCTGTTCACGATGCGATGTTATACACGATGCGATGTTATTCACGATGCGATGTTATTCACGATGCGATGCTGTTCACGATGCGATGTTATTCACGATGCGATGCTGTTCACGATGCGATGTTATACACGATGCGATGTTATACACGATGCAATGTTATTCACGATGCAATGTTATACACGATGCGATGCTGTTCATGATGCGATGTTATACACGATGCGATGCTGTTCACGATGCGATGTTATACACGATGCGATGTTATACACGATGCGATGTTATACACGATGCAATGTTATTCACGATGCGATGTTATTCACGATGCGATGCTGTTCACGATGCGATGTTATACACGATGCGATGCTGTTCACGATGCGATGTTATACACGATGCGATGTTATACACGATGCGATGTTATACACGATGCGATGTTATACACGATGCAATGTTATTTATGATGTGATGTTATTCACGATGCGATGTTATACACGATGCAATGTTATTTATGATGTGATGTTATTCACGATGCGATGCTGTTCACGATGCGATGTTATACACGATGCAATGTTATTTGCGATGCGATGTTATTTATGATGTGATGTTATTTACGATGCAATGTTATTTATGATGTGATATTATTTACGACGCGATGCTATTTGACATCAGCTGTAGAATGTGAACAGACCTAAAAAGCTTTTATCTATCGATGAACAAAGAGGCTGAATTAAGACAATCTATAAAAAGTGAGACGCAGCAGAAACATCCAGCGTTTTTTCCCTTTTGTTCACTCACTTCTCATTTTAATGCCATCCGCTTTCATGCCAATTGTGTTAATTTCCTCAATATGTAAATTTTGTTAATGCAACCCCCCCCCCCCGACTGGTAAAAACCAGGGCGAGTTAATGAACCTTTTGTAATTACGATCGCTATAGCAACAGCAGTACCTGGGTTTTCCAGAAGGTTCCCAGACCAGAGCCGATTACAAACGCCTCACGAAGCAGAGACGTCGCCTCGCGAAGAGGCAGAAGCACAATGCGTCGTTAACCTCTAAAAAACAGACACTAATGCCATTAAACCACAGAAGGCAGCGAACAGGCCGCTTGCTGCAGCTTTTCATTAGCCGCCGTTGTCTGCCGCGCTCGGACTAATGAAACCCACAATGAGCCGAATCAAGTCCTGATGATCCGCTCTGAATAAAACAAGAACACAACACCTCATAATTACTGGAGTGAATGGGAGACGTGAGAATGAGAAACAGAGAAGTGACGGCCTGATTAAGCCACACACACACACACACACACACACACACACACACACACACACACTCACACTCACACACACACACACACACACATACTCACACTCACACACACACACACACTCACACTCACACACACACTCACACTCTTACAGTGGAAATGTGATCACTCAGAAAACAGAAAATGAGCAGAAATTGAAAATCTTCAAATTGGTGAAAGACACAATCAAGCAGGTTTATAAAGGACAGATCCTCTGGTGTGTTTTTACATTTGAAAAAGGAAGAAACAAAGGTTTTGATCAAAATTTTTATCAGAGCTGCAAAAATCTACTATTCTGATAGTGGAGTAATCTATTAATCGATTATGGAAACACCTGATCAATTAGTGGTTTTGGTTCACAAAACAAAGTTAAAATTAACTAATTGATTGATTAATTATGATGCTAATTGGACAACATGTCTGATGTCAGGTCAGAAACCTGGAATAAAAAAAGAATCCTGGAGTTAATACACTCGTTTCACTTCATCAAGGACTGAACCAAAGATTTAACGAGTAAAACACAGATGTTTTATTGAATAGAAGAGACAGATCTCACCTAATTAGAGTCTAGACCAGTGGTTCTTAACCTGGGTTAGAGTCGGTCTCAGGGGCTTGTTGGAGCCTCCGCCAAAGACGTTCACCCCTCATTCTAGTCTGCAGCCAGTGGGCACAGTCATTGAAAGCGTTAGGGTTAGGGTGATGAGCATGTGTGTATCAGATGGGAACGACCAGGAGTACAGGGGGGTCATCAATGACTTTGTCAGCTGGTGTGAGATCAACGCTCTCCAAATCAACGCCAGCAAGACAAAGGAGATGGTTGTGGACTTCAGGAGGAAGTCCCTCCCCACCACACCGGTGAGCATCCAGGGAAAAGACATCGAGACAGTGGTCTCTTACAAATACCTGGGTGTTCACCTGAACAACAAACTGGACGGGACCACTAACATTAATGCATTAATGCGGATGCTCAGACGGGGACAGAAGGAAAATCGACAAACTGGTACGGAAGTCTAGCTCTGTACTGGGATGTCCTCTGGAGTCGGTGGTGGTGGTGGGAGAGAGGAGGATGTTGGCAAAGCTGACATCCATCATGGACAACCCCCGTCACCCTCTGCATGGGGTAGTGGGTGCGCTTAGCAGCTCCTTCAGCCAGAGACTCAAACACCCTCGCTGCAAGAAGGAGCGCTTTCGCAGATCATTCATCCCGACAGCAATAAGACTTTATAACAACACATACAAATAACCTCACTGTAGTCACTGTCACTTTTTCACTGGTCACTTTTTTTTCTCTTCATACACACCCTGCACCTTAAGTGTGCATTAGCTATGTATGTGTACATGTGTTTATGTACGTGGATATGTATCCATATATATATGCAAATATGTGTGTATGTGTATGTATGTAGGTATGTACGTGCATGTATGTATGTATATATGCCTTGCTTATGCATACTTTTTTTCTTACTATTTATTAGCATTTTCTCTCCATTCTATGTCGATAATGCATACTGTGTATGTGGATCATCAACAAATTCTGCGAATTTGTACATTGTGTT
>JAYKQN010000039.1:2260000-2297500 GCA_036785175.1 Eupleurogrammus muticus | reverse complement strand
GGTTCACTAAGAACCTCCAAGGACCACTAAGAACCTCCAGGGACCACTAAGAACCTCCAGGGACCACCAGAACCTCCAGGGACCACTAAGAACCTCCAGGGACCACCAGAACCTCCAGGGACCACTAAGAACCTCCAGGGACCACCAGAACCTCCAGGGACCACCAGAACCTCCGTGGATGTTTAAGAACATCAACATCTCTATAATTCTATTTGTTTTTGCTGCTTTTTTCTAACAAAGTGAAATTTAAAGTCTGAGGACGTTTCTGTCGCTTTCTTTTTCTGAAGAAATCAAACCTCCTGACAAAGTAAAAACGTGTTTTCTGATCCCAGATGAACTCGCAGGTTCTCGTCTAAAACCAGACTAGCAACAGTTTGGAGAACTTTAACGGACGTTGCTTAACTGAGGAGATTCAGAAGTGATTAATGAAAACTAATATTTCATGGCAATTAAAATAATTAAAGCTTGGGGCTTTTTGCCGTGAGTCAGAACCGCTGCATGAACGAGGTGGCAACAAAGCTAAGAAGCAAATTGCATTAGTAAGTTGAGGAGAACTGTATTAAAATGCAAATGTACAGCTGTTAATAGTTCTTCAAAAACCAATAATCCCCCACAGTCAGTCATGTGTCAAAATGGTTAATGGAAAAATATCCCAGAGGCACCGGCTCCGTTTTCCATTCCACTGTTGATTAAAGCACAAACTCAGTTCAGGGAAAAACGCAGTTTAGAGAGTGGTGGACCGGCAGAGAAGATCCAAACTCTGATGCTGCTGAGACACGTTGAACTGATCCTCCACATCAGGGTATGCAGACCCGGTCCCGTCTGGACATACAGACCCGGTCCCATCAGATTATACAGACCCGGTCCCGTCTGGTCATACAGACCCGGTCCCGTCTGGTCATACAGAACCGGTCCCGTCTGGTCATACAGACCCGGTCCCGTCTGGTCATACAGACCCGGTCCCGTCTAGTCATACAGAACCGGTGCCTTCTGGTCATACAGACCCGGTCCCATCAGATTATACAGACCCGGTCCCGTCTGGTCATACAGAACCGGTCCCTTCTGGTCATACAGACCCGGTCCCATCAGATTATACAGACCCGGTCCCGTCTGGTCATACAGACCCGGTCCCGTCTGGTCATACAGAACCGGTCCCGTCTGGTCATACAGACCCGGTCCCATCAGATTATACAGACCCGGTCCCGTCTAGTCATACAGAACCGCTCCCGTCTAGACATGCAGACCCGGTCCCGTCTGGACATACAGACCCGGTCCCATCAGATTATACAGACCCGGTCCCGTCTGGTCATACAGACCCGGTCCCGTCTGGTCATACAGAACCGGTCCCGTCTGGTCATACAGACCCGGTCCCATCAGATTATACAGACCCGGTCCCGTCTAGTCATACAGAACCGCTCCCGTCTAGTCATACAGAACCGGTCCCGTCTGGTCATACAGACCCGGTCCCATCAGATTATACAGACCCGGTCCCGTCTGGTCATACAGACCCGGTCCCGTCTGGTCATACAGAACCGGTCCCGTCAGATTATACAGACCCGGTCCCGTCTAGTCATACAGAACCGGTCCCGTCTGGTCATACAGAACCGGTCCCGTCTGGTCATACAGACCCGGTCCCATCAGATTATACAGACCCGGTCCCGTCTGGTCATACAGACCCGGTCCCGTCTGGTCATACAGAACCGGTCCCGTCAGATTATACAGACCCGGTCCCGTCTAGTCATACAGAACCGGTCCCGTCTGGTCATACAGAACCGGTCCCGTCTGGTCATACAGACCCGGTCCCATGAGATTATACAGACCCGGTCCCGTCTGGTCATACAGACCCGGTCCCGTCTGGTCATACAGAACCGGTCCCGTCTGGTCATACAGACCCGGTCCCATCAGATTATACAGACCCGGTCCCGTCTGGTCATACAGAACCGGTCCCGTCTGGTCATACAGACCCGGTCCCATCAGATTATACAGACCAGGTCCCGTCTAGACATACAGACCCGGTCACGTCTGGTCATACAGACCCGGTCCCGTCTGGTCATACAGACCGGGTCCCATCAGATTATACAGACCCGGTCCCGTCTAGACATACAGACCCGGTCCCGTCTGGTCATACAGACCCGGTCCCGTCTGGTCATACAGACCCGGTCCCATCAGATTATACAGACCCGGTCCCGTCAGAATTTACAGACCCGGTCCCGTCTGGTCATACAGAACCGGTCCCGTCTGGACATACAGACCCGATCCCGTCTGGTCATACAGACCCGGTCCCGTCTAGACATACAGACCCGGTCCCGTCTGGTCATACAGAACCGGTCCCGTCTGGACATACAGACCCGATCCCGTCTGGTCATACAGACCCGGTCCCATCAGATTATACAGACCCGGTCCCGTCTAATCATACAGACCCGGTCCCGTCTGGTCATACAGACCCGGTCCAATCAGATTATACAGACCCGATCCCGTCTGGTCATACAGACCCGGTCCCATCAGATTATACAGACCCGGTCCCGTCTGGACATACAGACCCGGTCCCGTCTAACCATACAGACCCGGTCCCATCAGATTATACAGACCCGGTCCCGTCTGGACATACAGACCCGGTCCCGTCTAACCATACAGACCCGGTCCCATCAGATTATACAGACCCGGTCCCGTCTGGTCATACAGACCCGGTTCCGTCTGGTCATACAGACCCGGTCCCGTCTGGTCATACAGACCCGGTCCCATCAGATTATACAGACCCGGTCCCGTCTGGTCATACAGACCCGGTCCAATCAGATTATACAGACCCGGTCCCGTCTGGACATACAGACCCGATCCCGTCTGGTCATACAGACCCGGTCCCATCAGATTATACAGACCCGGTCCCGTCTAGACATACAGACCCGGTCCCGTCTAACCATACAGACCCGGTCCCATCAGATTATACAGACCCGGTCCCGTCTAGTCATACAGACCCGGTCCCTTCTGGTCATACAGACCCGGTCCCATCAGATTATACAGACCAGGTCCTGTCTAGACATACAGACCCGGTCCCGTCTGGTCATACAGACCCGGTCCCGTCTGGACATACAGACCCGATCCCGTCTGGTCATACAGACCCGGTCCCGTCTGGTCATACAGAACCGGTCCCGTCAGATTATACAGACCCGGTCCCGTCTAGTCATACAGAACCGGTCCCGTCTGGTCATACAGAACCGGTCCCGTCTGGTCATACAGACCCGGTCCCATCAGATTATACAGACCAGGTCCCGTCTAGACATACAGACCCGGTCCCGTCTGGCCATACAGACCCGGTCCCGTCTGGTCATACAGACCCGGTCCCATCAGATTATACAGACCAGGTCCCGTCTAGACATACAGACCCGGTCCCGTCTGGTCATACAGACCCGGTCCCGTCTAGACATACAGACCCGATCCCGTCTGGTCATACAGACCCGGTCCCATCAGATTATACAGACCCGGTCCCGTCAGAATTTACAGACCCGGTCCCGTCTGGTCATACAGAACCGGTCCCGTCTGGTCATACAGACCCGGTCCCGTCTAGACATACAGACCCGGTCCCGTCTGGTCATACAGAACCGGTCCCGTCTGGTCATACAGACCCGGTCCCATCAGATTATACAGACCCGGTCCCGTCTAGTCATACAGAACCGGTCCCGTCTGGTCATACAGACCCGGTCCCATCAGATTATACAGACCCGGTCCCGTCTAGTCATACAGAACCGGTCCCGTCTGGTCATACAGACCCGGTCCCGTCAGATTATACAGACCCGGTCCCGTCTGGTCATACAGACCCGGTCCCGTCTGGTCATACAGAACCGGTCCCGTCAGATTATACAGACCCGGTCCCGTCTAGTCATACAGAACCGGTCCCGTCTGGTCATACAGAACCGGTCCCGTCTGGTCATACAGACCCGGTCCCATCAGATTATACAGACCCGGTCCCGTCTGGTCATACAGACCCGGTCCCGTCTGGTCATACAGAACCGGTCCCGTCAGATTATACAGACCCGGTCCCGTCTAGTCATACAGAACCGGTCCCGTCTGGTCATACAGAACCGGTCCCGTCTGGTCATACAGACCCGGTCCCATCAGATTATACAGACCAGGTCCCGTCTAGACATACAGACCCGGTCCCGTCTGGTCATACAGACCCGGTCCCGTCTGGTCATACAGACCCGGTCCCATCAGATTATACAGACCCGGTCCCGTCAGAATTTACAGACCCGGTCCCGTCTGGTCATACAGAACCGGTCCCATCAGATTATACAGACCCGGTCCCGTCTAGTCATACAGACCCGGTCCCTTCTGGTCATACAGACCCGGTCCCATCAGATTATACAGACCAGGTCCTGTCTAGACATACAGACCCGGTCCCGTCTGGTCATACAGACCCGGTCCCGTCTGGACATACAGACCCGATCCCGTCTGGTCATACAGACCCGGTCCCGTCTGGTCATACAGAACCGGTCCCGTCAGATTATACAGACCCGGTCCCGTCTGGTCATACAGACCCGGTCCCGTCTGGTCATACAGAACCGGTCCCGTCTGGTCATACAGACCCGGTCCCATCAGATTATACAGACCAGGTCCCGTCTAGACATACAGACCCGGTCCCGTCTGGCCATACAGACCCGGTCCCGTCTGGTCATACAGACCCGGTCCCATCAGATTATACAGACCAGGTCCCGTCTAGACATACAGACCCGGTCCCGTCTGGTCATACAGACCCGGTCCCGTCTAGACATACAGACCCGATCCCGTCTGGTCATACAGACCCGGTCCCATCAGATTATACAGACCCGGTCCCGTCAGAATTTACAGACCCGGTCCCGTCTGGTCATACAGAACCGGTCCCGTCTGGTCATACAGAACCGGTCCCGTCTGGTCATACAGACCCGGTCCTGTCTAGACATACAGACCCGGTCCCGTCTGGTCATACAGAACCGGTCCCGTCTGGTCATACAGACCCGGTCCCATCAGATTATACAGACCCGGTCCCGTCTAGTCATACAGAACCGGTCCCGTCTGGTCATACAGACCCGGTCCCGTCAGATTATACAGACCCGGTCCCGTCTAGTCATACAGAACCGGTCCCGTCTGGTCATACAGACCCGGTCCCGTCAGATTATACAGACCCGGTCCCGTCTGGTCATACAGACCCGGTCCCGTCTGGTCATACAGAACCGGTCCCGTCAGATTATACAGACCCGGTCCCGTCTAGTCATACAGAACCGGTCCCGTCTGGTCATACAGAACCGGTCCCGTCTGGTCATACAGACCCGGTCCCATCAGATTATACAGACCCGGTCCCGTCTGGTCATACAGACCCGGTCCCGTCTGGTCATACAGAACCGGTCCCGTCAGATTATACAGACCCGGTCCCGTCTAGTCATACAGAACCGGTCCCGTCTGGTCATACAGAACCGGTCCCGTCTGGTCATACAGACCCGGTCCCGTCTGGTCATACAGACCAGGTCCCGTCTAGTCATACAGACCCGGTCCCGTCTGGTCATACAGACCCGGTCCCGTCTGGTCATACAGACCCGGTCCCATCAGATTATACAGACCCGGTCCCGTCAGAATTTACAGACCCGGTCCCGTCTGGTCATACAGAACCGGTCCCGTCTGGTCATACAGAACCGGTCCCGTCTGGTCATACAGACCCGGTCCCGTCTAGACATACAGACCCGGTCCCGTCTGGTCATACAGAACCGGTCCCGTCTGGACATACAGACCCGATCCCGTCTGGTCATACAGACCCGGTCCCATCAGATTATACAGACCCGGTCCCGTCTAATCATACAGACCCGGTCCCGTCTGGTCATACAGACCCGGTCCAATCAGATTATACAGACCCGATCCCGTCTGGTCATACAGACCCGGTCCCATCAGATTATACAGACCCGGTCCCGTCTAGACATACAGACCCGGTCCCGTCAGATTATACAGACCCGGTCCCGTCTGGTCATACAGACCCGGTCCCATCAGATTATACAGACCCGATCCCGTCTGGTCATACAGACCCGGTCCCATCAGATTATACAGACCCGGTCCCGTCTGGTCATACAGACCCGGTCCCGTCTGGTCATATTTAAGTTTCTGGTAAAGATTTTGATGATTCAGTTTTGAACAGGAAAAGATTCCACAAACGAATGTCTTTGTTCACACAGGCTGAATCAACAAAGCTGATTTGAGGAACGTAAATGAAAGTGAGATTAAAGCTGAGATTAAGATTCCTTCTATTGATAAGTGGATCTTCATGGCCAACGTTTCACTGGTGGTTTTCCTGCTCCTGATTGGTCAGCAGCTGATGACACGGAGAAAACCCGTTAAAACCGTCATCTGAGACAATGACAGGAGCAGGAACCAGCAGTTGATAACAGATTGAAACAGGAACAGGGGCTGAATATGTAGAAAAGAAAATTTGTGAAAATCATCTTCATTTTTCTAAAGAGCTGTGATATAAAATCTGTGTTTTTACAGTTAGGTGTCAAAAGCAGGCTTTTATTTTGAAGGACATGCAGTGTATGAGGTCACATGACCAGTCCCTTTGGCTCATGGACATTTAACATGTGAACATCATTGTCTCACAACCAGAGGTTGACTTTTATTCAGGATTTTGGAAAATTTTCACCAAGTATTTTTTTTACATTTAAACTCAATTTTGATATTATAGGTTGTTATTTTTCTAATCTGCTAAAATAGATTTGTTGCCACATATCAACAAAAACTCCTTGTTAGAATCACATTGATTTCACTTTCTGATTTGATCAAACTATCCTGACACTATATATTTTTTATTTGATCTAATAAGTAGGTCATTTAAAAAATCAAAGCATTCAAAACATTTCTACCATGCCTAAGTAATAGTTCATGCAGTAGAGGATTAACTTTAATGGCCTGATCCCAAAAACGTGTATTATTCTGTGGCTTTTATGAAGTTTGAATTAATAATAATAATTATCATTATCATTATTATTATAGCAGACAATAAGAAACGAACAGAGTTCATTTTTTTCTTGCTTCAGCTGTCGTAGTTTTTTTTATTTTGATCATTAGTCACTGAATAAATCTTTATTTTATTTTTTTATCTATTTAACGTGGTGGTTGTTGTGAGGTGAAACCGTGATGCTGTTTATTCACACAATCACACGATGTCAAATCCCCGCTGGCTTGTTAAAAGTGAGCATTTAAGGGCAAACTTTTCTCCTCCTTAATGAGGCCGGTATAAAAACTCCCCGTAGACGGACCCGGCCTCAGCTTTAATTACTGATAAGTTGTGAGCCAGCTAACGGCGGCGGCTTGTGCCCCTGGAGGCTCTAATCTGGTTAAAGCTGCTGATCCGGGCTGTGAGTGGAGGATTGGAGGAGGATTGGAGGAGGATATGATGGCAGGTGCCACCGTGACGTCCCTCAACAGACGCTACCGGCCTCGCATCCCGATCTCCAAGTCCCCTGGGAACCGGATACTAGCTCGCTCCGTGCATTCCGAGTTTCTGGCGGCAGCGTTTATTAGGGAAATCTGCTCGATCACACATGGTGCGAGATCAGAGGAGCCGGGAGAAGCAATTATACTGAGGCAGGAGCTTAATGTGTAAAACCCAGCGTGTTTGTTCATATGGAGGATTCACAATCCACCAGCACAGTTAATTCAGTGGAAGGCAGAGGTCAGAGGTCAGGGTCAGACACATTAGAAAATAGTCAATCAAAAGCAGATATCTGTGAGATTCAAGAGTAAAACCAAGAAGCTGTAGACATATGTATCAATAATCACTATTGATGACAATACCAGCTATAGACTATCAATGATCACTATTGATGATAATATCAGCTATAGACTATCAATAATCACTATTGATGATAATATCAGCTATAGACTATCAATAATCACTATTGATGATAATATCAGCTATAGACTATCAATAATCACTATCGATGATAATATCAGCTATAGACTATCAATAATCACTATTGATGATAATATCAGCTATAGACTATCAATAATCACTATTGATGATGATATCAGCTATAGACTATCAATAATCACTATTATTGATAATATCAGCTATAGACTATCAATAATCACTATTATTGATAATATCAGCTATAGACTATCAATAATCACTATCGATGATAATATCAGCTATAGACTATAAATAATCACTATTATTGATAATATCAGCTATAGACTATCAATAATCACTATTATTGATAATATCAGCTATAGACTATCAATAATCACTATTATTGATAATATCAGCTATAGACTATCAATAATCACTATTGGTGATAATATCAGCTATAGACTATCAATAATCACTATTGATGATGATATCAGCTATAGACTATCAATAATCACTATTGATGATAATATCAGCTATAGACTATCAATAATCACTATTAGTGATAATATCAGCTATAGACTATCAATAATCACTATTATTGATAATATCAGCTATAGACTATCAATAATCACTATTGGTGATAATATCAGCTATAGACTATCAATAATCACTATTGGTGATAATATCAGCTACAGACTATCAATAATCACTATTATTGATAACATCATCTTCAGATTGAGATTCTCTCCAATCACTAATTAATCTCATTTTTCTCTAAATGTCCCTTAAAGGATATTTTTCTACTTTTTAACTCTGAACATGTGAGTGGACAAATCTGCTTCAGTTTATGATTATTGATTATTGGAACAAAGAGAAATAGTCTCAATAACTAAAAAACCTCAGTTCTGGTTAAAAATGATAAAAACATGTTGAACACAAACCAAAGCAGCTTCATCATGTTTATCTGTTATATTTACATTTACATATGAGTCTAAATGCAGCGATACACAACCACTGGACACATCTGGATGTTTTCTGGGACTGAAACAGGAAGACGATTCCACACGACAGGAGCCTGATAGTTGAAGGCTCTGTTCTTGGTACCCTAAAGCTAGCATTCTAAAAGGGTGATATGAAAGTATGAGATCCTTAACCATTGAATTTTATAGAAATTCTATTCTTGATTTCAGTGCAGAGAGGCCGACGCAGGTTCGATAGGATCCTTTCTTGTCATGTCATTTAGGTTTAAATATACATATGACGAGTCGTAGGTTTCCTGATTCAAATATTTGCTTGATTTGTTGTTTGCTCAGTGAAGTAACAGCTGGGTCACACAGTTCTGTTTTTACCTGTGAGGTCATAGGTCATAGGTTTGACAGGCTGTTATTAGCTTACACATTCGCTTCAGCTTTTTTGATTAACTTGTGTTAATGAGGATAATTGAAAGAAGCATGAGATTTTTTTCTATTTTTGGACAGAATCAGGACTGCGTTATAAAAATGTGAATCTGAAGCCTTATTTACATACATGGCAATTATTTTAATTCAATTGGCTATCAATAGGTTCTATTATATTTTAATATGTAACAATGATTATTATTAGGGGGCGACACGGTGGTGCGGTGGGTAGCACTGTTGCCTCACAGCAAGAAGGTCGCAGGTTCAAGACCGCCTTGGGCCTGGGTCTGGGACCTTTCTGTGTGGAGTTTGCATGTTCTCCCCGTGTCTGCGTGGGTTTTCTCCGGGTACTCCGGTTTCCTCCCACAATACAAAAAACATGCTCAGGTTAATTGGTAAACTCTAAATTGCCCATAGGTGTGAGTGTGAGAGTGAATGGTGTGTGAATGGTGTGTGTGCCCCACGATTGGCTGGCGACCATCTGGGGTGTATCCCTGCCTCTCGCCTTAACGCGCTGGGATAGGCTCCAGCAGACCCCTGCGACCCCGAAAGGGAATAAGCGGGATAGACAATGGATGGATGGATGGATGGATTATTATTAGGTATGGGAATTGATAGGATTTTTACAGATCCGATTCCATTAGTGATACTGCTTAATGATTTATTTAGTGACTTTCTTATTGATTCTAATTTCGTAAAAAGGAAAACGGTTTGATGAGCATCAATTCCCTAAAACTCCACAGCTCGTCACGTCTGCTTAATGTAAAGTTTCACACATGTAACGTGGGCTAATGTGCTAGCATGTTTAATAGCATGTTTGACAGCATGTTTAATAGCATGTTTAATAGCATGTTTGACAGCATGTTTAATAGCATGTTTAATATGTTTAATATCATGTTAATAGCATGTTTAATAGCATGTTTAATAGCATGTTTAATAGCATGTTTGACAGCATGTTTGACAGCATGTTTGACAGCATGTTTAATAGCATGTTTAATATGTTTAATATCATGTTAATAGCATGTTTAATAGCATGTTTAATAGCATGCTTAATAGCATGTTTGACAGCATGTTTGACAGCATGTTTAATAGCATGTTTGACAGCATGTTTGACAGCATGTTTGACAGCATGTTTAATAGCATGTTTAATAGCATGTTTGACAGCATGTTTGACAGCATGTTTGACAGCATGTTTAATAGCATGTTTAATATGTTTAATATCATGTTAATAGCATGTTTAATAGCATGTTTGACAGCATGTTCTACGCGTGTCGTGTTAGCTTCTTACCTTAGCCGCTAGCTTAGCCTCACGCGCTCCTTCAGCATTATTCCATGTTGTTGCATGTGTCCGTCGTGTTTTGTCCATTTGTCAATGACTTCGTCTTCTTCTTCTTTTCATAGAGTGAAGCCGAACTTTGGAGAGATTTAATCGGTAGTTTACCAGGACGTCTTTACGTCATCTCTAATTATCACACGGATCCTCTCACTACTTCTTTTAAAGTTTATTTAAGTTGATAAATAAACTAGACAGTTTAGTGAAATGAAACACATGCTATTAACTAGTGTTTATTCTAGATGGATTCAATATTTAATCATTTAATACGTCATCATTCATTTTAGGTTATTCCGTTTAACGAATGTTAACATGTCAAAGTTATTATTTTTCTAAAATAAAATGGTTCAAATGGACTTTTTTTAAATGACGAGAGAAAGTGATGACTGTAACATGATTTTTCACTGACCCACATACAACAACAAAAAGTTTATCAGCATAGTGTTGGGTGACAGTTGTGATGTCACTAAGTGCTCGGGCCTCAGTGGCCTGCAGCAGACACACAGCAGTGAACCAGAGACTCATTAATACAAACTGCAGAAGTAATTCACACAAACCAACTTTCAGTGGATAAAATCGACTTGTTTAATTCGTATGTACACATCCCTTCACCCCGATAAAGAAAAACTCATGAAGACTTTAATATATTTAGTCGTTTTACAGCTTCTGTACAGGATGTTTCATGGAGTTCACATCTAGGGCGGCAACATCATTTTGTTCGTTAGGAACCGAGAACGAGCATCGATGGATGGAGCAGGAAGCAGGAAGGAGTCAACACGAGCAGCTGGAAACTATGTACAATACAAACCATTCACACAAATTAGGCTCTAAGATATAGAATCAACACATTACATTTGATATAGTAAGTGACGATGAGCAAGCCCCGCCCCCCACAAACACCTGAACGATCAGTAATCAATCAGGATCATCTCAGGATTTAGTTGGTTCAAATCGTTTTAATTTAGTTCTTCCAGTTATGCAGGAAAAATGTCTTCTCTATCAGGAAAATACTGAAAGTGCAAAATAATTATTAACATCTAGTCTAATTATCAGACCTGCAACTATTCTGATAATCGAATAATCCATTGATTACTGAAATGATTATTCCATTAGTTGTGTGGTTCATTAAATGTGTAAAATGTTGATCCAGGGAACCAGGAAATAATCAGAACAGAAGCTGGACATTTTAGAATTAAAAATCAATTATCAATTATCAGAATAGTTGGTGATTAATCAGTTAATCGACTAATAGTTGCAGCTCTACTTAACGAGTGAAAACATCTTTTTTTTGCACAGTTCGGCCAATATTGAATTGATTTAATCTGGTTTTAGGAAATCCAGTTAAATTGACGAGAATTAAACAATTGAACAATGGAACAGAATAAATCAAGCTAGTTCTGCTCCATATTTTACTAGTTGAAGCAAATAGAAGATAATGTGATGTAAAAGTTGATTTGCATCATAAAAATGACTAATGTAAAAGTTGGAAACGAAATAATCAACTAATCTGCAGCTCTAATGACAAGTAAAGCAAATATCAAGGGATTAAACAAAGAATAGAATCCAAACAACGACCCCAGTGATGATGATGATGATGATGATGATGATGATGATGATGATGACCAACAAGAGGAAACTAAAGCAAACGGCTGAGACAGGTAACAACCGTACAGGAGGAATCTGCAGTTTCTCAGCTCATTTACCGTCTCTTCTTCCTGTCACAGGTGGAAGCTGTAAATCGAGCTCTGATTGGCTGCTGACAGTCAGGTAGGAACACGGGTTCAGCCGGAGGGGAAGTAGGGCGTGTCGCTGTGGTAGTTGTAGTCCGGGCAGACCTTCTGCACCAGCTTGTAGTCGGTGCTGTAGAAGGAGATGAAGATGCAGATGACCTTGAAGGGTTTGGAGCAGAGCCAGGACACGTGGCTCTGGGTCTGCTCCTGGTAGCACGTCTTGGAGGGGTCGAAGTTGCACAGCGTGTTCTTGGCGCCTTTCTCCACCTTCTCGTACTCGACGCGGCAGTTGAAGGACTTGGAGTCCTTGGCGTCGACGACGCTCTGCTGCGCCGACACGTCGAACTCCACGACCTTGGTGGGCGGAACCAGGCTGACGGACACGTTGCCCTGGCCCGTGGCGTTGTGGCGGAAGTAGACGCTGAAGGTGCCGTTGCCGTGGTCCACGATCTTGCCGGTGATCAGCAGGTTGAGCTTCACCGTCTTGATGTTGGAGTGGAAGTCGCCCCAGCCGAACATCTTCTTGAACTTGCCCGTCTTCACCATCGGCCGCCGCTTGGCCCGTGGCCGCGAGTCCTGCGGGTCCGTGGAGTTCCGCAGCCAGTCCCACAGGTCCTGGTCCGAGTAGGGCTCGGGCGTGTCGTAGCGCAGGTCCAGAGCGGAGCTGTTCTCCCGGCCCTGGAGAGTCTGTGACAGCAGGCGGCTGATGGACATGTCCTTGCTGTTTTCTGTCCATAGGTGCTTTAATGTGGATTTGGGGCTCCCGGACTTCACAAGGTCCGACTTGGAGGCCTGAACGATGGAGACCTGCAAACAAAGAGAAAACTATCAATAATATGGCACATCAGTTCCTTCAAGTGTTTTTCCTCCCAACCGGAGTCAATTATTTGATTATCTTTTCTGAGAATTTGTACATTGTGTTGTGTGTTTTTTATTTTTATTTCTTTATAGTTTTTTTATCTTCAGCTTTATTTTCTTCTCTTTATCTGTAACGCTGCAGTAACAGACAAATTTCCCCGTTGTGGGATCAATAAAGTTTTATCTTATCTTATCTTATCTTATCTTATCTTAATTGATTAAATTGATCAATTAGATTGATCAATTAATGAATTATAATTGATCAGACAGATCGATCAGATCGATCACTGTTTTGCATATTGTTGTTCTTCCTTGAGAATCAATACCTGGAAAATAAGGTTTCATCAACAATCACAAGAAGAACATTCCTCACAACTTCTGATCGCAAATTACATTGAGACAGGGACAATACACCTGGACAAATAAATACACCTGGACTATGAAATATACCTGGACTATAAAATACAACCTGGACTAATAAATACACCTGGACAAATAAATACACCTGGACTATGAAATACAACCTGGACTAATAAATACACCTGGACTATGAAATACACCTGGACTATGAAATACAACCTGGACTAATAAATACACCTGGACTAATAAATACACCTGGACTATGAAATACACCTGGACTATGAAATACAACTCGGACTATGAAATACACCTGGACTAATAAATACACCTGGACTATGAAATATACCCAATATGAAATACACCTGGACTAATAAATACACCTGGACTAATAAATACACCTGGACTAATAAATACAACCTGGACTATGAAATACACCTGGACTAATAAATACAACCTGGACTAATAAATACACCTGGACTAATAAATACACCTGGACTATGAAATACAACTCGGTCTATGAAATACACCTGGACTAATAAATACACCTGGACTAATAAATACACCTGGACTAATAAATACACCTGGACTATGAAATACAACCTGGACTATGAAATACAACCTGGACTAATAAATACACCTGGACTATGAAATACACCTGGACTATGAAATACAACTCGGTCTATGAAATACACCTGGACTAATAAATACACCTGGACTAATAAATACACCTGGACTAATAAATACACCTGGACTAATAAATACACCTGGACTATGAAATACACCTGGACTAATAAATACAACCTGGACTAATAAAAACAACCTGGAGTAATAAATACACCTGGACTATGAAATACAACTCGGGCTATGAAATACACCTGAACTAATAAATACAACCTGGACTAATAAATACAACCTGTACTATGAAATACAACCTGGACTAATAAATACAACCTGGACTAATAAATACAACCTGGACTAATAAATACACCTGGACTATGAAATACACCTGGACTATGAAATACACCTGGACTAATAAATACACCTGGACTATGAAATACAACCTGGACTGAGAAATACAACCTGGACTATGAAATACACCTGGACTATGAAATACACCTGGACGAATAAATACAACCTGGACTAATAAATACACCTGGACTAATAAATACAACCTGGACTGATAAATACACCTGGACTAATAAATACACCTGGACTAATAAATACACCTGGACTATGAAATACACCTGGACTATGAAATACACCTGGACTATGAAATACACCTGGACTAATAAATACAACCTGGACTAATAAATACACCTGGACTAATAAATACAACCTGGACTGATAAATACACCTGGACTATGGAATACACCTGGACTAATAAATACAACCTGGACTATGAAATACACCTGGACTTATAAATACACCTGGACTAATAAATACACCTGGACTAATAAATACAACCTGGACTATGAAATACACCTGGACTAATAAATACACCTGGACTAATAAATACACCTGGACTAATAAATACACCTGGACTATGAAATACACCTGGACTATGAAATACACCTGGACTATGAAATACACCTGGACTAATAAATACAACCTGGACTAATAAATACACCTGGACTAATAAATACAACCTGGACTGATAAATACACCTGGACTATGGAATACACCTGGACTAATAAATACAACCTGTACTAATAAATACACCTGGACTAATAAATACAACCTGGACTATGAAATACACCTGGACTAATAAATACAACCTGGACTAATAAATACAACCTGGACTGATAAATACACCTGGACTAATAAATACACCTGGACTAATAAATACACCTGGACTATGAAATACACCTGGACTATGAAATACACCTGGACTATGAAATACACCTGGACTAATAAATACACCTGGACTATGAAATACACCTGGACTATGAAATACACCTGGACTAATAAATACACCTGGACTAATAAATACACCTGGACTAATAAATACACCTGGACTAATAAATACAACCTGGACTAATAAATACAACCTGGACTGATAAATACACCTGGACTAATAAATACACCTGGACTAATAAATACACCTGGACTATGAAATACACCTGGACTATGAAATACACCTGGACTATGAAATACACCTGGACTAATAAATACAACCTGGACTAATAAATACAACCTGGACTAATAAATACAACCTGGACTGATAAATACACCTGGACTATGGAATACACCTGGACTATGAAATACACCTGGACTAATAAATACAACCTGTACTATGAAATACAACCTGGACTAATAAATACACCTGGACTAATAAATACAACCTGGACTAATAAATACACCTGGACTAATAAATACACCTGGACTAATAAATACACCTGGACTGAGAAATACAACCTGGACTATGAAATACACCTGGACTATGAAATACACCTGGACGAATAAATACAACCTGGACTAATAAATACACCTGGACTAATAAATACAACCTGGACTGATAAATACACCTGGACTAATAAATACACCTGGACTAATAAATACACCTGGACTATGAAATACACCTGGACTATGAAATACACCTGGACTATGAAATACACCTGGACTAATAAATACAACCTGGACTAATAAATACACCTGGACTAATAAATACAACCTGGACTGATAAATACACCTGGACTTATAAATACACCTGGACTAATAAATACACCTGGACTATGAAATACACCTGGACTATGAAATACACCTGGACTAATAAATACAACCTGGACTAATAAATACAACCTGGACTGATAAATACACCTGGACTATGAAATACACCTGGACTAATAAATACAACCTGGACTATGAAATACACCTGGACTAATAAATACACCTGGACTAATAAATACACCTGGACTAATAAATACAACCTGTACTAATAAATACACCTGGACTAATAAATACAACCTGGACTAATAAATACACCTGGACTAATAAATACAACCTGGACTAATAAATACACCTGGACTAATAAATACACCTGGACTATGAAATACACCTGGACTATGAAATACACCTGGACTAATAAATACAACCTGGACTAATAAATACACCTGGACTAATAAATACACCTGGACTAATAAATACAACCTGTACTAATAAATACACCTGGACTAATAAATACACCTGGACTAATAAATACAACCTGGACTAATAAATACACCTGGACTAATAAATACACCTGGACTAATAAATACACCTGGACTATGAAATACACCTGGACTATGAAATACACCTGGACTAATAAATACAACCTGGACTAATAAATACACCTGGACTAATAAATACAACCTGGACTAATAAATACACCTGGACTAATAGATACAACCTGGACTAATAAATACACCTGGACTAATAAATACACCTGGACTAATAAATACACCTGGACTATGAAATACAACCTGGACTAATAAATACACCTGGACTAATAAATACAACCTGGACTATGAAATACACCTGGACTAATAAATACACCTGGACTAATAAATACACCTGGACTAATAAATACAACCTGGACTAATAAATACACCTGGACTAATAAATACACCTGGACTAATAAATACACCTGGACTAATAAATACAACCTGTACTAATAAATACACCTGGACTAATAAATACAACCTGGACTAATAAATACACCTGGACTAATAAATACAACCTGGACTAATAAATACACCTGGACTAATAAATACACCTGGACTAATAAATACACCTGGACTAATAAATACAACCTGGACTAATAAATACACCTGGACTATGAAATACACCTGGACTATGAAATACACCTGGACTAATAAATACAACCTGGACTAATAAATACAACCTGGACTAATAAATACACCTGGACTAATAAATACAACCTGTACTAATAAAAACACCTGAACGATGAAAGTAGTAGTAGTACTATTTTTTTCCTCTGTCTTTCTGTTAATAACAATAATGTCTCCTGTTCTTGGAAGAAAAAATAATAGAATAATGCTATATATTAATGACAAATTAATTTGATAAAACACCAACAGGCACCGTTAATATCCATGTTGAATTTCATCTACTGGGTCTATGACTTCAGAAGGAGAAGATGTGATGATACATACGTATTGCATACATATTCTATACATACATACATAGCTTCTGTCTTTATGCTGCAGATTGAACTCTCACCTGTTAGTTAACAGGTGAAGCAGCTTCTCTGCTGCAGCATCTCTGTGATGAGATGAGTTTTATTCTGGAATGGATTTATGATAATGTGCCAGTTTATGAACAGGATCTGGAAAAGTCACTTTTCTCACGGTGCATCTGACTTTATTAAAAACAGAAGATTAAATGTTAGAGATGCACTGAGCATCTGCAGCTCCTCTTTTTTTTCTTTGACTCCTTAGACATTCACTCTGAACATTAAATCGTCAGAAAACAACGTGAACAATATAAATACACACCTGTGTAGCATTATGATTTCAACCAGCATAGATCACAAATTATAAATAATGATGATTTGTTCATGGTGATGATGGATCATGTGAACAAAGCTTTTATGACAATTGGAATAAGGAAAAATTAAATAAATGTAATGCAACTTGGTCTAACAAATGTTATTGTTTGTTAAATATAAATTAGGATAAAAACAGAATGACTGTTTTTTTTATGAATATCTGAACTGTTATATTTCATTTTTTTGTCATCATCAAATGGCCTCAGATCAAAGATCTTCTCCTGAGACGATGCACCACATCCGTCTGAGGTTAAAACAGAGAAAGCTGCAGCTGTTGTTGGATCTGACATGTTTATCTGTCTCTGACGCTGCTGGGTCAGCAGGATCCAGGCTGAGGTCCAGGATCCAGGCTGAGGTCCAGAATCCAGGCTGAGGTCCAGAATCCAGGCTGAGGTCCAGAATCCAGGCTGAGGTCCAGGTTCTGGGCTGAGGTCCAGTGGTTCCAGTAGATCCTGACTATGCAGCTGTACTGAAGTGACCTGAGGGGACGCAGCACCTGGTCTGAACCGTCAGGCCTCGCTGATTCCTGACAGCAGCCAGACCAGCAGCTGGTCCCCCCAGGCGGCCAGGACCTGCTGGTCTGGATCCTTTAGTCTTGAGAACTGAGACAATCACTACTGGCTCTTATTTTCTGTTTTGACAGCTTTCCTCTGAATCAGTGAGTCTGAGGATCAGAGTTTTATTATTATTTATTACATTATTTTTTTATCTGGGATTTGGGCAGAGGTCTGCGTATCTTGCCGCTGCAGGTCTACGGATCCCGATGCTGAACTTTACCTGAAACACACACTTTAACCTTTCTATCCACAGATCCATGTTTATTCTTCTTATTATTATAATCCTATTATGTATTTACTCAGTCTAAAGTGTTCATAAGCAGCTGTGAATGTGCAGCGTTTTTTTCTATCACCTGATCCGTGTGCAGCTGAATTATTTCAGCACGGATTAAAGCAACAGCTGTTCAACAACTTGATGGAAATTCTTCAAAAAACCGGCTACAAGCTTTTAATTACTTGCTCATATATAGATGAACAGATTTATATTATCAACATTAATATACATGTTTATTAACGTTTTGAATTATCACCTAGTTATACTGTGTTAAATACCCAGGTGTTAATTTTGAGATTAATTATAAAGCGTCTGTTGATTAAACACTGAACAGAACTTCATAGGCCTGCCTAAAGAATGAAAACCCACATTAAAGCACACTTCTTGATCCATATATGATGAATTCACTAAAATAAACTCAAGTGCTGGAGGTTTGATGTTTGTTCAGGTGAAGAATGAAAGTGGCTCAACGTTCATGTTATTTTACCCTAACCTACAGTTTTACATGAACCCAGTTCACATCTTTAACTGGTCTTTATGCCTCATCATTTCAAACAAGGAAATTGGACTCTGATAATACATAATATCTATGATGACCCCTGAACTCACCGAGTCAAATCCTGGAAGTTCTTTCATTTGTTCTTGTAATTAAGCTGTCGCTTTTTGCCGAACGATCAGTGTTATTGATGATTCGCCGACAGCTAAAGAAAAGGACCATGAATCACGGCATTGACTGCGGTCAAATCACGTTGAAATGTGACAGGAAACGAAACATCTGAGGTTAGAGTTAATTCATACTGAGTCATGGCCAGATAACAGATTCTGTTATAATGCAATCTATTGAATACTAAGATGATCAAAGCTAAAATGTCTTTTCTTGTCCACAACCCAAAGATCATCAGTTTACTGTTATAGAAGAATAAAGAAACCAGGAAATAATCAGAGAACAGAAGCTGAACCAGAGAATCTGGACATTTTAACACGTGTCACTAACACATAACTAACACACATCACTAACACGTGTCACTAACACATAACTAACATACATCACTAACACGTGTCACTAACACATAACTAACATACATCACTAACACGTGTCACTAACACATAACTGACATACATCACTAACACGTGTCACTAACACATAACTAACATACATCACTAACACGTGTCACTAACACATAACTGACATACATCACTAACACGTGTCACTAACACATAACTAACATACATCACTAACACATAACTAACATACATCACTAACACGTGTCACTAACACATAACTAACATACATCACTAACACGTGTCACTAACACATAACTAACATACATCACTAACACATAACTAACATACATCACTAACACGTGTCACTAACACATAACTAACATACATCACTAACACGTGTCACTAACACATAACTAACATACATCACTAACACGTGTCACTAACACATAACTAACATACATCACTAACACGTGTCACTAACACATAACTAACATACATCACTAACACGTGTCACTAACACATAACTAACATACATCACTAACACATAACTAACATACATCACTAACACGTGTCACTAACACATAACTAACATACATCACTAACACGTGTCACTAACACATAACTAACATACATCACTAACACGTGTCACTAACACATAACTAACATACATCACTAACACATAACTAACATACATCACTAACACGTGTCACTAACACATAACTAACATACAACACTAACAAGTGTCACTAACACATAACTAACATACATCACTAACACGTGTCACTAACACATAACTAACATACATCACTAACACGTGTCACTAACACATAACTAACATACATCACTAACACATAACTAACATACATCACTAACACGTGTCACTAACACATAACTAACATACATCACTAACACAAGTCACTAACACATAACTAACATACATCACTAACACGTGTCACTAACACATAACTAACATACATCACTAACACATAACTAACATACAACACTAACACGTGTCACTAACACATAACTAACATACATCACTAACACGTGTCACTAACACATAACTAACATACATCACTAACACTTGTCACTAACACATAACTAACATACATCACTAACATGTGTCACTAACACATAACTAACATACATCACTAACATGTGTCACTAACACATAACTAACATACATCACTAACACGTGTCACTAACACATAACTAACATACATCACTAACACGTGTCACTAACACATAACTAACATACATCACTAACATGTGTCACTAACACATAACTAACATACATCACTAACACGTGTCACTAACACATAACTAACATACATCACTAACACGTGTCACTAACACATAACTAACACACATCACTAACACATAACTAACATACATCACTAACACGTGTCACTAACACATAACTAACATACATCACTAACACGTGTCACTAACACATAACTAACACACATCACTAACACATAACTAACATACATCACTAACACGTGTCACTAACACATAACTAACATACATCACTAACACGTGTCACTAACACATAACTAACACACATCACTAACACATAACTAACATACATCACTAACACGTGTCACTAACACATAACTAACATACATCACTAACACAAGTCACTAACACATAACTAACATACATCACTAACACGTGTCACTAACACATAACTAACATACATCACTAACACGTGTCACTCATCAAAACACACATCAGAACACGTGTTGTATGTTAATAGTTTTAACATGCCAGGAAGAAAGTACATTTACAGTCCAGACATTGGTTTGTGGAATATGAATCTGTGCACATCTCCTTTTCTTTTTCTTTTTTCCTGTAGAATGAGCCCAGAGACAATAAACTTGAGATGAGATGAGCTGCAGATTCCTCGGCTGCTTTGAACATTTCCAATCATCATCATCGTTGTCATCATCAGAGCTTAGAATGAGGCTCAGGAACAATGAGAGTGTGACAGCAGCTTCTGCTGAAAGCTCCAGAGAATGAAAACTGAGAATAAGACAGTAAGAGGCTGTTAACTCCACCACAGAGGAAGCAGCAGACTGACCCTGAACAATTAACTGCAGCTGAACAGGCGAGACGAGAAAGGACGGGACAAGACGAGACAAGACGAGAGAAGACAAGACGAGATGAGAGAATACAAGACGAGACGAGAGAAGACGAGAGAAGACTAGACGAGAGAAGACGAGACGAGAGAAGACGAGACGAGAGAAGACAAGACGAGAGAAGACGAGACGAGAGAAGACGAGACGAGAGAAGACGAGACGAGAGAAGACGAGACGAGAGAAGACAAGACGAGACAAGACAAGACGAGACAAGACGAGACAAGACGAGACAAGACGAGACAAGACGAGACAAGACGAGACAAGACAAGACGAGATGAGAGAAGACAAGACGAGACGAGAGAAGACGAGAGAAGACTAGACGAGAGAAGACGAGACGAGAGAAGACAAGACGAGACAAGACAAGACGAGAGAAGACGAGACGAGAGAAGACAAGACGAGACAAGACGAGACGAGAGAAGACGAGACGAGAGAAGACGAGACGAGAGAAGACGAGACGAGAGAAGACGAGACGAGAGAAGACAAGACGAGAGATGAAGACGAGAGAAGACAAGACGAGACAAGACAAGACGAGAGAAGACGAGACGAGAGATGAAGACGAGAGAAGACAAGACGAGACAAGACAAGACGAGAGAAGACGAGACGAGAGATGAAGACGAGAGAAGACAAGACGAGACAAGACAAGACGAGAGAAGACGAGACGAGAGAAGACAAGACGAGACAAGACGAGAGAAGACGAGACGAGAGAAGACGAGACGAGAGAAGACAAGACGAGAGATGAAGACGAGAGAAGACTAGACGAGACAAGACAAGACGAGAGAAGACGAGACGAGAGAAGACAAGACGAGACGAGACGAGAGAAGACGAGACGAGAGAAGACGAGACGAGAGAAGACGAGACGAGACAAGACGAGACAAGACGAGACAAGACGAGATGAGACAAGACGAGATGAGACAAGACGAGATGAGACGAGACGTGACGAGACAAGACAAGACAAGACAAGACAAGACAAGACGAGACAAGACGAGGTGAGACGAGACGAGGCAAGAGGAGACGAGGCAAGAGGAGACAAGACAAGATGAGACGGGACAAGACGAGAGAAGACGAGACAAGACAAGACGAGACAAGACGAGAAAGGACGAGATGAGACGAGACAAGACAAGAAAAGATGAGACAAGACGAGACAAGACAAGACGAGGCAAGAGGAGACAAGACAAGATGAGAGAAGACGAGACGAGAGAAGATGAGACGAGACAAGACAAGACGAGACAAGACGAGACAAGACGAGACAAGACGAGAGAAGACGAGAGAAGACAAGACGAGAAAGGACGAGATGAGACGAGACAAGACAAGAAAAGATGAGACAAGACGAGACAAGACAAGACGAGGCAAGAGGAGACGAGACAAGATGAGAGAAGACGAGACGAGAGAAGACAAGACGAGACGAGACGAGACAAGACGAGACAAGACAAGACGAGACAAGACAAGACAAGACGAGACAAGATGAGACGAGACAAGACGAGACGAGAGAAGACAAGACGAGACAAGATGAGACAAGACGAGACAAGACAAGACGAGACGAGAGAAGACAAGACGAGACAAGACGAGACAAGACGAGACGAGACGAGACGAGACGAGACGAGACAAGACAAGATGAGACAAGACGAGACAAGACAAGACGAGACGAGAGAAGACAAGACGAGACAAGACGAGACAAGACGAGACGAGACGAGACGAGACGAGACAAGACAAGACGAGATGAGACAAGACAAGACAAGATGAGAAAAGACAAGAGGAGACAAGACAAGGCAAGAGGAGACAAGACGAGGCAAGAGGAGACAAGACAAGATGAGAGAAGACGAGACGAGACAAGACAAGACAAGATGAGACGAGACGAGACGAGACGAGGCAAGAGGAGACAAGACAAGATGAGACGAGACAAGACGAGACAAGAGGAGACAAGACAAGATGAGACGAGACAAGACGAGACGAGACGAGACGAGGCAAGAGGAGACAAGACGAGACGAGGCAAGAGGAGAGAAGACAAGAGTAGACAAGATAAGATAAGACGAGACAAGACAAGGCAAGAGGAGACAAGACAAGATGAGACGAGACAAGAAGAGACGAGACGAGACGAGGCAAGAGGAGACAAGACGAGACGAGGCAAGAGGAGACGAGACAAGATGAGACGAGAAAGGATGAGATGAGACGAGACAAGACGAGACGAGACGAGGCAAGAGGAGACAAGACAAGATGAGACAAGAAAGGATGAGATGAGACGAGACAAGACAAGGCAAAAGGAGACAAGACAAGATGAGACGAGACAAGACGAGACGAGACGAGGCAAGAGGAGACAAGACAAGACAAGACGAGACGAGACGAGGCAAGAGGAGACAAGACAAGATGAGACGAGAAAGGACGAGATGAGACGAGACAAGACAAGAAAAGATGAGACAAGACAAGACGAGACAAGACAAGACAAGACGAGGCAAGACAAGATAAGACAAGACGAGACGAGAGAAGACAAGACGAGACGAGAGAAGACAAGACGAGATGAGAGAAGACGAGATGAGACGAGAAAGGACGAGATGAGACGAGACAAGACAAGAAAAGATGAGACAAGAAAAGACGAGACGAGACAAGATGAGACGAGAAAGGACGAGATGAGACGAGACAAGAAAAGACGAGACGAGACAAGATGAGGCGAGATGGACAAGAGAAGACAAGAAAAGACAAAATGAGACGGGAAGAGAGTAGAGAAGCTGCTCGCACTGCTGCTGCTAACACTACGGATATAGTTTTATCAATAAAAGATGTAGTTTTATCAATAGCGTCTCATTTGATCAATAACAGATTCACATCTAGGGTTGGATCAGCCTTCACCATGTGTGATTTCCCTTTGTAATCACCTAAAGGCAGAAAGCGTGGTGATGTCCTGAGGATGGATCAGTTCCTCCTTAACACATTCAGCTGATTGCTTCTATTCATTCAATATTTGACTGTTGTGTAAAAGATTCTAAAAATTCTACTGCACAATAAAAAAATAAATGCTCAAAGCTGAAATATCACTGAGCTGTGCCTCAGAGAGAAAATAAGTGATAGAACTCAAAAGATCATTTCCAGAACTGCCCAAATAATTCTACATTTGGTGAAAGTGCTGCGGACGCGACTGAAGATTACAAACTGTTCTCAGAATGTGTTTCTGCTCTGGAACATTGAACAGCACATCGAGACCTGAGAGAGGCTGCTGCATCTCATCAACCTCTCAGAGCTATAAAACACACACACACACACACACACCTCCATTCTGCTGGAATACCACGGTTTGCTGCAGTCGTGTAACGGTCATGTGAGCAGAGTGTTAACATCGTTAAAGACACTTTCCTGCTGTGTCTCCCTTCATTTATTTAGTCTGATATTACATTTTAAAACCAGCTGCTGTTAATATTCACCCAGGAATCAAACGCGCAGGTTTCAGCCAGAATAAACCACGAGGTCTGATATCGACAAACACAAACCGAGACTAACCCTAACCCTCCATCAGTACTCACAGCATATTATTACATTATTATACACTCAGATATCAGGTCCAACTCACTGCCCAACTAACCACTCTTCTGATAGACGATAAGCTATTGATTATTGAAATGATTATTCCATTAGTAGTTCATTAAATGCTGTTCACCTGCTGTTCACCTGTTGTTCACCTTCTGTTCACCTGCTGTTCACCTGTTGTTCACCTGTTGTTCACCTGTTGTTCACGTGTTGTTCACCTGTTGTTCACCTTCTGTTCACCTGCTGTTCACCTGTTGTTCACCTGTTGTTCACCTGTTGTTCACCTTCTGTTCACCTTCTGTTCACCTGTTGTTCACCTGTTGTTCACCTGTTGTTCACCTGTTGTTCACCTTCTGTTCACCTGCTGTTCACCTGTTGTTCACCTGCTGTTTACCTGTTGTTCACGTGCTGTTCACCTGCTGTTCACCTGCTGTTCACCTGTTGTTCACCTGCTGTTCACCTGTTGTTCACCTGCTGTTCACCTGCTGTTCACCTGTTGTTCACCTGTTGTTCACCTGTTGTTCACGTGCTGTTCACCTGCTGTTCACCTGCTGTTCACCTGCTGTTCACCTGTTGTTCACCTGTTGTTCACCTGTTGTTCACCTGCTGTTTACCTGTTGTTCACGTGCTGTTAACCTGCTGTTCACCTGCTGTTCACCTGTTGTTCACCTGTTGTTCACCTGTTGTTCATGTGCTGTTCACCTGCTGTTCACCTGCTGTTCACCTGTTGTTCACCTGTTGTTCACCTGCTGTTCACCTGCTGTTCACCTGTTGTTCACCTGTTGTTCACCTGCTGTTTACCTGTTGTTCACCTGCTGTTCACCTGCTGTTCACCTGCTGTTCACCTGTTGTTCACCTGTTGTTCACCTGTTGTTCACCTGCTGTTTACCTGTTGTTCACCTGCTGTTCACCTGCTGTTCACCTGCTGTTCACCTGTTGTTCACCTGTTGTTCACCTGCTGTTCACCTGTTGTTCACCTGTTGTTCACCTGTTGTTCACCTGCAGTTTACCTGTTGTTCACCTGTTGTTCACCTGCTGTTCACCTGTTGTTCACCTGTTGTTCACCTGTTGTTCACCTGCAGTTTACCTGTTGTTCACCTGTTGTTCACCTGCTGTTCACCTGTTGTTCACCTGTTGTTCACCTGCAGTTTACCTGTTGTTCACCTGTTATACCCCCCTTCTCTTGGTCCCTGTGTGAGTTTCATTCTCTTTCCACTTTGGTCCCTTTCAACTAATCTTCACAGTCACACTTAATGAGATTTCCACTTTGTAAAAGGAGTGGAGTAGGTCCCTCAGCACACACACACCCAACATTTTTATGTGTGTGTGTGTTTTACCTACATGTATTATTACTCACACAAATCACGTTAAATAATTGACTGTGAGAAGTGAAGTCCGGAATAAACAGTATAACAGTAGATTTGTAATATGTGTTATTTGCTTTATTCTATGTAATGAGCTGTTTCTCCTGGAGAAAAACAAATAGTGACTTGGTATCAGCCAGAACCTGTTAGAACCAGTTATAACCGGTTATAACCAGTTAGAACCAGTTAGAACCACTTATAACAAGTTATAACCTGTTATAACCTGTTAGAATCAGTTATAACCTGTTAGAACCAGTTATAACCGGTTATAACAAATTAGAACCAGTTAGAACCACTTATAACACGTTATAACCTGTTAGAACCGGTTATAACCAGTTAGAACCAGTTAGAACCAGGTAGAACCAGTTAGAACCGGTTAGAACCTGTTATAATTGGTTATAACCTGTTAGAACCTGTTAGAACCGGTTATAGCCAGTCAGAACCTGTTCATAGCAGGTCCAAACCATCATAATCATTTATCATTTAATCATCATTAAACTACTTCCTCATTTTATTCTTTCTCAGAGATGTTGTAGGAAAATATTTTAAAAAGTCAGCAGCATCTTTTCGGTTTGTTACAGTCACAAATCAGTAAAGTATGACATAATCAGGTGTTTCTGACATGACAAAGGTTGATGATCAGTTTCCTGTGAATGACATCACTTCCTGTCAAACATTTCCTCACACCCTTAGATCAATGTGTTAATGCCTGCTCAGTGTGTGTGTGTGTGTGTGTGTGTGTGTGTGTGTGTGTGTGTGTGTGTGTGTGTGTGTGTGTGTGAGCTAAAGACGCAGTGATTCATTTTATTAATGCACAGTTGTTAGCTGAAATCAGATTAAAGCTATAATGTAATAAGCAGCATTTGACCTCAGGTGACCTCGTCTCGGCCCTGTGATCGGCTGTGATCAGCTGATCAATAATTAACGTGAGGGAGTGAGTTACTCAGTAGCTGCTGTAATTACATTTCACCAACGTTTGTCATTGATTCTCAGGTCAAAGGTGACGTGGGGCGACGTCTATTGAATCAGAAACTTAATTAACGTCTTTCTGACAAAGATTCGTAAGAAAAAACTCAGAGCGTTTTACCTGGATTAATCTGATCAAATATACAGAGACTTTATATGGATTCATTAAAACACTTTTAGTGTTTTTAAATATTCTCTCCAGGAAACATTCCATTATATATATAAAATGGAAATGTGGGGAAGGGGGATAAATACATACAGAAATAAAAAATACATACAGAAATAAATACACAAATACATGGAAAACGCCAAAACTGTCATGTGGTGTAATCCTAAAAACTTGCTCCAGATAATCTTACTCTCTTAAAAGGGTTTTAACAAGTTAAAAACAGATGTTATGAACTATTTTTTTCTATGTGGATTAAATATTTAAGTTTATCCTTTTTTTCCATCTTGTGTCAAAAAAAAAATCACACAAATTGGAATAATACAAATTGACTTTTAAACAGCAAGAAACCAACATGAACATTAATGTAAATTTTGATGAATGCTTCTTAAAATTGGATTTTAAAATGTTTTGGATTTTCTCATCTTTACAATGGTATTTGAGAAAGGAAATAAATGGGGCACCATGTCCAATGGAAAAAAAACAATACACAAATACATTAACCTATTGAATTAAATCAATTAAACATTCAGCAGATGCAGCCGTTTACTGGGATAATGGACTGACGAGCTCCCTCAGCAACAGACTAATCCATCCAAAGTGTCTGAGGGAGCGATATCGGAAGTCCTTCCTTCCTACAGCTGTCAGACTGTACAACAAGTACAGCTCTCAGTAACCCCCCCTAACAGAAAATACAGACATTGTATACATAGACCTCTGTATATAGCCAAACAGTGCAATACATTTATATTTATACTGTATATATCTGTATATTGTTTTTAATTTAATTCTTGTAACTTCTTTCAATGCTGCTGTAGCACTGTGAATTTCCCCACTGTGGGACAATAAAGGAGCTATCTAATCTAATCTAATCTAATCTAATCTAATCTAATCTAATCTAATCTAATCTAATCTAATCTAACAAGTACTGAGTCTGCATTTTTAGATTTTGATCATGGTAGTTTAGTTCTTCATCTTCTGTTATAAAACAAGTGGTCCAGTTTCTGAGTTTAAGGATTATTGATGTGAAAAGTTTGAGAATCACTGATAAATGAGAAACTAATTACAGGTCACATCAGTTCAGTGTTAAACAAAGATGTTGAGTTTTATTTCTAATATTGTTCACACTGGTGTGTTCATTAACTTCCTTTATGAGTATAATGAGACTCCAGCACGTTGTTCATTAATAATAATAATATATCTATATCTGAACAGTCAGAGACTGGAAGTTTCTGTTCTAATTAAAACCAGGAAAATTCATCTTTATTCCAGCTTCATGTCTGAGAGGGAACACATAAGCTCTTATCAGCTGATTGTGTGTGTGTGTGTGTGTGTGTGTGTGTGTGTGTGTGTGTGTGTGTGTGTGTGTGTGTGTGTGTGTGTGTGTTAAGTGATGCAATGCTCCAGATTTCACTTTCATGCCAAGGCCTGTTCATCAAAGTTAAGGAACATGAGCATTTATCTGTTATAAATCTGCTAACTGACAACTAATTGGCACTTTAATTAACTAATTGGCACTTTAATTAACTCTTTAATTCCATATCAGATCCTGATCTCTGCAGCAATTCTGTATTGGTGTCTGTCCAGGTAGAAACTAACAGGTAGAACTGGGGGTGGAGTCTGGAGGGGGCGGAGTTCAACCAGACACATGCTCTACTGTCAGTGACAGTATCAACAATTGTCAATAATTGTTATAACCTTAAGCCAAACGTGTTAATTCATGTTTGTTCCCATAAACAAGTGAAGAAAACTAAGAAACTGAGACTTGTTTTTATTGGGCAGGATGGCTCAGGTGTGAAAGTAGGCGGAGCTTCAGTTTCACTGAGGCTCGTCTTTATTGTTAATGCTTTACTACTTTGAATGTTTGTTTGCTGGCAGCATCAAAGCGTCTGAGCAGTTAAACTGAAAGTTATAGTGAACTTAAAATCTATCAAACACTGACATTGGTTAAATAAATAAAGATAAGATAAGATAAGACTTTATTGTTCCCACAATGGGGAAATTTGTCTGTTACTGCAGCGTACAGGGTAAAGACATGAAAACAAAAGGTAAAGAAGATAAAAGCCATAAAAGTACACAACACTGTGTACAAATACGTAGAATTTGTTGATGATCCACATACATAGTATGCATTATGGGCATAGAACATTATTACTGCATTGATTTATATGAGAATGAAGCTTCATTGATTCATTCTGTACTTAGTTAATCAGTATTATGCCATTATAAGTGTTGTCAACATTGATGACAAAAATGAGTGAACAATCAGTTTAATGCATTCACACCCTGAAATATGATGGACTCAAATGTTTTATTTTGAAGGGCAGACGATGCCCCCCCCACACACACAGCTGACAGCTGTTGATTAGTGAGTAAAAGCTTCAGCAGCTCTGATAATCTGAATGAATAATATATACACATATAATAATGTTATTTAATAAAATGTCTTTGTGGTGACGTTGATCAGATTAAAAGTCAACGTGTTGATCTGGAACAAAGGAGGCTCAGGTTGAATCTGCGTCAGGACCTGTGTTGTGTTGTAGAATAATAGTGGTTCACACACTCATTGTCCTGCTGCTGTTCCATTAATCACAGAGACACAGGCTGACAGGAGATGGACAGGAAGAGGAGGAACCAGCAGCTGCTTCCAGGAACACAACAAACACTCATTAACACAACAGATGCTCTTTAAACCTAAAGACCAGATCCTCCTCAGACCACATCAGACCAGCAAACCCTCTGAACTAACGCTTCTGTTCGTGTCTCACACCACATTCTGGTTGTGTTGGTATTCAGATCCTGACGTACAGGTCTTCTAAAGCAAAATCCTCCTCAAAACCTATTAAATGATGACAAACGTCTGACACGAGATTAAATCAACAGTTTTACTTCAGTTTACTACTGTTTACAACCAGGGAGCTGGAACACTTCACCAGTGAGGGTCCAGAGTCCTTCTGGTGGGATAGGATGAGAAGGTTCAACCCTGACCTTCTCACACTGACACTGTGGACCATGATATTCTTTTACAGAGGTTGGAGAACTGGCTGGGAATCTCTGGTCCTGCTCTAAACTGGTTTAAGTCGTATCTTGAGGACAGAACTTAATTTGTTGAAATTGGAAATTACATTTCAGACAAAATGTCTGTGACCTGTGGTGTTCCCCAGGGCTCGATCCTGGGGCCCCTCCTGTTCAATTTGTACATGCTTCCGTTAGGCCAACTAATACGCAGCAACAATGTGTCTTACCACAACTATGCAGACGACACTCAGATCTATGTGTCTCCGACAGCAGGTGAACATGGGCCTGTGGATTCACTCTGTCGCTGTATTGAACAAATCACTGTGTGGATGCAAAACAACTTTCTCCAGCTAAACTCAGAAAAAACTGAAATAATCGTCTTTGGGCCACTGAAGCAAAGAGAACGTGTAATCAGTCACCTTCAGTCTCGTTCTCTAAAACCAAAAACACAGGTTAGAAATCTAGGGGTGCTAATGGACTCAGACCTGAACTTTCACAGCCACATAAAGTCAACAATATCAACAGCCTTTTACCATCTAAAAAACATTGCCAAAATCAAAAATATAGTGTCTAAACCAGACTTGGAGAGACTGATCCATGCATTTGTCTCCAGCAGGTTAGACTACTGCAATGGCCTGCTCACTGGTCTCTCTAAACGAGCTGTTAAACAACTACAGAACATTCAGAACGCTGCAGCTCGAGTCCTGACTAGAACCAGAAAATATGACCATATTAGTCCAGTGCTCATGTCTCTGCACTGGCTTCCTGTCACTCAGAGAATAGACTTTAAAACAGCTTTACTTGTGTACAAGTCTCTTCATGGTCTAGCACCAAAATACATCTATGACATGTTAGAGCCATACGAGCCATCTAGGACCCTGAGAACCTCAGGGACTGGTCTCCTGCAGGTGCCCAGAGTCAGGACTAAACATGGTGAAGCTACATTCCAGTTTTCTGCAGCTAAAATCTGGAACAGTCTTCCAGAGAATGTGAGACAGGCCTCAACGCTGACAATGTTTAAGACCAGGCTGAAAACAGTTCTGTTTAACCGTGCATATGAAAACTGAAAGTATCTTATCTACACTCTTCACTCTTTTTTAAATTAATGATGAATTCTATGACACAATAACAACTAAAACACAACAACAACTAAAACACAACAACAACTAAAACACAACAACAACTAAGACACAACAACAACTAAAACACACCAACAACTAAACTGAAACACAACAACAACTAAAACACAACAACAACTTAAACACACCAACAACTAAAACACACCAACAACTAAACTGAAACACACCAACAACTAAAACACAACAACAACTAAAACACAACAACAACTAAAACACAACAACAACTAAAACACACCAACAACTGAAACACACCAACAACTGAAACACAACAACAACTAAAACACAACAACTAAAACACAACAACAACTAAACTGAAACACACCAACAACTAAAACACAACAACAACTAAAACACAACTAAAACACAACAACAACTAAAACACACCAACAACTGAAACACACCAACAACTGAAACACAACAACAACTAAAACACAACAACTAAAACACAACAACAACTAAAACACAACAACAACTAAAACACAACAACAACTAAAACACAACGACAACTAAAACACAACAACAACTAAAACACACCAACAACTGAAACACAACAACAACTAAAACACAACAACAACTAAAACACACCAACAACTAAAACACACCAACAACTAAACTGAAACACAACAACAACTAAAACACACCAACAACTAAACTGAAACACAACAACAACTAAAACACAACAACAACTAAAACACACCAACAACTAAAACACACCAACAACTAAAACACAACAACAACTAAAACACAACAACAACTAAAACACAACAACAACTGAAACACAACAACAACTAAAACACACCAACAACTAAAACACAACAACAACTAAAACACAACAACAACTAAAACACAACAACAACTGAAACAAAACAACAACTAAAACACAACAACAACTGAAACACAACAACAACTAAAACACACCAACAACTAAACTGAAACACAACAACAACTAAAACACACCAACAACTAAAACACACCAACAACTAAAACACACCAACAACTAAAACACACCGACAACTAAAACACAACAACAACAACTAAAACACAACAACAACTAAGACACAACAACAACTAAAACACACCAACAACTAAAACACACCAAAAACTAAAACACAACAACAACTAAAACACAACAACAACTAAAACACAACAACAACTAAGACACAACAACAACTAAAACACACCAACAACTAAAACACAACAACAACTAAACTGAAACACACCAACAACTAAAACAAAACAACAACTAAAACACAACAACAACTAAAACACACCAACAACTAAAACACACAACTAAAACACACCAACAACTAAAACACAACAACAACTGAAACAAAACAACAACTAAAACACAACAACAACTGAAACACAACAACAACTAAAACACAACAACAACTAAAACACAACAACAACTAAAACACAACAACAACTGAAACACAACAACTAAAACACACCAACAACTAAAACACAACAACAACTAAAACACACCAACAACTAAAACACAACAACAACAACTAAAACACACCAACAACTGAAACACAACAACAACTAAAACACAACAACAACTAAAACACACCAACAACTAAAACACAACAACAACTGAAACACACCAACAACTGAAACACAACAACAACTAAAACACAAAAACTGAAACACAACAACAACTAAAACACAACAACAACTGAAACACACCAACAACTAAAACACACCAACAACTAAAACACAACAACAACTTAAACACAACAACAACTGAAACACAACAACTAAAACACAACAACAACTGAAACACAACAACATTCCACCAATGAATGAGGAAAAATTCAAAAAATATAATCTCATCACGAATTATTTCTTAGAAGCTGATTCTGCTAAATAATGAGCTGGTTTTGTGTCTTAAAGCCAAGCTCTCATTCAGTATGACACACACACACACACACACACACACACACAAACACACACACACACACACACACAAACACACACACACACACACACACACACACTCACACACTGTTTAAACTCCAATGCCCTCTCCTCTTTTTGAATCTGGCACATAAATCTAATGTGAGGAGTTGAAGTGAGAGATGTGTGTGTGTGTGTGTGTGTGAGTGTGTGTGTGTGTGTGTGTGTGTGTGTGTGTGTGTGTGTGTGTGTGTGTGTGTGTGTGTGTGTGTGTGCATGCATGCAGAGTTTTCTCCTGGTGACTGAGAGCTGCTCAGACCTACTGAGGATTTACTCCAACTATTTAAAAAGGGAGGGATTAGAAAGCCAATTCCATCCCTGCATCCACTAACAGGCAGCTCAGCTGTGTGTGTGTGTGTGTGTGTGTGTGTGTGTGTGTGTGTGTGTGTGTGTGCGACCTGCTTTGCTGTGGTCATAACGAGCTATATAAACAGTGAGAGGGGAAACGTGTGTGTCTTACGGCGCAGTAACAAAGCAGCAGCTGAATTTCAATGCATGATTCATTAGACACGGTCCTGCAGGCTAATGGGCAGAAATATTTCCTCGTGTAAAACATTCACACAAACACATAAACGTTCCTCCGCGGGCGAGTGGGACATTAGTAAAGGAACGCTGCTAATGTCTTAACGATGACAGGACGGGACTGATGATTGACATCTGCTCGTTATGTCGCCACGGCAACAGCAGGATGCGAGCAGGTGGTGACTGTAAGCGACGACGTGATTTTTCTTCCCTGACATGATGTTACACATCTGTCAGTCACGGGCATCTGGCTGCTGATTGGTCCTCTCCAGGGCCACCGCTGTAGCTCTGTGAGCTGATTGGCTCCATAGGAACCTTTAATCAACAGGTGTTAGCCTCAGGTACACAACATGGGACTTTTTAAAATGAGTGAGAAATGTTGGTTATCTATAGCTGCTTAGTCCTCACTAGGGTCACATGGCCTGCTGCAGCCAATCACAGCTCATTACAGGTGAGAGGCAGGATCCACCTGGACAGGTAGCATCCTATCATGGAGCACACACACACCTCAGCATGTTTCAGACTGTGAGGACCTGGAGAAGCTGAAACCACACAGAAAGGAATCAGACCAAAGACTTGAACCTGAGATCCTGATGTGAGGGGACATCTCTACCCACTGATCCACCGTGTCGCCCCATGAGTCATGTAATTGTAAGTGTGAGGACGCTGTGGTTGTTTTATTTATTTTTTATTTTTTTTCACAAACAGAACCAACAACAATCACTCACTCACACAAACACACAAACTTGCACTATATTAATATATAGGTTTGCCAAATCGAAGCAGAGAGAAAAAAAACCCAAACAAAATAAAATAAAATGTAATAAGGGTCACCCTTAAAACATTTCAATATACATACAAAAAGAAAAGCAAATAAATAAATTTACATTCCAGATTCTACAATGCTCATATATGGGTCCTTTAACAATATATGTTAGTCTTTCCAGTCCAAGGCACTCTGAAAGTTCCTTTATCCATTGTTTCATGGAAGGTGCATCTGCACTCTTCCAATTAGGTGCAATCACTCTCCTGGCTTGTAGTCAGGCCTGTAGTCTGTCTATGCATCTGTATGAAGTTCAATGGATAAATCCCAAGTACACATAGCTTAGCATTTAGTGGTATATTACATAAAACACTTCTGACAGTGTTGTGTGTTACGTGGTTATTACTTCTGTTATTAGTATTTCTGCTGCTAGTCTGAGGTTTTCTATCCACTTGATCAAGCAAAGTCAAAGTCAATTTTATTGTCAACTTCTTCACATGTACTTGACATACAAAGGAACCAAATTTTTGTGTCTCACTATTCTCTGCGTTTTACATGTCCAACAACAAAGTGCAGGTGAACAAGACAAGACAATCCTAAACTAAAAGGTAAAGTGCAGTAGCTTAAGGCTACGTTTGCCTAGTCCTACTCAACTAAACTAGAAACAAACAGACACGTATGACAGGACAAGACATGAGTAGTAGGGAGTGGAGGGACAAATCCAACAAGACAAAATAGACAAAACAAGACAGCACTGATTGTCCCAGCTGTGGCTTTATGAGGTAGTTGTTGTAATGTAATGGCTAGTGCAATAACAATAGAAGTATAAATATAGCAGCAGCAGTGTGTGCAATTTTTGCATGTGCAGAGTGTCAATTCATGTGTGTGTGTGTGTGGGGGGGGTCATCTTGGATCAGATCAGGTGTTTTCAGTTGATTGACATGATTCTTTGAATGACATGATGAAGTGAGGAAGTGCAGGTGGTGTGTGGTTCTACTGCAGCATTGATCATGGTTTTATCTTCCGCTGCTCAGGTTCCTGCTGACTTCAGGAATCTGAAGAGCAAACACATTTAAATAAGTACAGACCTCTTTTCTCCTCCACTGGCTGAGCCATTAACTCCAGACGTGGAGCCAAATAGTTTTTAAATTTCAGCTGAGTCGAAGATATAAAGTGTGGTTTTATTGGTGCGACTACGAGAGGCTCTGAGGTTCTGTTCCACGCTGGACTCATCACTCACGGCTGGTTTTTACTTTGCTGCACAATTCACTGCTTCACACAACAAGACAGAAACACACACTTTCTGTGTGGTTATTCCTGCCTCACGTCTCACTTATAAAACATGTTTTATGCCTGGGCTTCTCCTGTTTCTTAGTAACTGCAAACTCCTGACAAACTGTAAAACCACCAGGTGCTGCTGGTCTGCACCAGTTCCTGTTCCGTAAACATCAGGTACGTTGTCTGATCCAGAGTCAGAATAAAGGTCTAAAGGTGAAAACGGTTTCAGGCCAAAGATCTAGAAGATGTGTTCATGCTGCCCACAGCACCAACCTCCACAGGAAACACGGTAAACACGGTAAAACACGGTAAACACGGTAAACACGGTAAAACACGGTAAACATGGTAAACATGGTAAACACCGTAAACACCGTAAACACCGTAAACACGGTAAACACGGTAAACACGGTAAAACACGGTAAAACACGGTAAAACACGGTAAACACGGTAAACACGGTAAAACACGGTAAACACGGTAAACATGGTAAACATGGTAAACATGGTAAACACCGTAAACACCGTAAACACGGTAAACACTGTAAACACGGTAAACACGGTAAAACACGGTAAAACACGGTAAAACACGGTAAACACGGTAAAACACGGTAAACACGGTAAATCACAGTAAACACGGTAAAACACGGTAAAACACGGTAAACACGGTAAACACGGTAAACACGGTAAAACACGGTAAAACACGGTAAACACGGTAAACACGGTAAACACGGTAAACACGGTAAACATGGT
>JAYKQN010000039.1:2060000-2247500 GCA_036785175.1 Eupleurogrammus muticus | reverse complement strand
GACTGACCCATAGACTGACCCATAGACTGACCCATAAACTGACCCATAGACTGACCCATAGACTGACCCATAGACTGACCCATAGACTGACCCATAGACTGACCCATAGACTGACCCATAGACTGACCCATAAACTGACCCATAGACTGACCCATAGACTGACCCATAGCCTGACCCATAAACTGACCCATAAACTGACCCATAAACTGACCCATAGACTGACCCATAGACTGACCCATAAACTGACCCATAGACTGACCCATAGACTGACCCATAGACTGACCCATAGCCTGACCCATAAACTGACCCATAGACTGACCCATAGACTGACCCATAGCCTGACCCATAAACTGACCCATAAACTGACCCATAAACTGACCCATAGACTGACCCATAGACTGACCCATAGACTGACCTATTGACTGACCCATAGATTGACCACAGAGTAAATAGACTGACCCATAGACTGACCCACAGACTGACCCATAGACTGACCCATAGACTGACCCATAGATTGACCACAGAGTAAATAGACTGACCCATAGACTGACCCATAGACTGACCTATTGACTGACCCATAGACTGACCACAGAGTAAATATACTGACCCATAGACTGACCCATAGACTGACCCATAGACTGACCCATAGCCTGACCCAGAGACTGACCCATAGACTAAATAGCCTGACCCACAGACTGACCCATAGCCTGACCCATAGCCTGACCCAGGGACTGACCCATAGATTAAATAGCCTGACCCATAAACTGACCCATAGACTGACCTATTGACTGACCCATAGCCTGACCCATAGCCTGACCCAGAGACTGACCAATAGACTAAATAGACTGACCCATAGACTGACCCATAGACTGACCCATAGACTGACCTATTGACTGACCCATAGACTGACCACAGAGTAAATAGACTGACCCATAGACTGACCCATAGACTGACCCATAGACTGACCCATAGACCAAATAGCCTGACCCATAAACTGACCCATAGACTGACCCATAGACTGACCCATAGACTAAATAGCCTGACCCATAGCCTGACCCATAGACTAAATAGCCTGACCCATAGACTGACCCATAGACTAAATAGCCTGATCCATAAACTGACCCATTGACTGACCCATTGACTGATCCATAGACTGACCACAAACTAAATAGCCTGGCCCATAGACTGACCCATAGCCTGACCCATAGCCTGACCAATAGACTGACCCATAGCCTGACCCATAGACTGACCCATAGACTGATTCATAGACTAAATAGCCTGACCCATAGACTGACCCATAGACTGACCCATAGACTAAATAGCCTGACCCATAGCCTGACCAATATACTGACCCATAGCCTGACCCATAAACTGACCCATAGACTAAATAACTTGACCCATAGACTGACCCATAGACTGACCCATAGCCTGACCCATAGCCTGACCCATAGACTAAATAGCCTGACCCATAAACTGATCCATAGACTAAATAGCCTGACCCATAGACTGACCCATAGACTGACCCATAGACTAAATAGCCTGAACCATAAACTGACCCATAGACTGACCCATAGACTAAATAACCTGACCCATGAACTGACCAAAGACTAAATAGCCTGACCTATAGTGAGTCTATGAGTGGTCTATGTACTCTATGGGTGAGTCTATTGGTGGTCTATGTACTCTATGGGTGAGTCTATGGGTGGTCTATGTACTCTATGGGTGAGTCTATGGGTGGTCTATGCACGCTATGGGTGAGTCTATGGGTGGTCTGTACTCTAAGGGTGAGTCTATGGGAGGTCTATGTACTCTGGGTGAGTCTATGAGTGGTCTATGTACTCTATGGGTGAGTCTATGGGTGGTCTATGTACTCTATGGGTGACTATGGGTGGTCTATGTACTCTATGGGTGACTATGGGTGGTCTATGTACTCTATGGTTCAAGGTTCGAGGTTTTTATTGTCGTTACAGCCATATACACAGTATATAGTGAGACGAGACAGCGTTCCACCGGGAGCAATTGGTGATAAAAAAAGAAAAAAAAAGTGCCTAAATACACTATGGGTGACTATGGGTGGTCTATGTACTCTATGGGTGACTATGGGTGGTCTATGTACTCTATGGGTGAGTCTATGTGTCGTCTATGTACTCTGGGCGAGTCTATGGGTGGTCTATACTCTATGGGTGGTCTATGTACTCTGGTTGAGTCTATGAGTGGTCTGTACTCTATGGGTGGTCTATGTACTCTGGTTGAGTCTATGAGTGATCTATGTACTCTGGGTGAGTCTATGAGTGGTTAATGTACTCTCTGGGTGAGTCTATGGGTGGTCTATACTCTATGGGTGGTCTATGTACTCTGGTTGAGTCTATGGGTGGTCTGTACTCTATAGGTGGTCTATGTACTCTAGTTGAGTCTATGGGTGGTCTATGTACTCTGGGTGAGTCTATGGGTGGTCTATGTACTCTGGGTGAGTCTATGGGTGGTCTGTAGTCTATGGGTGAGTCTATGGGTGAGTCTATGGGTGGTCTATGTACTCTGGTTGAGTCTATGGGTGGTCTGTACTCTATGGGTGGTCTATGTACTCTATGGGTGACTCTATGGGTGGTCTATGTACTCTATGGGTGAGTCTATGATTGGTCTATGTACTCTATGGGTGAGTCTATGGGAGGTCTATGTACTCTGGGCGAGTCTATGGGTGGTCTGTACTCTATGGGTGGTCAATGTACTCTATGGGTGAGTCTATGAGTGATCTATTTACTCTGGGTGAGTCTATGAGTGGTCTATGTACTCTATGGGTGAGTCTATGGGTGGTCTATACTCTATAGGTGGTCTATGTACTCTGGTTGAGTCTATGGGTGGTCTGTACTCTATGGGTGGTCTATGTACTCTATGGGTGAGTCTATGATTGGTCTATGTACTCTATGGGTGAGTCTATGGATGGTCCATGTACTCTATGGGTGAGTCTATGGGAGGTCTATGTACTCTGGGTGAGTCTATGGGAGGTCTATGTACTCTGGGTGAGTCTATGGATGGTCCATGTACTCTATGGGTGAGTCTATGGGAGGTCTATGTACTCTGGGTGAGTCTATGGGTGGTCTATGTACTCTATGGGTGAGTCTATGGATGGTCCATGTACTCTATGGGTGAGTCTATGGGTGGTCTATGTACTCTGGGTGAGACTATGGGTGGTCTATGTACTCTATGGGTGAGTCTATGGGTGGTGTGTACTCTATGGGTGAGTCTGTCATCTATATAGTCTATCGGTAAGTCTATATAGTCTGAACAGAACAGAACACTGGAACTGCTTGGTTCCAGTGTTCTGTTCTGTTCTTGTTCTGTTCAGTTCATCACCATGAGCAGAACTTTACAGGAACATTTAGATGATTGAAGACTGGAGCCACCGTATAAAATCACATTCCAACCAAACATTTCTATGAACCATCTTTGCTAAACAACTTCATCAGTGGATGGAATCAGCTCTTACCGCTGGGTTGGAACAAAGGCCGGCACCCATCCCGCCCTTCTGGACCAGGACTGCCCAGCCCAGCACTATGCCCCCTTACCCACCCATCATCCCTGTAGCTCAGTCCACTGTGGACCACAGTAGGTGGGATCTTAGATGGACTAGACCGAGCTGAAGAAGTTCAAGATACCCCAGGATCTGATCATGTGGTCCACCTCCATCATCCAGTCCAGTTCTGTCTGGTTTGGATCAGACCAGAACAATCAGGTCTACAGATGTGCACAGGAGAGAGAAAGGGTCATGATTCAGATGGTTTCTGTTGATCTAAGATGGTCACTGCAGTTTTATTTTCAGACGACAGTTTTAAATTGGTACAAACATTCTTATTCCCCAGAGGATGTTCAAACGAACAGCAGCAGCATTCACTCACAAACGCTGAGCACCGTGATACACGTCTGCTGGGAAAGACGTGATTTTATTCAGACCTATGACCATGACATTTGCTGAAATATCTGGACAACTGTAGGAATTGCTGTGATTGTTATATGCAAATTCATTTTCTCCAGAGGATGAATTGTTGTAATTTTGACCTTTTCTGTTGATGTCCATCTATAAATCAAGAAACTGTCAGTGTGTTCCTCTCATTTCTCTGTTTCTCTGACTGTTTGATCAACCTCAACTTTTAGATATAGTTAGTTTATTATATTATTAGGGAGGTTATTCTTTCTTTGAAATAGTTTGGACAGATATTCAAAACCTCAATATTATCATTATTATTGGTAAAGCATAAAACCCCATAGGCATGGTGTAGGGTTGGGGGGGCATCCTGGTCCTGGGGGCCGAGTGGCTGCAGGTTTTTTTTTTCCAATCCACTTTCAGCAGGAACACACACTTTCTACAGGAACACACACTTTCTACAGGAACACACACTTTCTACAGGAACACACACTTTCTGCAGGAACACACACTTTCTACAGGAACACACACTTTCTGCAGGAACACACACTTTCTACAGGAACACACACTTTCTACAGGAACACACACTTTCTGCGGGGACACACACTTTCTGCAGGAACACACACACTTTATACAGGAACACACACTTTCTGCGGGGACACACACTTTCTGCAGGAACACACACTTTCTACAGGAACACACACTTTCTACAGGAACACACACTTTCTACAGGAACACACACTTTCTACAGGAACACACACTTTCTACAGGAACACACACTTTCTGCAGGAACACACACTTTCTACAGGAACACACACTTTCTACAGGAACACACACTTTCTGCAGGAACACACACACTTTATACAGGAACACACACTTTCTACAGGAACACACACACTTTATACAGGAACACACACTTTCTGCAGGAACACACACACTTTATACAGGAACACACACTTTCTACAGGAACACACACACTTTATACAGGAACACACACACTTTCTGCAGGAACACACACACACTTTATACAGGAACACACACTTTCTGCAGGAACACACACACTTTATACAGGAACACACACTTTCTGCGGGGACACACACTTTCTGCAGGAACACACACTTTCTACAGGAACACACACTTTATGCAGGAACACACACTTTCTACAGGAACACACACTTTCTACAGGAACACACACTTTCTGCAGGAACACACACTTTCTACAGGAACACACACTTTCTACAGGAACACACACTTTCTGCAGGAACACACACACTTTATACAGGAACACACACTTTCTGCGGGGACACACACTTTCTGCAGGAACACACACTTTCTGCAGGAACACACACACTTTATACAGGAACACACACTTTCTGCAGGAACACACACTTTCTACAGGAACACACACTTTCTGCAGGAACACACACTTTCTGCAGGAACACACACTTTCTGCAGGAACACACACTTTCTACAGAAACACACACACTTTCTACAGGAACACACACTTTCTGCAGGAACACACACTTTCTACAGGAACACACACTTTATGCAGGAACACACACTTTCTACAGGAACACACACTTTCTACAGGAACACACACTTTCTACAGGAACACACACTTTCTACAGGAACACACACTTTCTGCAGGAACACACACTTTCTACAGGAACACACACTTTCTACAGGAACACACACTTTCTACAGGAACACACACTTTCTGCAGGAACACACACTTTCTGCAGGAACACACACTTTCTGCAGGAACACACACTTTCTACAGAAACACACACTTTCTACAGGAACACACACTTTCTACAGGAACACACACTTTCTACAGGAACACACTTTCTACAGAAACACACACACTTTCTACAGAAACACACACACTTTATACAGGAACACACACTTTCTGCGGGGACACACACTTTCTGCAGGAACACACACTTTCTGCAGGAACACACACACTTTCTACAGGAACACACACTTTCTGCAGGAACACACACTTTCTACAGGAACACACACTTTCTGCAGGAACACACACTTTCTACAGGAACACACACTTTCTGCAGGAACACACACACTTTATACAGGAACACACACTTTCTACAGAAACACACACACTTTCTACAGAAACACACACTTTCTACAGGAACACACACTTTCTACAGGAACACACACTTTCTACAGGAACACACACTTTATACAGGAACACACACTTTCTACAGGAACACACACTTTCTGCAGGAACACACACACTTTATACAGGAACACACACTTTCTGCAGGAACACACACTTTCTGCAGGAACTGGACGTTTAGAAAAATAAAGCAAACGTTTGCATCAAAACATGCTAACCCGGCACAGAAATCAGTTGTATGACACTCAACATCAGTGTATTTATCCTTTCAGTTTGGTTCATGTCCTATCAAACAGAGAGGGGCGGAGCCTATGAGGTGCACAGGTACAGGTAAAGTTCCTGGTTCTGGTGTTTCGGCCACTTTATAAACTGCAGAAACAAAATCAGGTAGATCATGTGGTTGATCGTGTCTGTGGTGAAATAAGCTGGTTCATCACAGGTCATAGTAAATTATATTAATTGTATTGTAGTACTTCTACATAGATATAACAGAGTTTAAATTGGGTAATAGCAGCATATGGCTGATAACAAACCATAAATTCCCTTCACCGCTCCATAACGAATGAACAGAATAAATGTGTTTTTCTGGTGAGAGCTTTTGTTAATTCAGTGTGATGAGCTGATATAGAACAAGAGGCTGATGCAGCTGCTCTGTGTTAATACATAAATCTGCTTTTTTGATGTAGAAACTGATGCTTTGAGCAGGGAAACTTGAATCATCTGATGAATGAAATGTTTCTCAGTCACAAACAGAACTTTGGTTCTTCACGGCTGCAGAACTTTCTCCTCTCAATCAGGCAGCTGCTCTGCTTCCTGGGCTCCGATTGGCTCTGATTGACGGTTACGATCGGGGGTCAAGTCGCTAATTTTCCCCAAACGCACCTTCGGGTCCATTCAGCGGCGGCAGGAGATTACAGGGTGGCGTCGTGGGCTAATCGCTGCAGATAAAGAGGAAGAGGATGATTGCTCGGCTGAGCCGCGCTGGCGTTCCGCCGCCGTTTCCTCCGCTGGCTCGCCCCCAGCCGCCATTGTGAGGGCAGCAGATGCTGCCGCGGCCGCGGGCGCCGCCCGGACGGCTGCCATCTGAAGTGTCACTTCACATCTGCGTGTGAGGAAGAGGAGGGCGACCAGAAGGAAGGGCCACGTGTGGGACAGAAAAGGCCCGGGGGGGGGGCCAACGGGCAGCTGACAGAGACAAATGGGCGACGGTCGCAGGATGCAGCTGCTGCTTCCTTCGCCTCCTCATCGCCGTCACAGGAAGACGATTAGAGCTGCAAAAAGATGTGAAGTCACACTGGTTCATCAGTAGCTCAGGTCGTTTCTATGATAGCACACAACACAAATCTGATATTTGATGAAGACACTGATGCTTCCAGCACAGGAACACACAGAAACACAGAAACACAGAAACACACAGAAACACAGAAACACAGAAACACACAGAAACACACAGAAACACACAGAAACACAGAAACACACAGAAACACAGAAACACAGAAACACACAGAAACACACAGAAACAGAGAAACACAGAAACACACAGAAACACAGAAACACAGAAACACAGAGAAACACAGAAACACACAGAAACACACAGAAACACACAGAATGTGTGTGTTCACATCATTTTGACCCACAAGAGAAAAGTGGGAAAAAACTAAAAACAAAAGAGTGAACTGCACTTTACTGTAGAGCTTCAATAATTAATCAATTAATTTCCATCTATTATTCATTATTCAACAACTATTTTGAAAATTGATTAGATTCGTTTTTTACTGATAAATGTCCAGTTTCTCTGGTTCAGCTTCTGTTCTCTGATTATTTCCTGGTTTCTTTATTCTTCTCTAACAGTAAACTGATGATCTTTGGGTTTTAGCTTCAATCTGCAGCTTTGACAAACACTGATCAACATTTTACACCATTAATGAACCAAACGACCAATGATCCAATGGGTGAATCCTTTCACTGATCAATAGATGATCGGTTCTGAGCTGCTCTGTCATTGGCTGAAAACTCTCCTGAAGCAGAACCAGAGACGCAGACACAGTTTTTATTTGACTTCCTGAGTGTTTATGCCACAGACGGCTGTCGATGACCTTCAATCAGATTTCCGCTCGTCTCCGTGTTTCTGGGGTTTGAAGCTGTCAGGATTAATGGATCAGACCCAGTTCTGCTTTTAATTGGAGACAGAGACGTGATTATGTGAAGTGCTGATTGGATGAAGCCCAGAATCATGTGACCCGTCTCTGTTTTAACTTCCTGATGATGAAGACAATTACATGACTCCAAGCAGTGGACCAGAACCCACTGGGACAGAACCAGGAACATCAGAACCTCAGCTGGACTGGGTAATTCGCTTCGACCCGCCCGCCTTAGCTTAGAACTTTTACACAAGGTTGGTTCTTTATTGAGATGATTCCTGTAAAGTTTTCCCGACCCCCCAGAAGCCCTAGAGACCCCCTCCAGACCCCCAGACCCCCCAGAAGCCCTCCAGACCCCCTCCAGACCCCCAGACCCCCCAGAAGCCCTCCAGACCCCCTCCAGCCCCCCAGACCCCCCAGAAGCCCTCCAGACCCCCTCCAGACCCCCAGACCCCCCAGAAGCCCTAGAGACCCCCTCCAGACCCCCAGACCCCCCAGAAGCCCTAGAGACCCCCTCCAGACCCCCAGACCCCCCAGAAGCCCTCCAGACCCCCTCCAGACCCCCAGACCCCCCAGAAGCCCTCCAGACCCCCTCCAGACCCCCAGACCCCCCAGAAGCCCTCCAGACCCCCTCCAGACCCCCAGACCCCCCAGAAGCCCTAGAGACCCCCTCCAGACCCCCAGACCCCCCAGAAGCCCTCCAGACCCCCTCCAGACCCCCAGACCCCCCAGAAGCCCTAGAGACCCCCTCCAGACCCCCAGACCCCCCAGAAGCCCTCCAGACCCCCTCCAGACCCCCAGACCCCCAGACCCCCTCCAGACCCCCTGTTGACTCCCAAACACTGATCACCAGAACAAGCCGAGTGGAGGTGCTGTAGAGCCAGTGCTCTGCTGCCCCCTGGTGGTTTATGATTAGAATGAAGGTGAGGCCTGAATCTGAATCCTCGGTAAATGATTTTTTATCTATAGAATTATTATAATATATACACACACACACTCCTAAACATGTTAACCTATGAAACAGAAATAAATAAATGTTTTTTTCAAAATAAGGACTGTGTATTGTGATTTATATGGATTGATAATAGTTGCACTTCTATAGTAAATAGATAGCAGCTTTTCCAGTCAAATCAATTTAAGGCTTTTATTTAGATTAAAGAAAACACCTCAGAATAAACTGAATTATGTGCAAACAGAGCTTAATAAGAGCTTTTATATAAATTATAATGAAAGAGAAGAAGTGGAGACCTACAATTGAACTAAAAAAGTCATAAAACGCGTTTCCTTTAAAAACTTCAGGTGCAAACAGAACATTCACTGAACATCTTCCTTTCTTTGGCCTTAAAGTCAAAAACTGAAGGATTATTTCAAGAAAAACAAAAAAAATCTCCTGTTTAACTTCATCTCAACTTAAGTTGGTTCTGGGCTGGGAATGGGTCCAGTTCACCTGTCGAACCGGGTCGGACCTCAGCGTCTTCAGCTTGAGAAAAGAAGTCATTGAGAAAAAAGTTCTTGAAGGAAAAAAAGTTCTTGAGGGAAAAAAGTTCTTGAGGCTTGTTTGGCTGGATTTGAAGTGAAGAATAAACATGAACGTGACATTTCCTGCTGCAGTTGTGACAGTTCTGGGCCGTTGGGCGTCAGGACTCTACTGTGGCTTAATACAGAAGTTCAACACCACATGTGGGATGCTGATGTCTATCTGATCATTACTGCCAAGTTTGGTATGTGTCGGACATTTAGATCCAAAGTTATTAAGGAAAAAACAACGGCCAATCAGCTCTCATTCTGTTGTTGCAGAAGCCAGGGCCGTTACTACGGCAACCTACACACCTGCAGCTCTTTGATGTAGACGAGCATCAAAGCCCCGACTAACTCCTCCCACAGAGAGAGGAACCGTCCAATGATCAGAGAAAGTTCAGAGCTTCAGTTCTGACCATCGACAAACATGGAAACAGATATGTGGATAACATCAGAAGTATTGTCAGTGTTCATTGATTATTTCATTTATTTTTCAGTGTTAAATGTCACTCAGTCAGAAATGTTTTAGTTCAAATAAGAATTTCATTTCACACACACACACACACACTCACACAAACACACACACACACACAGTCTGTATTTTATATATAACACCGTGTTAACCTGTATTTTATAGCTTTTATTAGCAGGAAAGAGTGAAGATGACACTTTGAAATATTTCCCTTGTTTATTATCAGCAATTAGTCAAATACATATAAACCAACAGTAGGAAAAGGACAGTTCATCAGTTTATTAATGTCACTGTTCACACGCCCACATTCACGCCTCCTTTTAACATCTTTTGCAGTAAAAAAGAGAAAAAACATTATGGTACATGAACAATAATAAATTAAAAAAGAAATATGAAACACTTTATTTACAACTCATATTCCAAGAAATATAAATTAAACATTCCATTAATTTACTAGCAACAAACTCCACAGAATATTAATCCGCCGTTAAGGGGCAGCGATGATGATGATGATGATGATGCTTCAGCGACAGGAAATAAAACAGTTTTCTGTGATCTGATTGAAGCGTTTGCAGAGAAAAAAACTGTCAGAGCAACAAACTTCTGTCTCTGATTCTGACTAAAATCTGTGAAGCTGAATAAACCAACAGGGGGTCACAGACTAACACTTGGTTTTTGTATCACTGTATTTTCACGACTATAAGGCGCCTATTTATGCAGAACATCGTTGTTTAACAAGCTGAAACTGGTAAAGAGACACGCTGATAAAGCACAGTTTAAACTGAAGGAAATCAGCTACGAGGAGGAACATGGTGGAATCAATCAGTGGATCACAGAGCAAAGAACGAGTGGGAGAAGCTTTCTGGTCACCAATCGACTAAAAGCAGTAAAGCAGCAGAAGAAATGAAAATTGAACATTTCCGTCTTGGTGCTTTTGTTTCGGTGCCATTTCTCCATCCAGACCAGGACTACGGTAGCACAGCAACTTCCAGCGGATTATAACGCATCATTTAGAGGAAAGTGACTCTGATGGTGAAGAAAGTGAAGCTGGCATGTTTGATGGAGATTTAGCTGCTGTTGGAATCAGAAACAAAGAGGATGAGGACTTTGATGGTTTGATTGGTGACATTACCCCGCTCTATTTTAAATACACACACTTGTATTTATCGTGTGTGTATATATCTATGTGTGTATATATCTATGTGTGTATATATCTATGTGTGTATATATCTATGTGTGTGTATATATCTGTGTGTATATCTATGTGTATATATCTGTGTTTGTATATATCTAAGTGTGTGTATATTTATGTTTTCACCTTTTAGTACGGAGCCTTATAGTCGTGAAAATAGTGTAAGATGAAGGTGTCATTAGTTTTTAAGCATTAAACTCATTTTACTGTAACACGTCAACACAAACTTAAACACCTGAACAGGTAATCTAGTCAGATTATATGAACATGTATTCATGTTTAGAAGTGAAAAGCAGTGTCTTCAATGGATAATGGATAATAAATCATGTAGTAATGCTTCATACATGTGTTAATAGTAATACTCGAGGCTGCTGTGTTTCTGCTGCTGAACCAACAACAGCCTCATGAATCAATCATTTACAAAAGTAAAAATCAGGATGTTGAGCCAAAGTTGAAGAATCAATGAGCGCAGGCAACTGAACACTAGAAAGGTCATCACAGAAAACCCTATTTACACTGAGTCCCATCATGTCACATACAAGAGGTAATAGAAGAAAATATTAACCAACATTGGTGAGTTCTGTTTGCAAAAAGTCAACTTTTTTTACATTTCTAGCCCACACATCTGTACACATCTGGCATCGAGAGGCAGTTTCCTATGGCAAAGCTAAACATACTGTAAGTTCATATCATGCTGCACTAATATAGTGCAAAATTATGCCTGAAAAACAGAGGGGGAGGGCAGGCAGAGGAGAGGCAGCTGAGTTCATGTTACACAATAAACTCAGAGTTTGTACAGAGCTGATCCACCAGAACCAGAACCAGAACCAGAACCAGAACCGGAGTCCATGAGCGAAGGCAGAATTCTGGAAAAAGACAAAGTTCATGAAGGCTCTCGTGAAACAAAGTAGAAAAGTGTAAAATAAAAAACAGGACACGGATCGGTCCACTTGATCTTTGAGGTTTTTTTCTCTTTCTGATTGGACGTGGAGGCGTTTCCATGGCGACCAGGGCGACGCCTACATGTCTGCGTCTCCGTCGTAGGCCAGAGTCAGAGGCTTCAGCCGGTTATTCATCTGCCGCCGCTGAGGCTTCTTTGGCTTTTTGCTGCAAACACAGGATTTAGGATTTAAACCCACAAAACACAACAAAGACACTGATTTAAATTACAAAGCTTGATTGATCAGAAGCTCTGATCACTGATCACTGATCGTTTCACATTGGTTGACCAATGATCAATTTGCTGATTTTATTATTATTATTATTATTATTTAATAATCCTGTAAATGCTTGTGTCTGGTTATTTGAAGCTGCAGTGATGATGAACGGCCACCAGGAGGCAGCAAAGTCAAGCTGATGACAGGACTTCAGCTTCTGTTTCTGTGTCCTGATGATTGAAACCATGTGAATCATTAGGTTTCATCACAGACACGTCACATCCTTGGTTCTTTTCTGAGTGCTGTTGTATAAAGTCAAACTCCTACAGACGCTACAGGACGATCCATGAAGACACAGCTCACTGCTGCCGTGGTCCAGTCAGATGAACAGGTCTGGGCACCCTGATCATTTCCACATTTTGCTTTATAAACCTTTGGACCAGTTATTTCAGTTATATATATATATATATATATATATATATATATATATATATATATATATATATATATATATATAACTGAAATTATGCAGAACATATATATATATATATATATATATATATATATATATATATATATATATATATATATATAACTGAAATTATGCAGAACATATATATATATATATATATATATATATATATATATATATATATATATATCATATAACAGACAAAGATCTGATCTTTGATTAAGTTTTTGGATTTACAGAAATTGTGCAATAATTACCTAAAATTATTGTGAAGCTGCAAATCTGAACAGAAGGGGGTGTTTGGTGTAGGAGGTGTAGGAGGTGAAGGAGGTGGTGGGTGGTGTAGGAGGTCCTGGGTGGTGTAGGAGGTGTAGGAGGTGTAGGAGGTGAAGGAGGTGGTGGGTGGTGTAGGAGGTCCTGGGTGGTGTAGGAGGTGTAGGAGGTGTAGGAGGTGAAGGAGGTGGTGGGTGGTGTAGGAGGTCCTGGGTGGTGTAGGAGGTGTAGGAGGTGTAGGAGGTGAAGGAGGTGGTGGGTGGTGTAGGAGGTCCTGGGTGGTGTAGGAGGTGTAGGAGGTGGTGGGTGGTGTAGGAGGTCCTGGGTGGTGTAGGAGGTGTAGGAGGTGTAGGAGGTGAAGGAGGTGGTGGGTGGTGTAGGAGGTCCTGGGTGGTGTAGGAGGTGTAGGAGGTGGTGGGTGGTGTAGGAGGTACTGGGTGGTGTAGGAGGTGTAGAAGGCGTAGGAGGTGGTGGGTGGTGTAGGAGGTGTAGGAGGTGTAGGAGGTGGTGGGTGGTGTAGGAGGTGTAGGAGGTGTAGGAGGTGGTGGGTGGTGTAGGAGGTGTAGGAGGTGGTGGGTGGTGTGAATGAATGAATGAATGAACAAATGAAGGTATGTAGGAGGTGTATAGTTGTTGTTGTTCTAGTTGTTGTTCTAATTGTTGCTGCTGTTGTTGCTCTAGTTGTTGTTTTTCTAAATGTTGCTCTAGTTGTTGTTGCTCTAGTTGTTGTAACTGCTCCAGTCGTTGTTGCTCTAGTTGTTGTTTTTATTGTTGCTCTAGTTGCTGCTGTTGTGGTTGTTCTAATTGTTGTAATTGTAGTTGCTGCTGTTGTTCTAGTTGTTGGTCTAGTTGCTGTTCTAGATGTAATTGTTGTAATAGTTGTTGTAGTTGCTCGAGTCGTTGATGCTCTAGTTGTTGTAGTTGCTCAAGTCGTTGATGCTCTAGTTGTTGTAGTTGGCATTGCTCTTCCAGATGTTGTTGTTGTTCTAGTTGTTGTAATTGCACTAGTTGGTGTTGTTTCTCTGGCGGCTGTTGTTGCTGTAGTTTCTGCTGCTGTTGTTGCTCTAGTTGTAGTTGTTGATGTAGTTGCGGCTGCTGTTGTTGCTCTAGTTGTAGTTGTTGATGTAGTTGCGGCTGCTGTTGTTGTTCTAGTTGTAGTTTTTGCTGTAACTGCTGCTGCTGTTGCTCTAGTTGTTGTTCTAGTTGTAAATGTTGCTGTAGTTGCTGTTGCTGTTGTTGCTGTAGTTGTTGCTCTAGTTGTTGTTCTAGTTGTAGTTGTTGCTGTAGTTGCTGCTGCTGTTGTTGCTCGAGTTGTAGTTGTTGCTGTAGTTGCTGCTGTTGTTGCTCTAGTTGTAGTTGTTGCTCTAGTTGTTGCTCTAGTTGTAGTTGTTGCTCTAGTTGTCGTTGTTGCTGTAGTTGCTGCGGCTGTTGTTGTTGCTCTAGTTGTTGCTCTAGTTGTAGTTGCTGCTGCTGTTGTTGTTGCTCTAGTTGTAGTTGTTGCTGTAGTTGCTGCTGCTGTTGTTGCTCTAGTTGTTGCTCTAGTTGTAGTTGTTGCTGTAGTTGCTGCTGCTGTTGTTGCTCTAGTTGCAGTTGCTGACAGGCGGGGCAGGTGTAGGACTCAGTGAAGCTGTTTGGATCCATCCAGTAAAGCTCTGAGGTTTTAGAGCTCGACTCACAGCAACAACAACAACCACAGAAACTGAAGAAACAACATGAAGGACAAACAATGAGGAAACAAAAGATGAATGAATGAATGAATGAATGAATGAACGATGGAACAAATGAACGAATTGATAAATGAATGAAAAAACGATAGAACGAATGAACGAACGAAACAAATGAATGAATGAATGAATGAACAAATGACTGAAGCAATGAATGAATGAACGAACAATGGAATGAATGAATGAATGAACGAGTGAACGGAGGAATGAAAGATGGAACGTGTGAACGACTGAATGAATGAACGAGTGAACGAATGAACTAATGAACAACTGAAAGATGGAACAAGTGAATGAATGAATGAATGAATGAATGAATGGACATTCATTTCTGTACCTGTTTCACCAGCTGTGACTGAATGTTTTTAAGCTGGAAGCCGCTTGTTAGTTTGAGGGTCAAAGGTTTTTCAGAAGCCTGAACTTCATCGTTGCTAGTTGACCTTTAGCAACAGAAATAATTAACTGACGCGTCCCTGCTGCATGAATCAGTTGTGGAGGTAAATGAAGTGAAACTGGAGGCAGCAGAGCCGTCGGTACGTTACCATGCTAAATACGTCATGGAGACGATGAAGACGAGCAGAACAAACACTCCTGCTGCTACTCCGTACACCCACGTCTTCAGCTTCCCATCTGTGGACACACACACACACACACACACACACACAGGTCAGGACAGTACCCTCTCTGAACAATGGGGGGCAGCAGAGTCCCAGGCTCAGCGTAGTTTATGTGGTCAGTGAATCATAAAGAAGCATCAACAACACAAACACTTTACCAGGAAACAGCTCAGTGGAAACACCTCCAGCATAAATATGCTGATAAGTCTGTGTTAATGAGAACAGATGTCACCCGTCTATCCTTCTGGTGATTTAATTACACAACAAACATACATTTCAATTCACTCTGAAGAGATGAAACAATCACAATAAGCTCAGAAACTGTAAGCAGCTGTTTAGTCTTTATTTCCCTGCTGTTACACATCCTCCTTTTATAGCCTCACAGTAATAAAAAGCTTTTATTAGGTTAGAATCTGATGCTTTGCTGTGTTTACATCGTGTCAGTAGGGTATTATTATCCGTGGCTGTACCTGGACTAAAGGGCTGCAGGAACCAGGTGCGTCCCGCCCTCCCAGGTGAGCTAGCTGCAGGTTGGGTGGGGTTGAAGGCTCTGATGGTCTTGACGTCAGCCTTGGTGTCTCCGGCGGTCGGGATCTCCAGAACTGGGATCACGGTGCACTGGTCCAGCAGGTCGTCAGAGGTCATCACTTCAGTGTAGCCGTCCTCACAACCACAGACGCCGGCCTGACCAGGAGGAGGCGGTCATATGTAGGTTATATATAAACATTCACCAGCGATTAACAGCTGACTCATTTCACAGACATTCAAAATTATCCTATAACTCTTACCCTCTAATTCTCACAGATCCCATATGGTCTAATGGTCAGGAGAAACTCTAACGCTAATCCTACCTCTAAGTGGTCTAATTGTCAGGATTGTCCTGGTTTTTACCCAGGTGGTTCGGTTCAACTGCCAGGATCGGAACATTTCTGCCTCAGTGACCCTTTCCCAAACATCGCCAATACCTGGTATACCCTAAAAGATAGTAGCGGATCCTCCATATGCTTCCATTTCCCCCTTCTCTACTTCAAACTCTAACTCTAACTGGTTTTGTGTGGTCTAGCAGTCAGACTTCCTGATTCTCACCCAGGCGTTTCACCCAGGGTTTCTTGAATTCACCTGAATTTTATTTTGTGCAGGTAGAAGATGTGTGTTTGTAGATGGTGTGTGTCCAGAAGAAGAATCCTCCCCTCCACCCTGTCTGTCTGTTTTCCTTCTAGAGAAATATTAATGAATACTATTTTACCTTCTTCAGGTCTCTTCAGTGTATTCAATGGAATCAATCCTGCGAAGTGAACATTAGTCTTGGAATAAATTTCTCCTCTAAAGCATTAAAGGAGGTCCCTAATAGCCACATAAACATAATAAATATCATCAGACTCACTTCGGTGCACAGGGAGCGAGGTTTGGTGCAGGGCGGGTCACATGACCAGTCAGATGGCGGCTTGGTCGTTGCTGGGCATCCACCTTGAGAACAAAACATGAGGTTTATCATCAGAGAGAAATCTCAGTTACTGACAGATGCATTAAAGGAGTAGAATTACCTACAATATGAACTTTTAACAGAGTCAGCAAACAAACTAACCTCCAGGCAGAGCGAGAGGAAACTACACTATTCTGATTTATCTATTGATTATTGAAACCATTAATCAATTAGTTGTTCATCCATCTTCTATGACTGATCAGGGTTCTGGGTTTACCAGCCTCAACAAAGACCCAGACTTTCCTCTGTCCGTCCATAGGGTCCAGTATTCCAGTGGAACCCCAAGGAGTTCCAGTCCAGCAGAGACTCTCCAGTGTGTCCTGGGTTTCCCTCACGGCCGGAACCCATCACCATAGTGGGTCCAGGAAGCTCCTTACTAGATGCTGAGCCTCCTCATCTGGCTCCTTTGGATGTGGAGGATCAGTGAGGTTTTACTATGACTCCTGATGAGGACTTTCTCACCCAATCTCTAAGGGAGAGATTGGGTGAGACCACCATCTTCTCAGTCATTACCCAGAAGTCCTGACCAGAAGTGAGTGTAGGAACACAGATTGATGGTAAATCCAGAACTTCAGCTCCTTCTTAACTATGAGTATGACTGATGCAGAGTCCACATACTGCTGACACTTGATTGATCCTCCTGTCAATCTCCCTCCAATATTCCCTCACTGAACCAGACCCCAAGATACTTTATTTCCTCCACTTGAGTCAGGATCTCATCCCCTACCCAGAGTCTGACGTCCACACTTTTCCTGCTGAGAACCATGGCCTCAGAGCTGATCTTCATCCGAGCCATTTGCACTCATCTGAAGGTCACAGTCCAATGAGGCCAACAAGACTAGACTGTCCAAAAAGCAGAGACCCAATTCTCAGGCACTGAATCACAACCTTTCAACTCCCTGGTTGCACCTAGAAACTCCTGTTTCTAGGTGCAACTGTACTCCCTTACAGGTTATGAATAGAAGTCCTGGATGAGTCCAACCCCCCACAGGACAGGAGTATAACATACTATCAACAATGTGGACCAAGCTCCGACATCAGGTGTACAGGGAATGGGTAGCCCATACTGGGTCTGGAAAGTCATCTCCAGACCCCTGAATAAACCTTAGGTAGGTTGAGGAGTGTGACCCCCCTCCAGTCCCCTATTTTGAAGAGGGGGGGAGGGTCGAGGTATCTAAGGTATCGTAACATCTCTCAAACCAGACGCTAAGACCTTAGCTGCTTTAGCTGCTACTGTATTCCACATACTAAGACAGTTTTGACTCTAAGATGCATTCACAGACCCTCGGGAAATCCCAGCACTATCACCTAACAGAACAGAATCCTAAACCCAATGTATGGTCATGCCTCGCCTGGTCTAATACACCCTTATTCTGCAGAACATGAGAAATCTACTTAAGCTCTCACTTTTCTATAGACAAACATACTTTTTACAGGGACTGCACTAATTTATACAACATACCATACTGCCTGAATAATATTAACGTTATAATCAGGTTCATCTAGGCTGTGATGGAGACCGTTTTATGGATAAAATAACCAGCATAATGTATTCAGACAGTTTCTGATCTATCGGAGCTTCCTGAATATTTATCAAACTCCTGCTGGAGGAAAGATTCTGTGTGAATATTCATGAAGCTGCTGCATGCGAGGAGAATGAAAAGCAGCCAATCAGAGCAGCCGTTCAAAGTAACTAATCAGAGCAGCTGCTTAGAGTAACCAATCAGAGCAGCCGCTTAGAGTAACCAATCAGAGCAGCCGTTCAAAGTAACCAATCAGAGCAGCCGCTTAGAGTAACCAATCAGAGCAGCCGCTTAGAGTAACCAATCAGAGCAGCCGCTTAGAGTAACCAATCAGAGCAGCCGCTTAGAGTAACCAATCAGAGCAGCCACAGAGTGAAAACCATCCGGATCCAATAAGCCTGCGAACAAGAACGGCGGCGCGTGCAGACGCAGCGGCCTCTCGCTCTCCCGACAATGCGTTGTTTTGTTCGTCAAACGAAGTTTTTTTCTGCCAGTCCACGTCGGAATACGTGTACAGTCAACAGTTTTTTCTACACATCCGGAGAAGCAAGATTTGCAAAGTTTTGGACACGAAACTGGAGAACTCGCTTACGGAACTAGGACTGCTACGCTGGCCTGCTAACTCACCGGACTCGCCTGCTACCCCTTCCTCGGAAGCGGTGCGCCAGGACGAGGAAGCGGGGCAAGCGCGGAGGTGTCCGGGCTAGGCTAGAGGCTAAGCCAACTCGCCCAGCCATACCATCTATCCTTCTGGCAAACGTACGATCACTGGACAATAAAAGGATGATATACGACTCCTGAGATCAGCAAACCGAAAAGTGAGTGACTGTTGTGTGTTAGTTTTTACTGAAACTTGGCTTAATAATAACATTCCGGACTCCGCGATACAGCTGGAGCAGCTAACATGCTACAGATCCGACAGGGCTCTCGTAAAGGGAGGGAAGACGCACGGTGGGGGGCGTCTGTGTTTACATCCGCGACGCGTGGTGCCGGGATGCCACTGTAGTATACAGACACTGCTCACCTCTGGCGGAGTTCATGATCGTGAAATGTCGCCCCTTCTATTTGCCGAGGGAGATAAGTTCGATCCTGCTGGTCGCTACCTATATCCCCCCAACTAACAACAGCAACAGAAGTGTGGCGCTGAACGAACTGTACCAGGCTATCAGTGAACAACAAACAGCACAACCAGACGGTTTCATCATCCTCGCTGGAGATTTCAACCATGCTGATCTCAAAACTGTTCTTCCCAAGTTTCATCAACAAATCCACTTTCCAACAAGAGGACACAACACTTTGGACTGTGTTTACACCCAGCACAAAGGAGCATACAAAGCCACACCCCTCCCCCACATCGGCGCCTCCGATCACCTCACCATTATGTTAATGCCTGCATACAGACCGAAAGTGAAAGTCATCAAACCGGTTCTGAAAGAAATAAGGGTGTGGCCACAGGAGGCGACCTCAGCCTTACAGGACTGCTTTGAGACAACAGACTGGGAAATGTTTAAGGAAGCAGCCACCTACAACGGCATCACAGACATTGAAGAATATACAGACACAGTGACCTCCTACATCACCAAATGCACAGACGACGTGACCCACATCAAGAGGATCACCATGCGGGCCAACCGGAAGCCATGGCTGACAGGAGATGTCCATAGGCTGTTGAGGGCGAGAGACAAGGCCTTCAAAGCTGGGGATGCATCAGCTCTGAGAACAGCGAGAGCCAACCTGTCCCGTGGCATCAGGAAGGCGAAAAAAGAGCACACAAACAAGATAACCTCCCACTTCAAGGACAGCAAGAATGCACAGAGCCTATGGCAGGGCATTCAGGCCATCACAGATTACAGACCTGCACCACAAAGATGCGAGAGCGACATCACTCTGCTCAACAGCCTGAACAGTTTCTTCGCACGCTTTGAGGACCAGAACACCACCCACCCACAGAAAACACCACCACCTCTGCACGACCAGCCCCTGTGCCTGTCTGCTACCAGCGTGAGGAGAACACTCTCTGCGGTCAACATCCGGAAAGCAGAGGGTCCAGACAACATCTCTGGTAGGGTGCTGAAAGACTGTGCAGAGGAGCTGACAGATGTTTTTACAGACATCTTCAACACCTCCCTGAGGCAAGCCATTGTGCCTTCAGGCTTCAAAACTGCCACCATCATTCCTGTGCCTAAGAAATCCTCCCCATCCTGCTTCAACGACTATCGTCCTGTGGCACTGACACCCATCATCATGAAGTGCTTTGAACGACTAGTCCTGTCACACATAAAATCCATCCTGCCCCCCAGCCTGGACCCTTACCAGTTCGCTTACAGGGCAAAGCGATCCACAGATGATGCAATTTGCTCTGCCCTCCACCCAGCACTCACCCACCTGGACAAGAAAGACTCGTATGTGAGAATGCTGTTCTTAGACTTCAGCTCAGCGTTCAACACCATAATACCACAACAACTCATCTGCAAACTGGACAAACTGGGCCTCAGCACCTCACTCTGCAACTGGCTGCTGGATTTTCTCAGCCAGAGGCCTCAAGCGGTGCGTGTTGGCAACAACATCTCAGACAGGATTATCCTTAACACAGGGGCCCCACAAGGCTGTGTGCTCAGCCCCCTCCTCTTCACCCTCCTGACACATGACTGCACACCAACCCACAGCTCCAACCACCTTGTGAAGTTTGCCGACGACACAACACTGGTGGGCCTCATCACCAACGGCGACGAGACCCACTACAGGAAAGAGGTAGAGCTTCTGACCAGATGGTGCAAAGACAACAACCTCCTGCTAAACATCAGCAAGACCAAAGAGATTGTTGTCAGCTTCCAGAGAGGTCACACCCAACACCCCCCTTTGACCATCGACGGTGCTGCAGTGGAGAGGGTGAACAGCACCAAGTTCCTGGGGGTGCACATCAGTGATGACCTCTCCTGGACCACCAACACCACATCACTGGCCAAGAAAGCACAGCAGCGTCTCTACTTCCTGCGTAAACTGAAGCGGGCAAGTGCCCCGCCACCCATCATGACGACATTCTACATAGGAACCATCGAAAGCATCCTGACCGGCTGCATCACCGTGTGGGGCGGGAGCTGCACTGACTACAACAGGAACGCTCTGCAACGCATCGTGAGAACAGCTGAAAGGATAATCGGTGTACCACTACCCTCCCTGCAAGATCTTTACACCACCCGCCTCAGCCGCAAAGCTATCTCAATTGCCAACGATAGAAGTCACCCTGCACACAGTCTGTTCAGCCTCCTGCCCTCCGGAAAGAGGTACAGGAGCCTCCGCTCCCGCACCACCAGACTCACGAACAGTCCTGTCATACATGTTTGTTTGTTTCTAGTTTTAGTTTAGCACTTTACCATTGTTGTTGTATCGTAGTTTAGGATTGTCTCGTCTTGCGCACCTGCACTTTGATGTTGTTGTACATGTAAACGCATAGGATAGTGAGAAACGCAATTTCGATTCCTTTGTATGTCAAGTACATGTGAAGAAATTGACAATAAAATTGACTTTGACTTTGACTTTGACTTTGAACATTCATCACTGAAACCAGAATCTGTGAATAAAGCTGAGTGAGACTTGTTCTGACCTGTGACGTTCAGTCCGTCTGAGCGCTGACACCAGACCTGCCGAGAAGACCCCCTCCATGGTCCAGTCCTCCAGCTGTAGTCTAAACACTGTCCGCCTGCAGGAGACCAAGACCAGTTTTAAACAGACTCAGCTACAGATACAACAGGACACACAGACCAGGTGAAATACATCAAGTCCCAGGCCTCCTCAATCCTCCTCAATCCTCTTCAGTCCTGACTTACCTGTACAGGGTCGAGCCTCCAGCTCCTGTTCTGGACACTGCAGCAGGTTCTCTGGGTCCTGGGCCACCACAGCCCGGGACCGGACCTGGACTGAGCCAAAACCCAGATCCTCCCCTCCAGCACAGCTCAGCTGACACGGACTCCAAAGGGTCCAGTCCGTCAGGTAGCACTCTCCTGGAGGATGGAGACACAGAGAAAGGACAGAGACAGAGGACAGATCAGAACCAGCAGATGGTGAGACTGGGCTGTGTGTGTGTGTGTGTGTGTGTGTGTGTGTGTGTGTGTGTGTGTGTATAAATACACACACACACACACACACACACAGCTTCCCTAAGGAACAGTGTGGTGTTCTCACCTGGACAGGGAACAGTGCAGGCTTCCTGCAGGATGATGTTTGGATCTCCATCCACAGAAGGTTCCAGATCTCCACATAGCTCCTCCTCTACTTGGCTGCTGTCCTGCAGCCCTGATCCATCCGACACGAAGCACGAAACGTTCCTGAAGCGAAGCCCCTCACCACACCGTGCCCCCTGGAGGGAGGGGGAGGAAACGCCTTAATCACATTATATTTACATGAGAGGGAGCTGCTGTATTATTATAACAGACTGACCTGGGACCTGCAGTCAGACCAGATGCTGTATTATAATATTATAACAGACTGACCTGGGACCTGCAGTCAGACCAGATGCTGTATCTCCAGCTGTAACAGGGCTTCACCAGACATGGCTTCCACTGCTCCAGCTGTTGAGGGCATGGCCTACCATCGCCCTGTGGAGCCTGGACAACTGTCCTCCTCCTCCACAGCTTCCCTGTAAACCACAATCATCATCATCCAGGCTTAATCATGTTGATCCCAGGTATCAGCAGCTGTAAACAGCTGTTACACATCTCCATCACTGAGCCTTTCTACACATATATCATTGAAAAATGTGACCAGCATTTCATTTCAGTTGAAGACATGAGCTCTCCAACCTATGATTATGGTTAGAAACATTAGAAAACTAATTTAAATGCAGCAACGTGGTGTGATTTGAAAGTAGTACCAGCTATAGACTATCAATAATCACTATTGATGATAATATCAGCTATAGACTATCAATAATCACTATTGATGATAATATCAGCTATAGACTATCAATAATCACTATTATTGATGATATCAGCTATAGACTATCAATAATCACTATTATTGATAATATCAGCTATAGACTATCAATAATCACTATTGATGATAATATCAGCTATAGACTATTAATAATCACTATTGATGATGATATCAGCTATAGACTATCAATAATCACTATTGATGATGATATCAGCTATAGACTATCAATAATCACTATTGGTGATAATATCAGCTATAGACTATCAATAATCACTATTGATGATAATATCAGCTATAGACTATCAATAATCACTATTATTGATAATATCAGCTATAGACTATCAATAATCACTATTGATGATAATATCAGCTATAGACTATCAATAATCACTATTGATGATAATATCAGCTATAGACTATCAGTAATAACTATTGATGATATGGTTTATTTTTATTTTGCAGTTTCAGATTATAAAGTAGGATCCTGCTTTTCCTGCCTCATTCTAGGACAATCATCTATTGTTCTGTCTCTTTGTGTCGCTGCAGCTTCATCTCTGCCTGCAGCCACTCAAAATATTCACATGTCTTTGTTGTGTTAAAATAAAACCAGTGACTGGCTCTGGTTGGATTTAATGCCAATTCGAATGTGAAAAGCAAGCCTGCATTTTTGTGTTTATCATCTAAACAAACTAAGCAAGTACAGTCAGGAAAACTTCCTCACAATGACTGAAAAAGCTATACCAATATATATATGTCTTTCCCCAAACAGGAGGAGCTTTAAGTATTTAAATCACTGCAGCTTTAAATGATTAAATCACTCATCCTAAACTGAAATTGCCATTGGGGGCGACCCAAAGTGAATCTAGTCCTGGATGTGGGATCAGGGTTCAGCACTGTGTGCTGCTGCTGGGCCTGTTGCCATAGAAACAACTCAGCCTCAGCCTCTCAGCAGGACGCCATCAGAGCGGCGGGGGCTGGGCTGGGTAAAAACAGGATCATCCCAGCTACTTTATCATCCATGTTTACTGCTTTCATTAATATTTGTGGATCAAGGACAGAAACAAGCTCCTCCATGAGGTAAAAAAGCTGCTTCCTGTGGTGGACCTGCTGCTTCCTGTTCACAAAGGATACCAGGAGTTATCAGGTTCAGCAGAGTGGTCCCTGAGCCCCACAGCTCACCCTAATGGAACCAATCAATGAACTGATCATCTGAAATTACACACCAGCAGCTGATTATGCTGCTCTCTGCTGCTTCAAGCTACAACTCAATCGCTTCTCCTTCATAATGAAGAACCTTCTGGTTTCTGGCTCAATAGTCATCTGAGATGTATCATCACTGCTGATACAGGAAGAAGAGAATCTAATAGTTATAACTATAATACATTAAATAGAAAATTATGTTACTAACCCCTTTGATGAGCCCTTCCTTACTAGAAATACTCAATATGTCCTTATTATCTGGCTATGTACCACAGTCCTTTAAAGTAGCTGTAATTAAACCTCTCCTTAAAAAACCTGCCCTCGACTCAAGTATTTTAGCCAACTATAGACCCATTTCTAATCTTCCCTTCCTCTCTAAGATTCTGGAAAAAGCAGTTGCTAAACAGCTGTGTGACTTTTTACACAACAATAACTTATATGAGGATTTCCAGTCAGGTTTTAGAATGCATCACAGCACAGAGACGGCTTTAGTTAAGGTTTCAAATGATATTCTCAATGCTTCTGATAAAGGATTCATTTCCATCCTTGTTTTGTTAGATCTTAGCGCTGCATTTGACACAGTCGACCATCAAATCTTGTTACAGAGACTAGAGCATCTTATTGGTCTAAAAGGGACTGCACTAAATTGGTTTAAGTCCTATCTTTCAGATCGTTCCCAATTTGTCCATATCAATAATGTTTCTTCTACCCATACCAAAGTTAATCATGGGGTTCCACAAGGTTCTGTGCTTGGACCAATACTTTTCACCATCTATATGCTCCCATTGGGTAAAATCATTAGAAAACACTGTATTAATTTCCACTGTTATGCTGACGACACACAACTCTATCTATCAATTAAGCCAAATGAAACCAATCAGCTAGCTAAACTTCAGGCCTGTCTTAAGGATATAAAATCCTGGATGACCTGCAATTTCCTTCTACTGAATTCAGAAAAAACTGAAATTATTGTACTCGGGTCTGAAATCCTGAGGAACTAAATATCCAGTGATACAGCTATCCTGGATGACATCTCCCTGGCCTCTAGCTCCACGGTGAAAAACCTGGGAGTCATCTTGGACCAAGACTTGTCGTTCTCTGCCCACATTAAACATATCTCTAGGACTGCTTTTATCCACCTACGCAACATAGCAAAGGTCAGACACTTCCTGTCTCTGAAAGATGCAGAAAAACTTATCCATGCATTTATTACTTCCAGGCTGGACTACTGCAACTCTTTACTGTCGGGTTGCACCAAAAAGTCTCTAAGGACTCTCCAGCTGATCCAGAATGCAGCTGCTCGTTTATTAACCGGCACTAGAAGAAGAGAGCATATCTCACCTGTATTAGCCGCTCTACACTGGCTTCCTGTGAAATCTCGTATAGAATTTAAAATCCTGCTCCTCACCTAAAAAGCACTCAACGGTCAGGCTCCATCCTACCTTAGGGATCTCTTAGTCCCATATCGCCCATCAAGAACATTACGCTCCCAATATGCAGGCTTATTGGAGGTTCCCAGAATTTCTAAAATTAAAACAGGAGGCAGAGCCTTCAACTTTCAGGCTCCCCTCCTGTGGAACCGTCTTCCAGTCTCAGTCCGGGGGGCAGACACCCTTCCTATATTTAAGAATAGGTTAAAAACTTTCCTGTTCGATGAAGCATATAGTTAGGGCCGGCCCTGGCTGGCCTAGTTATAGTTATGCTGCAATAGGATAGTCTGCCGGGTCCTCATGAGATGCCCTGGGCTTCTTTTTCTTCTTCTATCTGTGATACTGTTGTACCACTACTGTACTTTTAAATCTGCTGTGGTTCCGGAGTCCTGCCCTGTGTTTTCTCTTTCACAGAGCATGCTGCAGTGCAGCCACTGAGGGATCTACGGATGTTGGAGGGTCTGAGGCTGCCTTGGTGAAACCTGAAAGCTATGATGGATCCTGCTCCTCATCCTCCACTTCTACCAACATTCATTACATTTCTGTTTGTTTGTAATATTCAAATTTCTCTGTAATGTTCTCCACCTGCACACATCATCTACTGCACGCCTGTCCGTCCTGGAAGAGGGATTCCTCCTCTGTTACTCTTCCTGAGGGTTCTTCCGTTTTTTCTCCCTGTTAAAGGGGTTTTTTAGGGAGTTTTACCTTGTACGATGTGAGGGTCTAAGGACAGGGGATGTTGTGTTGCTTTTGTACACAATGTAAAGCCCTTTGGGGCAAATCTGATTTGTGATTCTGGGCTATACAAATAAATTGAATTGAATTGAATTGAATTGAATTGAATTGAATTAACCCCTTATCGGGTTTAAGAAGTACTCATATATAACATAGTCAGCTGATGGATGCATCTGCTCCCTCTGCCTGACATCCTTTAAGTGCCAGGTAATATTTTCTGGTGCCTGGTTCTACTTTTAATGAATATTATGTCTGTGTGAACAGTTATAAGTGAGGTGGTAATGAGATATCGGTAAGATGTTGATGAGACTTTGGTGAGGTATAGTTGAGATCTAGGTGAGCTGTAGGTGAGCTGCAGGTCGAATGCAGGTGAGCTGATGGTGAGATCTAGGTGAGGTGTAGGGGAGAGGAGCAGAGACGCTGCAGTGATCCAGAATATTTCCCACAGTGACTTAGAGCCTGGATTTAACCTCCTCTCAGTGTTGCTTCCTGTTTTCTGCTGCAGGATTATTTAAATCAGACTCTATAACTTCTCATCTGGAAACAGCTACATACCTCTGAGCCCACATGTGTGGCTGCACTCTGACCACACCGACCAATCAGACAGCTGGCAGTTGATGGGACACTCAACCACACAGGAAGCGTTCATCTGCCACTTCCTGTCCAGCCCGAGCTGCAACGGAAAACGTTTTTTATGAAATTGGATTTACCTGTAGGGAAATAACAAAGCAGCTGTGAAACAGGAAGATGGGCACTTACCTCTCTGCAGAACCTGAGGTCCACAGATTTACCATCACTGCGAACACAGTCCAGCATCCGGGTTTTGATTCCGTTCCCGCACACGGCTCGATCGCTGAGCTGACAAGTGCTCCAGTCTGCAGAGAACAGCTGATGAGTCCAACTCAGTCTGCACAGAACAGCCCATAAGTCAAACTCTGCTTCATGCAGCCTTTAAACCCTTTGAGTGTCACCTGTGATGTTGTAGGAGTAGTGGAAGCAGTTGCTGTTGAGTCTGCAAGGTTCCATCTCTGTGGTCTGGGGACACGTCTTCCCATCTCCAGGCTGCCGGAGCAGATCAGCACTTCGCTGCCGAGAACTATTCCCACTGCAGGGCTGAAACCACCAATAACACATGATTATTATACAGCAATAAACAATGTAGTTTGTGTGTATATATATATATATATATATATATATATATATATATATATATATATATATATATATATATACAGAGCTGGAGGTTGCAGAGATGAAGATGCTGATTCTCTTTGAGAATGACCATGATGGATAGGATCAGGAATGAGGACTAGAGAGTTAGCACATGTTTACATGTTTGAGGTTTTGTAGATTAGTTAGACGGAGATGGTTTGGATATGTCCAGAGGAGACAAAGTAAAAATATTGGTGGAAGGATGCTGAGCTTTGACCTGATGGGCAGAAGGCCTAGAGCGAGATCAAAGAAGAGGTTGATGGACATAGTGAATGAGGACATAAAAGTTGGTGTAACAGAAGAGGACACAGAAGACAATATTAGATGGAAGAACTGATTGGCTGTGGTAACCCATAAGAAGAAAGAGCTGTAAACCCACCAAAGAACAGGAGCTCCATGCTGACCAGTCTGATAGCACACAGTCCTGGGGACAGGGCAGCCGGCTGGTCCGAGCCCCCTCAGGCATCTCCTCAGGGTCACACAGGTAATCCTCCACCTGCTCCGAGGGCCCGTCCATGCTGTTCAACATGCACCTGCAACACAGGTAAACACACCTGTCTGGGTACACATGAAATAACTTTTCTCTCTTTTTCAAAAGAGAGAGAAACTTTAAGCAGGAAATGCACTTTTCTGAAACCAGGCTGAACATGAACTTCATTGAGAAACTGACAAGTGAAAAATATGTGACCACAAAAAAAATCGAATAGAAAAATAACTCTGATCCCACAAAATATATGTAAAGCTGCAGCAGCAGGTAACACATGTTATGGTCTTACCGGACTTTCCTGGTCTGGACTCCTTCACCACAGTTCTCCTTCAGGTCCACGTTGCTCACTTTCCACACACTCCAGGACTCAGACACCCACACATACTGGCCACAGTCACTGAGGCAGGGAACCACCTCGTACACCTGGACAGGTAGATAACACCAAAGAGTTCACCATGTTACTACTGTCTCCACCTTAAACACCTGGACAGGTAGATAACACCAAAGAGTTCACCATGTTACTACTGTCTCCACCTTAAACACCTGGACAGGTAGATAAAACCAAAGAGTTCACCATGTTACTACTGTCTCCACCTTAAACACCTGGACAGGTAGATAAAACCAAAGAGTTCACCATGTTACTACTGTCTCCACCTTAAACACCTGGACAGGTAGATAAAACCAAAGAGTTCATCATGTTACTACTGTTTCCACCTCAAACCCTAAACCCAAATCCCTATTTCTGTATTATTAACAATATTATTAGTTATCCCAATGCTGGATCATTAACAGTAATAATCGTTATTCTAATTCTAGATTAATAAAAGTATTATTAGTCATAAACACCTGGACAGGTAGGTAAATACTGAGACTGATGAGGTAAGTTCATTTCCAAAAATGGTAATAAATATAATCATTAATAACATAACATAAGACTATGTCAGACTATACAACAAGTACAGCTCTCAGTAACCCCCCCCCCCAACAGAAAAAATGGACATTGTATACATAGACCAGTGCAATACATTTATACTTATATTTATAAATATCTGTATATATCTGTATATATCTATATATTGTTTTTAATTTAATTTTTTAAATTTTATTTTTCTTTCTTTTTTTTCTTTTTTTAAGTTCTTTCTAACTTTTCTAACTGCTGCTGTAGCACTGTGAATTTCCCCACTGTGGGACAATAAAGGAGCTATCTAATCTAATCTAATCTAATAATAAAATAAATAAATCTTACCTGAGCCTGTGGACAGAATCCATCCAATCAAGAAGAGAAGAAAAAGTTGTTATTTATCAGCTGTTTTTCTCACTAATATTATAAATATAATACAAACTAATATGAGTTTAACATGAATCTCAGTTTAAAATCACATCTGACCTGGTTGACATGGTCTAGTTTGGGACAGGGTCTCCCTCCGTTATATGGTTTTTCTCTGAGCCACTTGGAGCGAACTTTGACCCCACTGCCACAGGACTTGCTGCAGCGAGACCAGTTGGACCATTCACTGAGTTTACAGTCAGAGGGACAGGGAATGATGCAGGCCTCTTCAATATAGCCTGTTAGTACAGAACAAATAAAATACACTAATAAACTCATACTGGTCAGTAACAACTGGACAGGCATGATGCAGGTCTCTATGTACTATCCTGTAGCACAACATAATGAATATAAATTAGTGCAGAGGGACAGGGGATGATGCAGGGTGTAACCTGCAACAAATATATAACTAAAGCAAACATAACTATCGATATCTATATATAAATGAGTATGTTTCTAAAGTTACTGTGGCGTGATCTACCGTGGCTGTTGCAGCGAGACGTCTCTACGATGCGGTTGTCCTGATCGTAGCACACCATGGCCTGGTATCTGTACCCTTGGCCACATTCCTTGATGTCTCCCTGGACCTTCATGCCCAGCTGACCCTCCAGCCGCCCCCCCTCCGGCAGGATGCAATCAGACCAGTTGCCCACTGGCTGGGCGTTGTACTTGTTGCAGGGACAGTACTGGGTCTCACTCAGAGGGAACATCTGGTGGTTCTTACACTGCTCCCGCTTCTTACTCTTCCCTATATTATTACAGTTTTGAAACATAACAGAATTACCAATTATCCTGATTATGAATTATTAACAGTATTATTACTTATCCTGAGTCTCTATTATTAACAGTATTATTAGTTATCCTAATTCTGGATCATTAACAGTATTATTAGTTTTCCTAAATCAGGATTATTAACAGTTTAAGCAGTATAATCCTGATTCTGAATCATTAACGTTAGCGTGTCACTTACCGACCAGCGTCCGTTTGCGGGTCCTGACGCCCACGCAGTCGGCGGAGCAGGACGAGAACTTGGACCAGCTGCTGAGCTGACAGTCGTCCTGACATGGCAGCTGGCACAGCTGGGTCAGCGGCGGCATGGGGGCGGGGAGACGAAGACACTCCTCAACCTCCACCTGGCCCCCATCCTGCTTCCTGCAAGAAACAGCTGTAGGGGAGGGGTCAGATTGATGAGGGGGAGGGTCAGATTGATGAGGGGGAGGGGTCAGATTGATGAGGGGGGGTCAGATTGATGAGGGGCGGGGTCAGATTGATGAGGGGGAGGGGTCAGATTGATGAGGGGGAGGGTCAGATTGATGAGGGGGAGGGGTCAGATTGATGAGGGGGAGGGGTCAGATTGATGAGATAGCTCCTCATATTATTTAGAGGGGACTGTAACAGCAATAATTAAAAGATGTATCTGTGTGTGTGTGTGTGTGTGTGTGTGTGTGTGTGTGTGTGTGTGTGTGTGTGTGTGTGTGTGTGTGTGTGCGTCTGGTTCAGGATATGTGTCTAAGACAGGGTCTGGGTCAGTGTCTGAGTCTAGAGTGGTCCTCACCCCGGACCTGTAGACCTGGTCCGCAGATTTCCTGGGCTCCTGGACTGTCCTGGCGAACTGACCATGGAACGAGCTGACAGCGACGCCACCGGTGAGTTTTCCACCTGAAAAAAAAGAAGACTTGTTAGTTTAAGTCCCATCAGGTGTTGCTATGTTTCTATAGTAAAGTCAGGTGTTTCTATAGTAACTACATGTGTTTCTAAAGTAACGTCAGGTGTTTCCACAGTAACCTCAGATGTTTCCATAGTAACATCAGGTGTTTCTATAGTAAATACATGTGTTTCTAAAGTAATGTCAGGTGTTTCCATAGTGACGTCAGGTGTTTCCACAGTAACCTCAGATGTTTCCATAGTAACGTCAGGTGTTTCTATAGTAACATCAGGTGTTTCTATAGTAATGTCAGGTGTTTCCATAGTAACATCAGGTGTTTCTATAGTAACTACATGTGTTTCTAAAGTAACATCAGGTGTTTCTACAGTAAATTCAGGTGTTTCTATAGTAACGTCAGGTGTTTCTATAGTAAAGTCAGGTGTTTCTATAGTAACGTCAGGTGTTTCCATAGTAACGTCAGGTGCTTCCATAGTAACGTCAGGTGTTTCCAAAGTAATGTCAGATGTTTCCATAGTAACCTCAGACGTTTTCATAGTAACGTCAGGTGTTTCTATAGTAATGTCAGGTGTTTCTATAGTAACTACATGTGTTTCTAAAGTAACGTCAGGTGTTTTTATAGTAATGTCAGGTGTTTCTATAGTAACGTCAGGTGTTTTTATAGTAATGTCAGGTGTTTCTATAGTAACGTCAGATGTTTCTACAGTAACGTCAGGTGTTTCCATAGTAACATCAGGTGTTTCCATAGTAAAGTCAGGTGTTTCTACAGTAATGTCAGGTGTTTCTACAGTAACGTCAGGTGTTTCTATAGTAAATACATGTGTTTCTAAAGTAATGTCAGGTGTTTCCATAGTGACGTCAGGTGCTTCCAAAGTAACGTCAGGTGTTTCCAAAGTAACGTCAGGTGTTTCCACAGTAACCTCAGATGTTTCCATAGTAACGTCAGGTGTTTCTATAGTAACATCAGGTGTTTCTATAGTAATGTCAGGTGTTTCCATAGTAACATCAGGTGTTTCTATAGTAACTACATGTGTTTCTAAAGTAACATCAGGTGTTTCTACAGTAAATTCAGGTGTTTCTATAGTAACGTCAGTTGCTTCCATAGTAACGTCAGGTGTTTCCAAAGTAACGTCAGGTGTTTCCAAAGTAACCTCAGACGTTTCCGTAGTAACGTCAGGTGTTTCTATAGTAATGCCAGGTGTTTCTATAGTAACGTCAGGTGTTTCCATAGTAACGTCAGGTGCTTCCATAGTAACCTCAGACGTTTCCATAGTAACGTCAGGTGTTTCTATAGTAATGTCAGGTGTTTCTATAGTAAAGTCAGGTGTTTCTATAGTAACGTCAGTTGCTTCCATAGTAACGTCAGGTGTTTCCAAAGTAACGTCAGGTGTTTCCAAAGTAACCTCAGACGTTTCCGTAGTAACGTCAGGTGTTTCTATAGTAATGCCAGGTGTTTCTATAGTAACGTCAGGTGTTTCCATAGTAACGTCAGGTGTTTCCATAGTAACCTCAGACGTTTCCATAGTAACGTCAGGTGTTTCTATAGTAATGTCAGGTGTTTCTATAGTAACTACATGTGTTTCTAAAGTAACGTCAGGTGTTTTTATAGTAATGTCAGGTGTTTCTATAGTCACGTCAGATGTTTCTACAGTAACGTCAGGTGTTTCCATAGTAACATCAGGTGTTTCCATAGTAAAGTCAGGTGTTTCTACAGTAATGTCAGGTGTTTCTATAGTAACGCCAGGTGTTTCTATAGTAACGTCAGGTGTTTCTATAGTAACTTCAGATGTTTCTACAGTAACGTCAGGTGTTTCTATAGTAACTACATGTGTTTCTGAAGTAACGTCAGGGGTTTCCATAGTAACGTCAGGTGCTTCCAAAGTAACGTCAGGTGTTTCCAAAGTAACGTCAGGTGTTTCCACAGTAACCTCAGACGTTTCCATAGTAACGTCAGGTGTTTCTATAGTAACATCAGGTGTTTCTATAGTAACGTCAGGTGTTACCATAGTAACATCAGGTGTTTCCATAGTAACTACATGTGTTTCTAAAGTAACATCAGGTGTTTCTATAGTAACGTCAGGTCCTTCTATAGTAACGTCAGGTGTTTCCATAGTAACGTCAGGTGTTTCCATAGTAACGTCAGGTGTTTCCATAGTAACGTCAGGTGTTTCCTTAGTAACGTCAGGTGTTTCCATAGTAACGTCAGGTGTTGACTGACTGGTACCTGAATCCCTCACAGACAGACGGAGCCTCACAGTTTCTCTCCTGGACCAGGACTTCGGGACAGTCCTGACCCCCGTTGGCCGGCAGCTGGATGATAATACGTTTCCGATGCTGCTTCTTCTTCGTGTTGGAGCCTGATGAACCACAATAAACACAGTGAGAAACACCCTGACCTGCTTGGTCTTCAGGTACAGAAACTGATTCATATATAATAATAATATTCAGATTTCTTAGGCAGCAGATGAGCTGTGCTTGCTTCCCCTGGTTAGTAACTTTTTCACATGCAATGCATTTAAATCTGGTGGAATATTAATCTGAGTCACAATCAGTGGAAGCAGCAGTAAATAAACCAGAATAAAATTCTTCTATATAACATTTAAAAATTAAAGCAGAGTGTCCCTTTAGGTTCAGTAGCTGGATTAAAAAAGAAGAAATAACCACCAGGATTTTAAAAAGGTTGAATTGATAAATGTAACTTAAATATATAAAATAACAGATGATAGAATCTGTATAGATAAATATACAGGATAAAGTAATTTGTCCTTAATAAAGTAAAAAGGGAAAATAGTCCTCAGTGTTCCATCTAGCAGCATGAACATCCACATGTGTCTCAAACTGAATCTGTGTTATTATCTCAGAGCTGCTAATCATGTGTAATGGATTCATTAACAGACAGCAGAGTTTACCTGTCCCACAGGTAGATGGACAGGTGCTCCAGTCGCTGTACGGCGTCACCACACAGTCACGTCTGCAGGGCAACAAGCAGGGTCGGACGGTGTCAGGGCGGAGACTCTCAGGACACCTGGAGGGAGGGAGGACAGGGTCATACACACACACACACACACACACACACACACATATATATATATATATATAGAGAGAGAGAGAGAAACACACACACATAGTTACACTAGATTTAGACTGTGGTTTATTCTCTGGCTTATTGTCTTTATGCCAATTTCATTCCTACAAAGAAACAGAAAATACACATCAGATCTGCACGGATATTAGTCTATTTTTTTTTTTTACTTTTTGGGAGGAACCTGGCCCACATTGACACGGACACAGATGACTTTGCGTGTCTGCATGCCCACGGAACAGGAGGCGTCGTCCCAGCGAGTTCGTCCCACCGACGTGTTGGAGGCAGGGATGGAGGAGTCTTCAATGCACTGCCCCCAGGCTCCGGTCTGCCAGTGGTACACGGTGCAGGGATGGTCGTTGCAGCTCCGCACCTCCTGCAGCGAGCTGATGTTAGGGCACTGGATCCCACCTGAGACACAGCAGAGAGAGGACTGTCACCACACACCTGAACACACACCTGAACACACACCTAACACACACCTGAACACACACCTAACACACACCTGGACACACACCTAACACACACCTGGACACACACCTGAACACACACCTGGACACACACCTGAACACACACCTGGACACACACCTGGACACACACCTGAACACACACCTGGACACACACCTGGACACACACCTGAACACACACCTGAACACACACCTGGACACACACCTGGACACACACCTGAACACACACCTGGACACACACCTGGACACACACCTGGACGCACACCTGAACACACACCTGGACACACACCTGAACACACACCTGGACACACACCTGAACACACACCTGGACACACACCTGAACACACACCTGGACACACACCTGAACACACACCTGAACACACACCTGGACACACACCTGGACACACACCTGGACACACACCTGAACACACACCTGAAGACTGACTGGTGTTCTAAGTCCCCAGACCCCCCCCAATAAAACTAAAGTATTAGTACTAGTATAGTTTAACTAAGTATTTGATGATGTTTAAGGGTATTTTCAGGTGTTGTCTGATGTGGCTAATGCCTGTTAGGTTCATGTATAAAACCTCTGAAATAAAAGGCGGTATAATGTTAACCAGGAGTGAACAGCTGTGCTGCTACTGAATATTTACATCAGAATTACTACAAGCTGCTGGATGCATTCACCTTCTGAACCTTCAGCAGGTGAATCAGGCTAATTCTAAGATGCTCATTTCTAATTACACACAGTTAATGAGCTGATAACACTGGGAACAGGTGGAGGGAAACTAAATTAAGGAGGATTGACACTGATATATTTCCACCTAAAACTGCATCATTGCAAAGCATTTAATGATTGTAGATGTATCAGGTTTGTTTCCATGAGAGAAGATATGAACTGGATCCATCAGAAACTACAGATATAGATCAGCCTTCAGCCTCGTTTTGGCAGCAGGAGATAACACTGCAGGTCTCTGGGGGCCGAGGTCGGTACAGATCCTGGATGTGGACCCACTCTGACATCTCACCAAAAATCCTGATCATCAGCAGCCATCAAAGCCCCGAGGAGTCGACATCAGCACAGAAGACAGATTATGAACGAGAAGACAGAAGATCTGCTGACCTCTGAGCGTCCTTCAGGTCACTTATTACAGACGTTATTGAATTCTTCAGTCATTAATACACATCAGGGTCATTTATTGCACGTCTTTAGTCATTTCTACAAAGACACTTTAGTGCTGCTTCACTGGATAATCAAATACTGAGCTGCTAAATATTTAAGCACCAATTAAACTCAAATATCTGCACATTATCTATGTCACATGTTCCTATAAATGAGCAGTTTCATCATTGATGTCTTCACAGACTGTTGCTTTGTGGGTAATAAAGTTATCCAATCAACATTATTTCGTCTATAATCCTCCAACCACTTGTTCTGTTTGACCTGAGTAATTATCTCAGAATATTAACCTTTACTCTGATTGTGCAGATAACAGTGTGACTATAGATTATATGACAAGCTATTTGTTTTTTAAACTTCATGGTGAAAAATAGGCAAATTATGATGTGTCTGAGATAAGCAGCTCTAAGATAATAACATCTACTGTAATATTTTGTTATATTTAGGTTATATTAAATATCTCAGTTTTTATGATAAAGATACAATACCATGTTTTTACCAGACTTGTCTTTGTTTTTTAATCCAAACTTTGATTTTTTGTTCTCATATATATATATATATATATATATATATATATATATATATATATATATATATATATATATATATATATATATATATATACTGCTATATGCTATGTTACAGCATACAGTGATGCTGTAACATCGCAGTTTTAGATTTATTTCCAAACATTTGGTTTAGTAGAAATGCAAGAAAACTGTTTTAAATTAGATATTTAATGAGGGACGAAGCCAAACTTTATAATTGTGTTTCTTTGACTGCTCCCCCTTTTTAAAACTTCACATGATGAGGAGCAGATGATTTGGGGAAAATGATTTTACATCCAAATAAGAAGCAAAACTAAAAAGACGGTTCCCTAATGGCCTATGAACCTGTCAATCATCTAATGGTCCCGTTCACACTGAAATCATTTATTCATGAAGCTGCTGAGAATCTGCCAAACACATGGTGTCACGCGACGTGACGACAGGAGCTGTTAAACCATCCAGAGCCAGAAAAGATGTGATCCTGAAGCCGAGCCAACAGACTCCGACCATCTGTGCCTGTCTCCTCTTAACGAGGTTTGGGCTTCAGATGGTTCAGACCCAGCTATTCTCATCACGACCACAGGGATTCTACTCTAGAAGCAGCAGAGTCTGCTATGCTAGCAGATTTCATCCGTTTCTATCAGCCTCTAATTAAACGGGTGGACTCTACGTGCGACATCAGCAGAAAGCATCATGTACACATCAAACCTGACTGTACCAAAGATGGGTCGGACCAGAGACAGCAGGGACGGACCTGAAGACAAACACACTCTGTGAGCGCATGTTGCGTCAACAAGTTACTTGTGAGCAACTGGACTTTTTCTTGCAGCTTGAAGACGTTTCACCTCTTCACCATCAGAGCAGGACTCCCTGGATCATGTGACCACAGCAACTCTCACTCCACTCCACACCTTGAAGTGTGACTTCTGGACCATTGTTATGAGTGTTGTTTAGGCCAGAACTGAAGAAGCTTCTGGATGAAGGAGAAACGTCTTCAAGCTACAAGAAGAAGTCCAGTAGCTCACAGTAGCTCCTCTGATTCTACAATGACCTGGATGAATCTACACAGAAACCTCCCTCCGTTCTTACCCTGCATCACCGTGACCCAGGCCACAACCTTAGCCGTCGCTGCAGAGACACAAGCATGGCGTCACCGTGAGGACCAGAACTCTGTTAGATGGCTTCATGACCCGGTTCCTACCTTCTCCTGCGTTGTAGGCCAGAATAGAGCGAGCTCGGGTCTGCTTGCCCTCGGTGTTCTTGCCAGAGCAGGTGTGGGAGCAGAGGGACCAGGGGGTCCAGGGGCTCAGGGCACAGTCTTTGGGGCAGGGAACCTTACAGAGAACCGGCATGGGCAGGATGGCGTCACGGCACAGCTGCTGCTCCACATGTTCACCTGCAGGAAAACACAACGTACGATAGAAAATCAATGAGTGACCTATAAACATGAATCACATTTCTGGTTAATACTGATTCAGGCCGACATCATAAACTCAAGGACAGACTGTTGATTAGTCCTTGATCCATTCAGTTCATGGTATTAAATATTCAAGTTTTTAATGTGTTATCAGAGCAGGAACCTGGAACCTGAACCTGGAACCTGAACCTGGAACCTTGAAGCTGCAGGACTTTAGTACTATAAACATCTAGGAAAGTGGCTTGATTTATGTTCAGGTGTTTTGGTGGATGTATTTGAGGACGAGTGGAGGTGTTGAGGTGCTAATGTGGTCTGTATTGATCAAGACTTTCAGACCAACCCCCCCACCCAACCCCAGGACCAGATCTGTGTAAATCTCATTGTGAAGGAGGAACAGTACCCAGTCAGTCCAATGACAGGTCTGAGACCTCAGGGGAACAAACAGATCCATTTTCATCAGGAGAAGACAACAGAGATCAATAGGAAGCTGAGGAGGGTGATGGGGGGTCATTGTGGGAGGGGGTCTCTGACAGTAAGAGAAAACATCCACAAATGTTGGAGGAAACTGTCTGTGTGACACTGATGGTTCATAATGCCTCTTGAATAATTGCTGCTTGTGTTCGTTGTATTTTGTAAAAGTCAATCTAATGCAGCGTTAGCTAAGTGGATGTGTTAGCATCATTATCTCATGATCAGGATTAGCCAAGGGCTAAATCTGTCGTATTTACATCAGGTGTTTGTCACTAAATCTTCATCAATGTGCATCATCTTCATCAAATAAACAGCAAAGTAATGATGCAAACATGCACATAAAGAAACAAAAAAGATCAATTTACAACATGATGAGCTGCAATAATAAATAATAATAATAATAATAATGTTTTAATTTGATCAAATTAAACAATAAAGTGAATGAATTAACTAATGAAGCTGTTTCAATAGATAAAATATACCTGATATACCCCTGATCAATTTAATCTATTAATACAGGAGCCAAAAAAGAAAGGTTAAAGTTCTTATCTAAGATTCAGGAGACAAAACAGAAAAATAAAAACAAGTTTCTTTCATTTCTGAGCTGAATCAGTGTTGGTTTGTCCTGTGCTTGAAATTAATAATAATAATAATAATAATAATAAATGACATTTTTTGATGATTCTCCTTTTATTTTTCACAGAAACAAGAAGAAAAATGATTGGGAGTCAGTTTGGTTGAAGAAGATGGTAATGATTAACACACACACACACACACACACGCGCGCACGCACACACACAAACACACACACACAAACACACACACACAAACACACGCCCGCACGCACACACACAAACACACACACACAAACACACACACACAAACACACACACACACACACACACACAATAGAATTAGAACATAAATAGAATTAGAACATAAATAGAATGTAGAACATAAATAGAATGTAGAACATAAATAGAATTAGAACATTAATAGAATTAGAACATAAATAGAATGTAGAACATAAATAGAATGTAGAACATAAATAGAATTAGAACATAAATAGAATCAGAACATAAATAGAATCAGAACATAAATAGAATTAGAACATAAATAGAATGTAGAACATAAATAGAATGTAGAACATAAATAGAATTATAACATAAATAGAATTAGAACATAAATAGAATTAGAACATAAATAGAATTAGAACATAAATAGAATGTAGAACATAAATAGAATTAGAACATTAATAGAATTAGAACATTAATAGAATTAGAACATTAATAGAATGTAGAACATAAATAGAATGTAGAACATAAATAGAATTAGAACATAAATAGAATGTAGAACATTAATAGAATGTAGAACATAAATAGAATGTAGAACATAAATAGAATTATAACATAAATAGAATTAGAACATAAATAGAATGTAGAACATAAATAGAATTAGAACATAAATAGAATTAGAACATAAATAGAATTAGAACATTAATAGAATGTAGAACATTAATAGAATGTAGAACATAAATAGAATTAGAACATAAATAGAATTAGAACATAAATAGAATTAGAACATAAATAGAATTAGAACATTAATAGAATGTAGAACATTAATAGAATGTAGAACATAAATAGAATTAGAACATAAATAGAATTAGATCATAAATAGAATTAGAACATAAATAGAATTAGAACATAAATAGAATTAGAACATAAATAGAATGTAGAACATAAATAGAATTAGAACATAAATAGAATTAGAACATTAATAGAATGTAGAACATTAATAGAATGTAGAACATAAATAGAATTAGAACATAAATAGAATTAGAACATAAATAGAATTAGAACATAAATAGAATTAGAACATAAATAGAATGTAGAACATAAATAGAATTAGAACATAAATAGAATTAGAAAATAAATAGAATGTAGAACATAAATAGAATTAGAACATAAATAGAATTAGAACATAAATAGAATTAGAACATTAATAGAATGTAGAACATTAATAGAATGTAGAACATAAATAGAATTAGAACATAAATAGAATTAGAACATAAATAGAAATAGAACATAAATAGAATGTAGAACATAAATAGAATTAGAACATAAATAGAATTAGAACATTAATAGAATTAGAACGTAAATAGAATTAGAACATAAATAGAATGTAGAACATAAATAGAATTAGAACATTAATAGAATGTAGAACATAAATAGAATTAGAACATAAATAGAATTAGAACATAAATAGAATTAGAACATTAATAGAATGTAGAACATAAATAGAATTAGAACATAAATAGAATGTAGAACATAAATAGAATTAGAACATAAATAGAATTAGAACATAAATAGAATGTAGAACATAAATAGAATTAGAACAAATAGAATTAGAACGTAAATAGAATTAGAACATAAATAGAATGTAGAACATAAATAGAATTAGAACATAAATAGAATTAGAACATACATAGAATTAGAACATAAATAGAATTAGAACATAAATAGAATGTAGAACATAAATAGAATGTAGAACATAAATAGAATTATAACATAAATAGAATCAGAACATAAATAGAATTAGAACATAAATAGAATGTAGAACATAAATAGAATTAGAACATTAATAGAATTAGAACATTAATAGAATGTAGAACATAAATAGAATTAGAACATAAATAGAATGTAGAACATACATAGAATTAGAACATAAATAGAATTAGAACATAAATAGAATGTAGAACATACATAGAATTAGAACATAAATAGAATGTAGAACATAAATAGAATTATAACATAAATAGAATGTAGAACATAAATAGAATTAGAACATAAATAGAATTAGAACATAAATAGAATGTAGAACATAAATAGAATGTAGAACATAAATAGAATTAGAACATAAATAGAATTAGAACATAAATAGAATTAGAACATAAATAGAATGTAGAACATAAATAGAATTAGAACATAAATAGAATTAGAACATTAATAGAATGTAGAACATAAATAGAATTAGAACATAAATAGAATTAGAACATTAATAGAATTAGAACATAAATAGAATTAGAACATAAATAGAATTAGAACATAAATAGAATTAGAACATTAATAGAATGTAGAACATAAATAGAATTAGAACATAAATAGAATGTAGAACATAAATAGAATTAGAACATAAATAGAATTAGAACATTAATAGAATGTAGAACATACATAGAATTAGAACATAAATAGAATTAGAACATAAATAGAATTAGAACATAAATAGAATGTAGAACATAAATAGAATTAGAACATTAATAGAATGTAGAACATTAATAGAATGTAGAACATACATAGAATTAGAACATACATAGAATTAGAACATAAATAGAATGTAGAACATAAATAGAATTAGAACATAAATAGAATTAGAACATAAATAGAATGTAGAACATAAATAGAATTAGAACATAAATAGAATTAGAACATTAATAGAATGTAGAACATAAATAGAATTAGAACATAAATAGAATTAGAACATAAATAGAATGTAGAACATTAATAGAATGTAGAACATAAATAGAATGTAGAACATAAATAGAATTAGAACATTAATAGAATGTAGAACATAAATAGAATGTAGAACATAAATAGAATTAGAACATAAATAGAATTAGAACATAAATAGAATTAGAACATAAATAGAATGTAGAACATTAATAGAATGTAGAACATAAATAGAATTAGAACATAAATTGAATTAGAACATAAATAGAATGTAGAACATTAATAGAATGTAGAACATAAATAGAATGTAGAACATAAATAGAATTAGAACATAAATAGAATTAGAACATAAATAGAATTAGAACATAAATAGAATGTAGAACATAAATAGAATGTAGAACATAAATAGAATTAGAACATAAATAGAATTAGAACATAAATAGAATGTAGAACATTAATAGAATTAGAACATAAATAGAATTAGAACATAAATAGAATTAGAACATAAATAGAATTAGAACATAAATAGAATGTAGAACATTAATAGAATTAGAACATAAATAGAATTAGAACATAAATAGAATGTAGAACATAAATAGAATTAGAACATAAATAGAATTAGAACATAAATAGAATTAGAACATAAATAGAATGTAGAACATAAATAGAATTAGAACATAAATAGAATGTAGAACATAAATAGAATGTAGAACATAAATAGAATTAGAACATAAATAGAATTAGAACATTAATAGAATGTAGAACATAAATAGAATTAGAACATAAATAGAATTAGAACATTAATAGAATTAGAACATAAATAGAATTAGAACATAAATAGAATTAGAACATAAATAGAATTAGAACATTAATAGAATGTAGAACATAAATAGAATTAGAACATAAATAGAATGTAGAACATAAATAGAATTAGAACATAAATAGAATTAGAACATTAATAGAATGTAGAACATACATAGAATTAGAATATAAATAGAATTAGAACATAAATAGAATTAGAACATAAATAGAATGTAGAACATAAATAGAATTAGAACATAAATAGAACTAGAACATTAATAGAATGTAGAACATACATAGAATTAGAACATACATAGAATTAGAACATAAATAGAATGTAGAACATAAATAGAATTAGAACATAAATAGAATTAGAACATAAATAGAATGTAGAACATAAATAGAATTAGAACATAAATAGAATTAGAACATTAATAGAATGTAGAACATAAATAGAACTAGAACATAAATAGAATTAGAACATAAATAGAATGTAGAACATTAATAGAATGTAGAACATAAATAGAATGTAGAACATAAATAGAATTAGAACATAAATAGAATGTAGAACATTAATAGAATGTAGAACATAAATAGAATGTAGAACATAAATAGAATGTAGAACATAAATAGAATTAGAACATAAATAGAATTAGAACATAAATAGAATTAGAACATAAATAGAATGTAGAACATTAATAGAATGTAGAACATAAATAGAATTAGAACATAAATAGCATTAGAACATAAATAGAATGTAGAACATTAATAGAATGTAGAACATAAATAGAATGTAGAACATAAATAGAATTAGAACATAAATAGAATTAGAACATAAATAGAATTAGAACATAAATAGAATGTAGAACATAAATAGAATGTAGAACATAAATAGAATTAGAACATAAATAGAATTAGAACATAAATAGAATGTAGAACATTAATAGAATTAGAACATAAATAGAATTAGAACATAAATAGAATTAGAACATAAATAGAATTAGAACATAAATAGAATGTAGAACATTAATAGAATTAGAACATAAATAGAATTAGAACATAAATAGAATGTAGAACATAAATAGAATTAGAACATAAATAGAATTAGAACATAAATAGAATTAGAACATAAATAGAATTAGAACATAAATAGAATGTAGAACATAAATAGAATTAGAACATAAATAGAATTAGAACATAAATAGAATTAGAACATAAATAGAATTAGAACATTAATAGAATGTAGAACATAAATAGAATGTAGAACATAAATAGAATTAGAACATAAATAGAATTAGAACATAAATAGAATGTAGAACATAAATAGAATGTAGAACATTAATAGAATTAGAACATAAATAGAATGTAGAACATAAATAGGATTAGAACATAAATAGAATGTAGAACATAAATAGAATTAGAACATAAATAGAATTAGAACATAAATAGAATTAGAACATAAATAGAATGTAGAATGTGTCGTCTAAGCTGTGGATGTTTCTGTTCACAGTGACTCGGCCTTTCTCTGACCCTCGGTCAGCAGATTCCTCGCTGCAGCTCTGTCCGATTCCTGCATCATTCCCTGCTCCAAGAACTAAATTTAATCACAAATGCATTAGATTATCTGCTTCCTGCATCTCACACACCAAAACAAATATTTGTTATTTTTCTCAGAAAATCCGAGTGCTGGGGCTTTGAATCAGGCGAGTTACAGGAAATAAACAGCAAACGTTGTTTCCTGCAGACAAACACACATATCCCAGTTTGAGCCTCATTTGTGTAAAACTAGCGAAGTCCAGTTGGTTTTAACTCTTTGTTTCCTGAGGGAAACTGTGTGTGTGTGTGTGTGTGTGTGTGTGTGTGTGTGTGTGTGTGTGTGTGTCTCGCAGAGTCAGTTCTGGCTCATCAGCTACAAACCACAGAGCAGCTGCACAGGAGCAGAAACTACAAAACATCTGCAACAACATGTGGGGGTGAGTTTGTCAGGGGTAAGGGAGTAGAACTGTAAGGATGGATTCTAGAATCTGAACCAATAGGACCACGTGTTTCTTCTCAGAACTCTGGAGCTCTGAGCAGCTCCTCCTGACTCACCATCGCTGTCCACACACTGCACCTGAGGCAGCTGGGTGCCCGGCCCACACGGCTGCTCGTTGTCGGGGATGCAGCGCTCCAGCTGCAGCACCAGCCAGTCGTAGCAGCTGGGCTCCTCGCAGGGAATGGCCTCCACCAGGTGGGGGCAGCTCCCGGTCCCGCCCCTCGGCTCGATCACGATCTTCCTCTTCCTCAGTTTGAATCCTGTCAGGGTCAATGGAAACAATCCAAATAAACCTGCTGCCGCTTTATTATGTGTTATTCATATTAATAAAAAGGAGAACTGGACCCTAGCCATCTGAGTAATTGAATAATGGAGCAGAATGAAATGATTATTTACGTTTGGGGCCGGGGGGAGTAAACGTTAGAACATTAACTTTAGTCTGAGTCTTTGACAATAACCAAACTAAATCTGTAGTTAAATTACGACACAACCTTCACAAAACCATGTTTCTTTTGTACTGTCACATTAGTTTTTTATCCAGTCAGGGTTTGTTCTTTTATGTGAGACTTTTCTTCTTCTCTGGGGCATGGGACACCAGGACCCGGGTCCTGGGGAGAGGAGGCGGACCCAGGTCCACCTCAGCCAAGGTCACAGCTTCTAATCCAAGACCTGCTCCAGGCTGATAAGACTCAGCTGAATCCTTCATCCAATCAGCCTGGATCCATGATGGGTTTGTGAAGGAGGGGCTGGTCCTAAAGGGCTGGGGTGGGTATGGAGGCAGATGAGGCTCAGCTGCAGGTGTGTGTGTGCTGTTCTATGTTCTCACTGATCCTCCTGACGGTAAAACAGCTGCTGGGAGCTTCACTGTAGTGGAAACAGGTGGAGGCTGATAAACAGTTCAAGCCTTAGACCCACGTCTTCTGTATGTCAGACCATTTCATGTATGTTCATGATGTTTATGTATGTTCATGATGTTCATGAAGTTCATGTATGTTCATGATGTTCATGTATGTTCATGTATGTTCATGATGTTCATGGTGTTCATGTATGTTCATGATGTTTATGTATGTTCATGATGTTCATGAAGTTCATGTATGTTCATGATGTTCATGTATGTTCATGTATGTTCATGATGTTCATGATGTTCATGTATGTTCATGATGTTCATGAAGTTCATGTATGTTCATGATGTTCATGTATGTTCATGTATGTTCATGATGTTCATGGTGTTCATGTATGTTCATGATGTTTATGATGTTCATGATGTTCATGTATGTTCATGATGTTTATGTATGTTCATGATGTTCATGTATGTTCATGTATGTTCATGATGTTCATGTATGTTCATGTATGTTCATGATGTTCATGATGTTCATGTATGTTCATGATGTTTATGTATGTTCATGATGTTCATGTATGTTCATGTATGTTCATGTATGTTCATGTATGTTCATGATGTTTATGATTTTCATGTATGTTCATGATGTTCATGATGTTCATGTATGTTCATGATGTTCATGATGTTCATGTATGTTTATGTATGTTCATGATGTTTATGTATGTTCATGATGTTCATGATGTTCATGTATGTGCATGTATGTTCATGATGTTCATGATGTTCATGTATGTTCATGATGTTCATGTATGTTCATGATGTTCATGATGTTCATGTATGTGCATGTATGTGCATGTATGTTCATGATGTTCATGTATGTTCATGATGTTCATGTATGTTCATGATGTTCATGATGTTCATGTATGTTCATGATGTTCATGATCATGTATGTTCATGTATGTTCATGATGTCCATGTATGTTCATGTATGTTCATGATGTTCATGATGTTCATGTATGTTCATGATGTTCATGATGTTCATGTATGTTCATGATGTTCATGTATGTTTATGTATGTTCATGATGTTCATGATGTTCATGTATGTTCATGTATGTTCATGATGTTCATGTATGTTCATGTATGTTCATGTATGTTCATGATGTTCATGTATGTTCATGTATGTTCATGATGTTCATGTATGTTCATGTATGTTCATGATGTTCATGATGTTCATGTATGTTCATGATGTTCATGATGTTCATGTATGTTCATGATGTTCATGATGTTCATGATGTTCATGTATGTTCATGATGTTCATGATCATGTATGTTCATGTATGTTCATGTATGTTCATGTATGTTCATGTATGTTCATGATGTTCATGTATGTTCATGATGTTCATGTATGTTTATGTATGTTCATGTATGTTCATGATGTTCATGTATGTTCATGTATGTTCATGATGTTCATGATCATGTATGTTCATGTATGTTCATGATGTTCATGTATGTTCCATGATGACCAGTAGAGGTGGAGCAGTGGATTCATCATTAAGATGCATGAAGGAGAGTGTCCATCTGTCTGTTCAGAGATAATTAGTTTGTAGTGATGTCACAGAGTAACGCCACTGACTGTGGGACTAACTTTAACGTATAAATAACGATGCTGGAATAACAAGTTTTATGGTCCAGTTTTTATTTTCCAGTCAGTTTATCACCTAATCATGTGGTGATTTTTTTTCCTGCATCCAAGAAAAAAAATTTGTAGGTAAACTGGCAAATGTAGTGTGTTCCTGCTGGTTCCTGCTGGTTCCTGCTGGTTCCTGCTGGTTCCTGCCAGTTCCTGCTGGTTCCTGCTGGTTCCTGCTGGTTCCTGCTGGTTCCTGTTGGTTCCTGCTGGTCAGGTAACACGGTGTATGCTGGTTCTTATCTCAGCAGGAAATTGTGCTCATGCTTCCGTGTTTTTTCCAGTTTCAGGACGGACGCTGCTTGTTCCCTCCCTGTCCAGCACCAAGTCTTTGTAGCAGCAGGTCTTACCTTTCTTGGAGGTCTGGTCCTGGCAGTTCTCGTAGGTGCAGGGTCCCCAGGCGGTCCAGGAGGACACCTCACAGTCCACAGGGCAGCTGATGTGGCAAAGCTGGGTGGTGTTGGGGCTGATGTTGACACACAGATCATTGTCCACCGGCCGCAGGGCTGCAGACACAAACAAGCAGGGAGATTTGCTGATGATAGGAAACATCACATCTGGTCCCTTTAATTCCCAGAACCCAAGTCTTTCAAAACCAGAGAACTTTGGGCTATAAGCCATTCAGTTAAATATGACCTCAAATACTTTTAAATTCTTTATGTGGTTTGCAAATGTCCATCAGGAGAAATGGCATGTTTATATTGTGACCCCATTTTGAGGGGAAGCTATAACAAAGCTGTGTTTGTTTTGTTCGCTTGGTCCAGGGAGGTTTTGTCCTAAATTTGATGATGACTGTTCAAAGTTCAAAGAATGAGAAAAAGACTGATCTGGACCAAATTCCAAATTGTGGAAAATCTATAGACTATTGACTTTAATTATTACTATTATTTGGAAACTGTTTGTTAATCCAGGAAACATGAACAGTAGTAGTTTTTGTTGAAATGTGTAGAGTAAACTGCTCATTGTAGAACCATCAGCATAAGATCCAGTTCCTGCAGGTCAGCATCATGTCTGTTTGCTCAGAGAAGCAAAGGGAACAAATACTCCTTAAATACTATTCCAAATACTACTTAATGAATATCACACTTCACCTGATGCAAACACACAACATGAGAGAAGCTGCTGTTTGAAAATGTCTCCAGTGAATTCTGAGTTTAGTCTGCACCTGATGAACAGCGGTTCTGATACTGATGAGTAAATAGAACAGGTGTTTAATTACAGCATCAGAGCCCGTTGATGACTTATATTCAAACGTGTGTGTGTTGCCACGGTAACAGAACAGTCAGACTCCGACTCCATCCATCGAAGCTTTACAGCCACGTGGCTCATTACCAGCGTCTGGAGGACAAAGGCTCTTTGTTCTGGTCTCCTCCATAACAAAGGCTGATTAATGACCCTCCCACTGGCTGACCTTGCTCAGGTGAGTCTGGGCCAGATGGTCCGAGCTTCCCTGAGCTTCCAGCTGCCAACATCCTCCCAGAACCTCGGCGGCCGCCGCCATTAATCACCGGCTCTGTTCCTGCTGAGGACTCGCGGCAGCGCAGCAGCTCAGCTGTTGTACAGCTTGTCATGGTTTGTTCGTCTATAAGTTCACACTGAACCTGCAGAAACAGCTGCTGCACACACCAACATCTGGATTCTCCAAGTGAAGAAAAGGATTTATGAAACTGAGTCAGGAAGAATAAAAGGTCTGAGACTGAACATGATCTGTGATGGTTTGAATGAATGCGACTGAAATGAAGATTTCAATTGTGAGCAGGAATCATCGGAGTGAATAAGTTTAGAGTTCAAACATGTTACTGGGAATACCGAGTTCAGAGATGTTACTAGGAATACCGAGTGAAAATAACATCTCCATTATCTTTATTCTTTATGTGTGAATATTCAGTCAGTGCTCCCCATCATTCCCAGTCTTCCCGTCCTTCCCCGGTTAAGATGAAAGCTGCTGTTTCGTCCATGAAGCTGCAGCAACATTAACATATTCACACTGGCTCAGCTGCTCTGCTGGTTAATATGGCTGCTACAGCAGGGGGAGGGGTCCTTATTATTATGCTATTATCACACCTCCTCCTATCGTGGTGGGGGGGTTGGTATGTATCCATGATCCCAGGAGCTTCATGCCCTTGGGGGGCCCCCCATGGTCATCAGGTCCTGAGGGACCAAACGAAACGCAGCTCAAAACCGATTGATAGAAAAGAATGTTGAAACCTAGTTCCCCAAGGCCCCCCTGGATCTGGGGGGGGCTCCAGTCCTTAGATGGGGGTAATATTACCAATAATAACAATAATAAAAATGTATATTATTATTATTATATCGTTCCACGTTAGCATTATGTGTCAAAGCAGCAGATTTCTGTTGTTGCACTAATGTCACTGTAGGTCGGAGTCTGACCTTTGTGACATCACTCCCTCTGTGATAGAGTAAACAGAGTAGCAGCAGGAAGCAGCAAAGCATGCTGGGGAACTCACCTTCTTTGGTCCTGAGTGAGCCCAGGTTGGATGGGGGGTCTGTGTTGGTCTGGACACAGTAAACCTCCCGGGTCTGAATCCCGCCACCACACAACAAGGTCTGGTTTCCACGGCGACGGTCCTGCTGGCTCAGCAGCACGTCAACTCTGCATTCAGTCCACTCCGTGGTCTTCCAGCTGTACCTGAGGACACAGGGGACCACGAGAGTCCGCTATAACACATGCTAACCAGGAGGAGTCCAGCTAGGTTTGGTGGAGCCTGGTTGGGCCTGGCTGGGTCCAGCTAAGTCCAGTTCAGACCAGTTCAGCTTGACATCTCTCCAGCATCTCTGTCATGGTTCTGAAGGGTCTAAAGGGTTTGATCTGCTTCTAACCTGAGGCCATGAAATAAAGAGCTGCCTCTATCGTTGCTGATAATAGAATTTAAAGAAAAAGTGTTGTCTGTCAGCAGCTGGAGAGAAGCAATGCATCCTGGGTCTATTTTATGTCTGATATACCAAGCTTTAACTTTGAACTTAAAGATTCTTAGTTGATTTAGCACCAAGAGACTAAATCAGCCAAATACCAGTTTGTGTAGAAGCCAACAGGAGCAGGAATACCTTCAAAACGTTATCAGCTTCTCTATTGTTCAATGTAAGATGTTGTAATTGTCAGTGGATGATACAAACTGCTTGTTTCTTACCCGAAAAGATGTTTAATTTTTAAATGCATGACGTCAACCTCAGGCTTTTGTTGAGTGTTAATCCTTTAGATGTGAGATCAGCTGCTCTCATTTTCATATCAGATGCAGTAGTTGTGGTTGGTTAGTTTAGGTTAGTGCAGTGGTTCTCAAATGGTGGGGCGCGTCCCCTGGGGAGGCACGAGGCTCCGTCAAGGGGGGCACATTAGACCTCGGGGGAACATCCTTTTTTATTTATTTATTTTTTTTACTGTCCTAAAATAAAGTGCAATTGAGAAGCCCTCGGATAGGGTTAGGGTTATGGAGGGTTAGGGTTATTTTTTCTGAAGGAATCACTCACAGGATGCAGGGGGGGGCAGCGTCCCCCTGGGGGCTGCAGGGTTCCTTCTCCTCCAGCTCTGGACACCCAGCTCCTCCACCAATTGGGAACTGACTCACTTTCCGTGTGCGGGTGCGTTGGCCGCTGGGTCCGTTGGGGTCGTAGCACCGTTTGGAGCACGGCGACCATTCCGACCAATCGGTGACGTCGCAGTCTTTGGCCATGACGCAGGCCTGGTAGGTGACAGGCAGCGACTCCTGAGAGCACAGGCTGTCAATCATCAGAAAACATCAGAAAAGGATTAGGGTTAGAAACATCAGATCAATATATCAGAAAACATCAGTTCAATACAGCACAAAATACAGAAGGTGCAGATGGATGGGACCAGATCTACTTTTATATCGAGGATGAAATCCATATCTATTAAGCCAGCAATGGGTTGTTGATCTGCTTCAGTTAAACGAGTCTGATTTGATATGAATAGATATAAAATCGTTTAATATAATCGAGAAGCTATGAAGGCTTCCCACTGCAGATGTACATGATCACGTTCCTCTTCACCCTCTACACTGCAGACTTCACCTACAAGTCACCAACCTGCCACCTGCAGAAGTTCTCCGATGACTCTGCCATCGTTGGCCTCATTGAGGATGATGACGACAGGGAATACAGAGAACTTACGCAGGATTTTGTCAACTGGTGCCAGCGGAACCATCTCCAGATCAACACGGGGAAAACCAAGGAACTGGTGGTGGACTTCCGTAGGCGGGTATGCAATCCCCCGGCACCAGTGAACATCCAGGGAATGGACATTGAGATGGTGACATCTTACAAGTACCTGGGTGTTCATCTGAACAAAAAATTGGACTGGACTGATAATACAACTGCGCTATACAAGAGGGGCCAGAGCAGGCTCTACCTGCTCAGGCGGTTGAGGTCTTTTGGAGTGCAGGGGACACTCCTTAAGACATTCTATGACTCAGTTGTGGCATCAGTCTTACATTATGGGGTGGTCTGCTGGGGAGGCAGCATAACAGCTGCAGACAGGAAGAGACTGAACAAGATCATCAGGAAGGCCAGCTCTGTCCTGGGGTGCTCCCTTGACCCAGTGGAGGTGGTGGGAGAGAAAAGGATGATAAGGAAGATATCATCAATGATGGAAAACCACCTCCACCCCATGCAGGACACACTGTCTGGACTGACGAGCTCCCTCAGCAACAGACTAATCCATCCCAAGTGTCTGAGGGAGCGATATCGGAAGTCCTTCCTTCCTACAGCTGTCAGACTGTACAACAAGTACAGCTCTCAGTAACCCCCCCCCCCAACAGAAAAAATGGACAGTGCAAATACATTCTTAATTCATATTTATATATACCTGTATATACCAGTGCAATACTTTTTATTCATATTTATATATACCTGTATATATCTGTATATATTGTTTTTTAATTTAATTTTTAAATTTTTCTTTTCCTTTTTAAATTTTTAAAAAAACATTTTTGTAACTTTCTAACTGCTGCTGTAGCACCGTAAATTTCCCCACTGTGGGACAATAAAGGAGCTATCTTATCTTATCTTATCTTATCTTATGATGGACATTGATAAAGTCCAGTGAAGGTCACAGGTTTAACATGAAGTAAATGTGATTACAGCGTCTGTGAGCAACAAGGATCCATCTGTGCTGGGTTCCACAGAAGATATTCATCCAGAAACATGATATTTCACTCGACACTGGACTGTTTTTGAGGAGAGTGAATGACTGATGCTGTGTGACCTTCTCTTCCCTCAGCTGGAGAAACGCTGGTTCTCGATGTGATGGCTGCTGCTCAGTGGCCTTGATTACCGCTGAGACAGAACTAGGCCATTCATCTCCAACAAAGGACACGGCTCTCAGACACCACGACCTTTGACTGCACTGGATATAAAACATGTATAGAAGCTGTAGATTGTTGGATGATCACACACAGGAACTTTACTCTCGAGTCCATCGGGCCAGCAGCTCTGCTTCTATATGGAACTCAGCAAGTGGACCAGAAACAAAATGATGCGGCTCTGTCACTAATTGAAGCAGACAGGATGATTCTTTACGACCTTTGGCATTAATATGAGCTCCTGTAAGTTATTCATGGATTCATTAACATGTCTCTATTAAATGATTCTGTATTATGTGAAAGAACCACATGGTACCTTATTACACAGAAACCTTCATGTATAATTCAGCTGAATGGATATTAGAGTCAAGAAAGTCAACTGAAAACTAAAATACATTAAAAACAATGATGTTCTATGGGTGGACAAATGTGTTTAAGGTCTGATGATGTTTAGGAACAAAAGAACGTCAGGGTTAGTGATTTGTGGTAAAATCATCACAGAGTAAAAATGTCCTGATATTAAGTAAAACTGAAAAAACAGGATCAGCAGTTCCAGAACCTGCAGGAAGAGGTGAGATGGATTATGTTGTTTTATCATATTTCAGTCAAATATCTAAACAGATAAAATATTGCTGTGTCTAAATTGTTTAATCAGATTTACTATAACATGATTCTCTGACTGCTCTGTTTGAGTTGTCAGAGTCTAGGTAACTAAACACATCATAAAAAAAAGGGATGATGGACAAACCTGAAACATCAGTTGTAAACATCCTTTAATCACACTGATGGATGCATGGTTTCAGCCTTAAGACTTGTCAAATCTAATCTAGAAAATGTACCTGCTGCTGCTGCTTCTGGCTAATTGAAGCTAATTTTGACCATCTGTGTTGCAGCCATCAGCCCTAGAAGTGAAGTTTGTGTTATTTTTTGCTGTTCAAGCTTCATGAGAGATGGTCGGCTGCCTTTAAACCACATGGGACGGACAGAAAACGAGGCCGTATTCTATGACCTGGTGTTGCTCATCAAAGAAACAGCAAGTTTATGGCAGTTACTGTGATGTCCTTGAATCCACAACAAAATGAGTAGTAAAGTATCCAAGCCCTATCCTATTCCTATCCTAGCCCTAACTGGAAGTGGTCATTGTAGGTTCCTAACAGCCAGACATGGGGCATCTGCACTTTGTGCTGCGGCCACACAGACATCATTCAAGAGTTGAAGTGCTATAGGTTGATTGTACATCTTTTTGGAGTGACATTATCCTTAAACTGTGTGAGTTATGCTCTGGAGAAGATCAATAAAGACAACATAGCCTAGTTCTCAAATGAAACTCTTGAGACCATCAAGAACAACTTTTATGTAATTGATTGAAACTGTTTCTAACTGAGGAACTTGCCATGAATGTTTGTCAGGTTGTCTGGAAGCCTGCACTAAAGGAGGATTCCACCTTACACAGTGGATGCACCTGGATCTGGACACTGAAATCCTACCTGTGAAAAGGCAAGCCCATTTCATTTGTATAGCCCAAATCACAAATCACAGATGTGCTACAGTTGGAACCTTTAACCTCAACCATGTTTATGATGCAGTTTCTGGTCTTAATACTGAAAACTAAATTATTGCCCAAAACAAGCTTATTGACAGAAGTTGCTCTGAAAGTTCTCAGAACAATAGAACTAAGTAGGACCTATAGAACCTGTAGAACCAGTGGAACATGAAGAACTCACCTCAGAGCTCCCACCTCCCCATTCTTATGTACACAGGTCACTTCTCTGGTCTGGAAGCCGACCTGCAGCTCCGAGAACTTTCCTCCTGGGCGGTTCTGACGGTTCCGGTTCCTCTTCTTCTTGATGAGTTCTCTGGTCTCTGGATCCTTTACCTTTCCCTTCTCCCTCAACCGCTCCCGTACTTTCTCTCTCATTTTCTCCCTTTTCTCCTTATTTTTAGCCTTTTTCTGTCGTTTGGGTCGGTCCACCTGTCGGGACGGTCTGTCTGGTCTCCTGTTCGTCCTGCTCAGTTTCTTATTGGCTCTGGATGGTTTTTCAAATTTTCTGGATGGTTTATCTCCATCTTTAGGCTTTTTGTCACCATCTTTGGACTGTTTGTCTCCTCGTCTTGATAGTTTATCGCTGTCTATGGACTGTTTGTCACCTTCTTTAGAAGCTTTTTCATTGTCGCTGGATATTTTATCATTGTCTCTTAATGTTTTTTCAGTGTCTCTAGATAGTTTTTCATTATGTCTGGGTGTTTCTTCAGTATCTCTGGGTGGTTTTTCAGTGTCTCTGGGTGTTTTTTCAGTGTCTCTGGGTGTTTTTTCATTATCTCTGGGTGGTTTTTCAGTGTCTCTGGATAGTTTTTCAGTGTCTCTGGGTGTTTTTTCATTGTCTCTGGGTGGTTTCTCTGCTTGTCTTGCCTGCCTTGGCAGTGGCATCGAGCAGGACCCCCATGGTCCCACCCTAAGGCTGTAGAGCCTCTCCTCCCCCTCACATGGTCCCAGCTGACATGTCTGAAACTCAGTGAGGTTTGGGCAGGCCGATCCACCAAACAGCGGTGGAGCCAAAACAAAGCGGATCCGGTTTTGCAGACCCATCCCGCAGGTTTTGGAACAGGGTGTCCACATCGTGAATCCTGACACCACACAGTCCCGGGGACAGGGGATCAGACAGGCTTGCTCCAGGCGAGGTTTAGGCTCAAAGTATTCACAGATCGCGTCCTCTGCAGGCTCGCTGTTCCCTGTCTGGACGCAGCCCACCTCCCTTGTCTGGATGCCCTCGTCCCCCCGGGTGCAGACGGCGGGGCGCTGCACCCCGGCGCCGCGCAGGGACACCGGGATGCACTGGTTCCATGCTCCGAGCTGCCAGTCATACAGCTCTTTGTGCCAGTCGCAGACCCGGAAGCAGCTCTGCTGGTTGTGGGGCCGCCGGGCCTGGTCACAGTTGGTGTGCAACGTGGTCCAACCCTCGGCGTGGGCGCACCACACGGCCCGGCTCTGGCTGCCGCCAGGACCACATTCACTGCCCATACAGCGCCCCCATGGACCTGAGGAGAATGCAGAGACATCAGCAAGAGGAATCAACAGAATAGCGTTGCGTCCCTGCCCCTAAACCTAACCCTAAACCTAACCCTAAACCTAACCCTAAACCTAACCCTAAACCTAACCCTAAACCTAACCCGAACCCTAAAAAGGTTTCATTACTGCCATCTGCAGGAATGGTACATTATTGTCCTTTATCCTCCTATAGAATCCAGAAGAAATATTGTCTTCCCCTCCCACCTCACCACATTTCTAAAAGGCTTTTCAGAGATTCCTCTTCCAAACAATTCCTGCTTCTGTCTGATCAACTCTTCTATATCCGTAAAAAAGTAAAACATGAACCACAATTTTTTGTTGACATTGTTTAATGACAAATGTATTCAGAAGTGCTACTACTGCTTTAGCATGTGCATCACATTGTTTACGGCAGATATCGTGGCTTCATGTGGTCAGAGATGCTTTTTAATCATATCTAGCTGTAGACAAGATTTTTTTTAAACGGGGAGGCCATAAAAGTTCAGTTTAAAAATACCTGCAATTTTTACAGGTTTTGAACAACAAAACAAAAGAAACAGAATTTTTGAATTTGACATTTATTTTAGTCAGATCAGTCTCTATGTAACTTAAATAAAAGCCTAAAACTGCTGCAGAGTCTTTTTACTCCTGATATTTACATAATTTACTGTTACACATTATTTTAAATTTCTCTGCTTTGCTGACTATAGATGATGAGACGATATTTCTTAGAGCATTGTGTCTGTTTTCATGTGAAAATCAGCTGCTTCTGTGAAACCAACAATAATAATTCAGTGCTATGAGGGTTTTTATCACAGTATCAAACAGCTTTATGGTTTCAGTCCATAAATCTCTGATATCCTGCAGTGAAAACGTCAACACAACAACCAGCAGCTGAATTCACAGTCACTCTGAAATACAGAAAGTATTCACAACCATAGACCAGTATGAACCACAACCATAGACCAGTATGAACTACAACCATAGACCACTATGAACCACAACCATAGACCAGTATGAACCACAACCATAGACCACTATGAATCACAACCATAGACCACTATGAACCACAACCATAGACCACTATGAACTTCAACCATAGACCACTATGAACTACAACCATAGACCACTATGAACCACAACCATAGACCACTATGAACCACAACCATAGACCACTATGAACCACAACCGTAGACCAGTATGAACCACAACCAAAGACCACTATGAACCTCAACCATAGACCACTTGAACCTCAACCATAGACCACTATGAACTACAACCATAGACCAGTATGAACCACAACCATAGACCACTATGAACCACAACCATAGACCAGTATGAACCACAACCATAGACCACTATGAACCACAACCATAGACCAGTATGAACCACAACCATAGACCACTATGAACTACAACCATAGACCACTATGAACCACAACCATAGACCACTATGAACCTCAACCATAGACCACTATGAACCTCAACCATAGACCACTATGAACTACAACCATAGACCAGTATGAACCACAACCATAGACCAGTATGAACCACAACCATAGACCACTATGAACCACAACCATAGACCACTATGAACCACAACCATAGACCAGTATGAACCACAACCATAGACCACTATGAACCACAACCATAGACCAGTATGAACCACAACCATAGACCACTATGAACCACAACCATAGACCAGTATGAACCACAACCATAGACCACTATGAACCACAACCATAGACCACTATGAACCACAACCATAGACCACTATGAACTAGGCAAGGCAAGTTTATTTGAAGAGCACAATTCACACACAGGGCAATTCAAAGTGCTTTACAGTTACACAAAATCACAAAAGGAAAATCATAAAACATAGAATTCATCATTAATTTAAAAAAGAGTGAAGAGTGTAGATAAGATACTTTCAGTTTTCATATGCACGGTTAAACAGAACTGTTTTCAGCCTGGTCTTAAACATTGTCAGCGTTGAGGCCTGTCTCACAACTACAACCATAGACCACTATGAACTACAACCATAAACCAACCATCTAGTCTGGATTGAAATAAACTGTTGGTTCTAATCAACATCACATGTTCGTCACGTGTTCGTCACGTGTTCGTCGCGTGTTCATCGCGTGTTCATCGCGTGTTCATCGCGTGTTCATCACATGTTCATCACATGTCCATCACATGTCCATCACATGTTCATCACATGTCCATCACATGCCCATCACATGTCCATCACATGTTCATCACATGTCCATCACATGTTCATCACATGTCCATCACATGTCCATCACATGTCCATCACATGTCCATCACATGTCCATCACATGTTCATCACATGTCCATCACATGTTCATCACATGTCCATCACATGTCCATCACATGTCCATCACATGTCCATCACATGCCCATCACATGTCCATCACATGTCCATCACATGCCCATCACATGTCCATCACATGTTCATCACATGTTCATCACATGTCCATCACATGTCCATCACATGTCCATCACATGTTCATCACATGTTCGTCGTGCTGATGACAGGAAAATCTGTCCTGGTTGCCTCTCAGCAGGTTTATCTCCTCAGCAGCTTCCAGCACAGAACTGAGATCTGTGTGAAATCCTTTAGTAATGGGATTGCTCTTCCTGGACTCAACACCTCCACCCCCCACCAGGCCCCCACCACTTTAACCAAAGTGCCAAACAGAAGATTGGCACTGGCATTTACCGGGATAATGAAAACCAGTGTGAGACGAGCCTGGTTCCAGAGGCTTTTGGACAGAAATGCGACAGAAACAGCAGCAGGTGGTGGATCTGTATTCATGTGCTGAACAAACCTCGGATAAAGACACAGAAAGGTCAGAGATGCACTGACTGCTGGAGGAAATGTGCCCATAATACAGAGGAACCTGCTCCAGCTGTAAATCCATAATAACTGACAGTATCTTTGTTTTCTTATTGTCTGGAGGCTTGAACTGAAAATGTAAACATTGTTTCTGTACTCATCACACTGTCCATTCTAGCCTCTGGTTAATGATTATTTTCATTACTGATCAGTTTTTGGTCCATTTTTGTAAAAAGGTCCTGTCTGTTCCTACATTTCCTCCGTGAAGACGCTGTTCTATCCACATTGACAAGGTGCAACTCACCGAAGGTTCAACTCTGTCTTCTGTGTAGGTTCTTCAGGTCATGTAGATAAAGCAGTTACTGAAGCTACTGGACGTGTTCTTGTAGCCTGAAGACGTTTCACCTTCCATCCAGAAGCTTCTTCAGTTCAACTCTGTTGAGGTTCAAACTATTGGATCCTATAGTGTCTGGATCATAACTAATGATCATAGTATTCTTCAATGAACTGAATGGCTTCACTGCACTGAACTACAATTACAACAAATCATGAGAATCACTGCCCATCCTGCTGCAACAGTTTTAGCTTCACTGAAACAATGACTCCCTGTTTGATTGGAATATTGGTAGCACACACACACACACACACACACACACACACACACACACACACACACACACATGTTCAGAATCTCTCCTTTGTTCCTGTGCAGCTGAGGCTCAGAAACAGAGACTCAGTGATGACACAGATGCAGAAAATCAACATCCAATAGCTCTGAAAATGTGAATGTTGCTTCATTCTCCACCTGCACGGGAAAAACAACTAGTCCACATGCACGTTGGAATCTAAAAATACTCTAATGGCTGCTGATAAAAACATTGTGAAGGTGAGTGCAGGCCCGGTGAAGGTCTGCCCCCCCACTGACATTCTGCAGAGTAGACGAATGATCTCTGAGCACCAAGGAAATATGAAGACCATCAGACTGAGTGGCCACGGCCTTAGCCAGGCACCTGAGGGCCTGCTGATCTGAAAAGGCTTTTCAGTGAGAAATAGCTGCCCAGAGGGAGCAGGAGGAGGAGCAGGAGGAGGAGGAGGAGGAGGAGGAGGAGGAGGAGGAGGAGGAGGAAGAGGAGGAGGAGAGCTGTTGTTGAAGCTCTAACATCATGTGATAACGAGACTCTGTTTGTAACAGAAACATCAAAAATCATAACATGTATGACCATGGAGATCACGTATGTTAACACGTATGTTAACACGTATGTTAACACGTATGTTAACACGTATGTTAACACGTATGACCATGGTGATGATATGATCATGTATGTTAACACGTATGTTAACAAGTATGTTAACATGTATGTTAACACGTATGTTAACATGTATGACCATGGCGATGATATGATAACGTATGTTAACACGTATGTTAACACGTATGTTAACATGTATGACCATGGCGATGATATGATCACGTATGTTAACACGTATGTTAACACGTATGGTAACACGTATGGTAACACGTATGGTAACACGTATGGTAACACGTATGGTAAAATGTATGACCATGGTGATGATATGATCAGGTATGTTAACACATATGTTAACACATATTTTAACATGTATGTTAACACATATGTTAACACGTATGTTAACATGTATGACCATGGTGATGATATTATCACGTATGTTAACACGTATGTTAACACGTATGTTAACACGTATGACCATGGCGATGATATGATCACGTATGTTAACACGTATGGTAACACGTATGGTAACACGTATGGTAACACGTATGGTAAAATGTATGACCATGGTGATGATATGATCAGGTATGTTAACACATATTTTAACATGTATGTTAACACATATGTTAACACGTATGTTAACATGTATGACCATGGCGATGATATGATCACGTATGTTAACACGTATGTTAACACGTGTCTTAACAAGTATGTTAACACATATGTTAACACGTATGTTAACATGTATGACCATGGTGATGATATTATCACGTATGTTAACACGTATGTTAACACGTATGTTAACACGTATGTTAACACGTATGACCATGGCGATGATATGATCACGTATGTTAACACGTATGTTAACACGTATGTTAACACATATGTTAACACGTATGGTAACACGTATGGTAACACGTATGGTAAAATGTATGACCATGGTGATGATATGATCAGGTATGTTAACACATATGTTAACACATATTTTAACATGTATGTTAACACATATGTTAACACGTATGTTAACATGTATGACCATGGTGATGATATTATCACGTATGTTAACACGTATGTTAACACGTATGGTAACAAGTATGGTAACACGTATGGTAAAATGTATGACCATGGTGATGATATGATCAGGTATGTTAACACATATGTTAACACATATTTTAACATGTATGTTAACACATATGTTAACACGTATGTTAACATGTATGACCATGGTGATGATATTATCACGTATGTTAACACGTATGTTAACACGTATGTTAACACGTGTGCTCAGCTCCTGATTCACAGATTCTCAACATGGTGTAAATCTTTGATGGGGGGGAACAAAGGGAGAGCTGAGGAGGGGTGGGGGGCGGGGTCTGGTGCTAAGAGGCGGGGCCACACGGGAGGGGCGTGGTCTACGGAGGAGAAGGTTGCTCAAATGTCGCTGGCAGCAGTGAGGTGAGACAAAAGAAGGAGGAGGATGGGGGGGAGGGGGGAGGAGGAGGGGGAGGGAGGATGGGGGGAGGATGGGGGGGAGGGGGGAGGAAGAGGGGGAGGGAGGATGGGGGGAGGATAGGGGGGAGGGGGGAGGGGGAGGAGCGTCTGTCCTCTGACATCACCACAGGGAAACAAATCTATGTGGTGCAGATCCATATTTATTTTACTACACATTTACTTTACTACTCATGTCTTGTCCTGTCATACGTGTTTGTTTGTTTCTAGTTTAGTTTAGCACTTTACCTTTTAGTTTAGGATTGTCTCGTCTTGTTCACCCGCACTTTGATGTTGTTGTACATGTAAAACGCAGAGGATAGTGAGAAACGCAATTTAGATTCCTTTGTATGTCAAGTACATGTGAAGAAATTGACAATAAAATTGACTTTGACTTTGACATTTGATTGTTTTGGTGCATTTGAGTCATGATGATTTTGACTTTTTTCATCTGAACATATGAACAGACATCATGTCCTGTTGTTTATGGATTTATTTATATTCTTTATGTCTATGATGGTTTAATAATATTCTATTGGCCACGTTGCATTCAGACAAACACAAAAGAAGAAGGCAGAACTTGTTCTTGGATGTTGCTTCCATCTCATTAACCATTAAAAACAACTTTTGAATTGAGCTGTTTGCATCCACCCTTCAATGAGAACTTTAAGCTAATGGACACAGGTGCTGTTTGCTCTTTTTCTAACTACAACAGAAAGATCATTTCCTTAGTGCCGCTGTTTATTGAGATGTGAATAGAATTTAAGGGTGAATGCCTTTGATTTGGATGAATGAATTATTGAAAGTAAATGTTAACTGGCACCAACGAGTTAAAGCTCACTACAGATCACAACAGGATCAGGACTTCCATGGGATTGAGGAAACCTCTTGAACTTTGCCTCTAATACGATTCTTGGAAGGAAAGTGAAAATCCTAATAATCCTCTCACACTCCCGTTGAACTGAGGCTGCAGCTGAAGCTGATGAACATTGGTCATTTATTTTATCTCTGCAGGCTGTGCATGTCTCAAAAGGAAACCATTCCCAGTAATGAGACATCGTAGGAAAGTGAATTATTCTCTGGGATGAGAAGTTCAGAGGAGGAAATCCAGTATAAAACTGTTAAAAGCTGCAGGTTTAAGGTGAACTTATTGCAAATAAACACACAGCAGTTCAGAAACAAGTTTTAGAAATATAAACAGGGAAATCTCCTCTGTGCAGCTTGCCTCAGGCTGTTTTTGCTGAATGTGAATAATCTGACTGTAAAGTGATGGTTTCCTCAGAGACGGAACTAGTCCATGAACCCAGATCTCTGCAGCTCTTCACTGATTCATCATTATTCTGACTTCTATTCATCTCCACCACAGACCAATTTAAAGTTTCAATTCAAAGAATTATATGAAATAGAAAAATAAGAATAGTGTAAAATCTGATAAACTTATTATATTTTACTTTTTAATTACAACACAATATTCATCACAGTTTCAAAGCCATTAGTAAAGTGTTTGTTAATTGTAATGCTGATAAAACTGAACTTAACCCTCTATTTCATAGTGTTTCCATATGGCAAACATTAGTTATCATTACTTTTATAAAAAAACAAATATGTGATATAAAATCTGTGTTTTTACAGTTAGGTGTAAAAAGAGGGCTTTTATTTTGAAGGACATACAGTGTATGAGGTCACATGACCAGTCCCTTCAGATCATGGTCATTTAACATGTGAACATCATTGTCTCACAACCAAAGGTTGACTTTTATTCAGGATTTTAGAAAATATTCACCAAATAAAAAAAATTAATTCCCTATTGGAGTAAGTGATAGAGAATAGTTTTATATTTATATATAAATATATCTATATAAATGTTTAGATATGCTCATCATGTAGAGAGAATTAAATCTTCCAGCAAAGACCAAACAACCATGACTGCTCACACGTGTCACTTCCTGTCTGCATCCGGCAGCCTGAGGCCTATCACACACACACACACACACACACACACACACACACACACACACACACACACACACACACACACACACACTCACACTCACACACACACACACACACGCATAAGGAAATGTGTGTAATATTCAGATTTATATTCTGCTGCATGTTTGAAATGTCTAATCTGCTGACTTCTCTGTATTAATATATTCACATTAGCATAAGGCTTCATTGAAATATTAATGTGCACAGTTGTACGTGGACTAATGAAGGAGGAATAACAGCAGGAGAGATGATAAAAAACACCAGATCCTGGTCATTACTTAAAATAGCATCAACTTCTTACGTTGTTTATGTTATTCTCCACAATACATGGGAAATTTAGATGATAAAACACAAACATATGTTAATGTTAACATGAAATCATATAAAAATGAAGAGTTTAGGCACGGTCTATGCTGGTCTGAACATTTAAACAATTCTTTGTTTTTACAGTTTAGGAAAATTCATTTTTTATTAACTGCTGTATATGAACAGAAGCTATTTTCTACCTGGACAGACGTGATCCAGTTACATCCACAAACATCCTGTATGGAGAATAAATGCTACAGCAGAACAATCAGGCCAATTTATTTCAATATATAGTTTGAGGATTTTCATTTTCAGTGATTAGTGTGTTTGTTTAACTTCTCTAAGCTCCTCAGTTGTAGCAGTAGTGTTGTTCCACAAGAACAATGGTTAGCAGATTGAACCAGGCGGAGTTGTGAAGGTCAAATCACAGGAAGCGATCATTCATTTCACAAACAAATGCTTCATTATATCAGTGGCATGGAATGACCCGTAATGCTAGTGATGTCCTAAGAGATGGTAGTTTGAAGAGAGGAAAAAGTCCATCAGAACAGGAACAGACCTCCATCAGAACAGGAACAAACGTCCATCAGAACAAGAACAAACCTCCATCAGAACAAGAACAAACCTCCATCAGAACAGGAACAAACCTCCATCAGAACAGGAACAGACCTCCATCAGAACAAGAACAGACCTCCATCAGAACAAGAACAAACCTCCATCAGAACAGGAACAAACCTCCATCAGAACAGGAACAAACCTCCATCAGAACAGGAACAAACCTCCATCAGAACAGGAACAGACCTCCATCAGAACAAGAACAAAGCTCCATCAGAACAGGAACAAAGCTCCATTGTTATTTCTTACTCATCATGATATTATAAGGTCCTGAGAGGACAAAGAAAATCCAGCTGGACAGAATAACAGATGCTGGGCAATTCTCTTATACGTTAATAAGGACACAGTGTTATGCAGAGGTACTCAGAACAATTTATAGACAAATTATTCTATTTATAGTCGCGGGGGGGATGTTTTATTCTTCCATGGGGGGGACAGAAAATAATTAGGAAGCACTGAGTTAGAGTCAGTGTTAGAAACTGTTGCTGCCATAGAAATAAATATTTGTCATCAGTCACAAATCATCACCACAAAGCACATTATCCACAGTAAACTGAGAATCAGCAGCTGGAATAAAACTCTGTTTTTACAGCATCACGTCAGCAATTCAGTTTATGCAGCGAACCATGTTTTCGGTCTGAGTGTCTGGCGACTTCCACACATCGCCGAGTCGACCTGTTGCCCTTTAGTTTACAGCTAGACGACATTTCCATTTCCGATTCCAGCTGTCATGTTGCCTCAACATCAGCTCATCGAGTGCTGAACAAATTACTGCTGCAGAGGAGGAGAAGCACCGTGACATTTAGTTTAATGATGAAGTGGAAAAAATCATTGTCTGCAGTGGAGAGATGGAGGGTCGCAATCAGCCAGACTGTGTGTGTGTGTGTGTGTGTGTGCACACTATTTGATTTCTCTGGTTGGTGGCTTGCAGTCTAACAGGCTAATGGGCTAACAGGCTAAGGGTCTGACAGGCTAATAAGCTAACAGGCTAGCGTGTTTCTTGGTACCGTGGGTGGTTAAAGGGGGCGGGGCCTACCTGTGGGGACCCTGCCATTAAATTAAAAGAGCGGCAAACAAAACTAAACTGAACACAATCTCTAAACTTCTCATCACAGATCAACCTCCTGATGTACAGTTACTCGTCATCAGATTAAACCTCAGATTAAACCTCAGATTAAACCAGACTCTGGTAAATCACTCTCTTTCTGCCCCGGTCACAGCGTTGCAGTGACTGATGCTAATAAAGACTCAAAGAATAGAACACACACACACACACACACACACACACACACACACAAACACAGTTGTGATATACTAAAATAGTCACAGTTATCCACAAAGTCACTTCTGTGTTTCGTCATCATTTCGATTCCTCTGTAAGTCAAGTACATAAAAGCTCCATAGGCAGAAGATTCGTAAATGAGCAGCAGAAGTGATTCAGTACCGAGTCACCAAAACCTCTTGAAAGATTCTAAATGTTTAATATCTGTAATCCAGCCGAGCATATTAATAGCAGCAGTGTCTGGGTTAGTGCGAGTGTCCTCATTAGGTTAATTAATAGTCTCCCACCGTCTGCAGCTGCTTCCTGTGCTGTGAAAGAATGTTTTGCTAATAAAATCATTAATTAGTAAGGGAAAAAGATGACAAGCTAACATTAGCACAAACACATTTGACACGTGTAGAGAACAGGACCAACTAACATTACCATTCCATCAGTAATGTTGATGCTACTCATAGAAATGCGACTGCTAATGAACCTCAAATCATCACCTCACTGACCTTTGACCTGCTGACACCAGAACATGTTGAGTCTTCTCATCAGCAGCAGTTAATCTGTTCTGGTTCAGTTTCATTCAGGACCAGCTGGACCAGCTCAGGCCAGTTGGTTCATCACAGACTCTAAAAGTCCACCTTGCTGACTCCAACATTTGTAATTTATGTATAAACTAGCAGAAGGAGACAACCAGTGTCTGAAAGGTAAGTAAATCATCACTGGTGAGTTTTTGAAAAGGAGCCGGATTCATTTTCACATCAGCTGTAAAGGTTCCTCAGGCTCATTTAACCATCACTGATAATCAGTGTCAGGTGCTTCCATTAGAAAGTGGCTCTGTTCTGCTGCTACTGGTGAGATATTGGTGAGCTGTTTGTAAGATGTAGGCAAGATGTAGGCAAGATGTTGGTGAGATGTTGGTGGGATGAGCTAAGAGATGCTGCAGTGATTCCCACACTGACTCAGGACCTGGATTTACCCTCGTCTCAGTGTCGCTTCATTTTTTCCGCTGCAGAATCATTTATTAAAGGGTCAGTGTCTCCTGCTGAGCTGCTTGTGTTGTGACTTCAGTGGCTCCTCGGGGCCTCATTAAACTGAAGATCACTGCTCCAACTGAGCTGCTGCGTGCAGGACCTGAGGCCACACACACACACACACACACACACACACACCTCTGTTCTTCAGTTCTATTGTGCTAAATGTTAACAGTGTAAGTACATCAAGTCTAAGTTTATTTAATGAGCTTGTGAGCCTAGAACAGTTCTTATAGTAAAATATGTTTTATGAGCAGGTTCCTTCAGATGTGTCTCATGTTGTGTTTCCTGAGGTTGTGCTGAGTTGTGGAACCACAATGGTCTGCAGGTGGTCAGGTGAAGGTGAGCTCTGATAGAAAACACCATGAAAAGCTGCTTAGGTTGAATCTTCAGCAGGTCCTGGAGCTAATAAAACCTCAGGGGAAGATGAGTTATCCAGAGTTAATCTGAGAGCAGGTCGCACCACTAATCTCTGTAATAAGGTACTGACACAGACTAAACTGTGTCAGTCCTCATGTCTGTGCTGACCAATGGTCTTCATGTCTCTGTTGACCAATGGTCTTCATGTCTCTGCCCATCAATGGTCTTCATGTCTCTGCTGACCAATGGTCCTCATGTGTCTGCTGACCAATGGTCCTCATGTCTGTGCTGACCAATGGTCTTCATGTCTCTGCTGACCAATGGTCTTCATGTCTCTGTTGACCAATGGTCTTCAGAGGATGACATTTTAGTTTAAAGCAGCACATTGTTATCTTCATATGGATGAGACACTAGCGTTAGCTTTTCTCTAACATGAACAGATAAACATGTTAATCTGACACGTTTACCAGATATTAACGTCCCAGCTAAGAAAAGTTATTATAATAATGATTTATAATGTGAATGTGCTGTGGTGATCCAGACGTGTCAAATATCCAGTAAGTCTTCAGTAAAATGTTCTGTTCTTCATGTATTGATTTGATCATCTCCAGCTCCTCCTGTTAGAGGACTGTCCGTCCTCCGCCCTCATTGCTTCTAAATCGATGGTTGAAGCTGAACATGAAACATGAAGCTGACTGAACCCAGACAGTTAAAATGCCTCAGACGGTTTCTACAGTGAAGCTTTAAGATCAGATTCAGCTGCTAAAACCTGGAGACAGGTACATTTATACCTGAACATGTTACCAAGTCAGCTTCTTTGTCTGTGGAAAAACACACACACACACACACACGCACACGCACATGCACACACACGCACACACACACACACACACACGCACATGCACACACACGCACACATACACACACACACACACACACGCACATGCACACACACGCACACACACACACACACACACGCACATGCACACACACGCACACATACACACACACACATTTATTATTATTATTATTTATATTATTATTATTATATTTTAAAAGTTTTATCTAATCATTTTCCCTGATCTGTCACTTGTCGGTTTAATTTTGGGTTACAGTAACTAAACCTGCAGGATCAGGTTTGACTAGTTAATGTAATCAGTGAGTGTTTATGACCTTAAAGTAAAAGTGTGTTTCCTGTTTATCAGAGTTAATCTGAGTTTTTTTTACTGAACAACACAAACACAGGAGCAGAATCATATTACGTCCTACATGTAGGACATGATTCATTGGTCATGTACACTCTGGTCAGTGCAGTTAATTATATTATTATATATTATTATTATATTTATACTGTAATTGATCCACTTGAAACTTGATCTGCAGAAACTGCTTCATTTCAGCCTCTGTCCTTTAACTTTCAGATTCTGAGCCTCAGCTGCAGGGTTAAAGGTTAGCGAGGGTGTGTGTGTGTGTGTGTGTGTGTGTTGGGGGGGGGGATTCTATGATTCTATGGGGACATGGAAGAACAAAGAACAGTCACGTGACTCGAGGTGAAGCGTCGTCTTTCTTTTGTTGCCACATGGACACGAGCATCTGCCCAGAACAACAATACACACACTGTGTGTGTGTGTGTGTGTGTGTGTGTGTGTGGTTTATACAGCCCTAAATAGCTTCTATTCTTTGGGTCTTTATGGAGCTGCTGGTCTGGGGAATGGCTGCTAATTAGCATCAATCACTGCAACAAACCTTTGTTGGCTCAATGGGGCAGAAAGACTCAGAATTTGTGGTTTAATCTGAGGTTTAATCTGAGGTTTAATCTGAGGTTTAATCTGAGGTTTAATCTGTGGTTTAATCTGAGGTTTAATCTGTGGTTTAATCTGAGGTTTAATCTGAGGTTTAATCTGTGGTTTAATCTGAGGTTTAATCTGAGGTTTATTCTGAGGTTTAATCTGATGTTTAATCTGTGGTTTAATCTGTGGTTTAATCTGAGGTTTAATCTGAGGTTTAATCTGAGGTTTAATCTGTGGTTTAATCTGAGGTTTAATCTGTGGTTTAATCTGTGGTTTAATCTGAGGTTTAATCTGAGGTTTAATCTGTGGTTTAATCTGAGGTTTAATCTGAGGTTTAATCTGAGGTTTAATCTGAGGTTTAATCTGAGGTTTAATCTGATGACGAGTAACTGAACATCAGGAGGTTGATCTGTGATGAGAAGTTTAGAGATTGTGTTCAGTTTAGTTTTGTTTGCCGCTCTTTTAATTTAATGGCAGGGTCCCCACAGGTAGGCCCCGCCCCCTTTAACCACCCACGGTACCAAGAAACATGCTAGCCTGTTAGCTTATTAGCCTGTCAGACCACTAGCCTGTCAGACTGTTAGCCCATTAGCCTGTCAGACCACTAGCCTGTTAGCCCATTAGCCTGTATGACTGCTAGCCTGTATGACTGCTAGCTTGTTAGCCCATTAGCCTGTATGACTGCTAGCCTGTATGACTGCTAGCCTGTTAGCCCATTAGCCTGTATGACTGCTAGCTTGTTAGCCCATTAGCCTGTTAGCCTTCACATGTGTGTAACACTGACTCAGCAGCTTCACTTCGCTCAGAAGAACAAATAAAACCATAACTTTCAGCCCTAAGTGACAATAAACCAAACGTGTTCCTGGTGAACCAGAGGTCATTCAGATCCTTCAGATCAGCTGATCAGCTTCTGGAAGAGGAACATGGATCTAATCCTTCCACCTTCTGTCAGAGCGTCTGAGACGCAACACAAACCTCAGCAGCTAATTCCACACATATGAAGTAAGGAGGACACGTCTGTTCATTTACAGCAGAGGATTAAACACCACGTCTCCATCGTTGATGAAGTAGAAGCTACAGGCTGCAGATAATAGTCCATCAACCTAGCGATTACTGCATCGATTATTGAAATGATTAATACATTAGTTGTTTGCGTAAAATGTTGATCAGTGTTTCTAAAGCTGCAGATTGAACTTAAAATGTCTTTTTTGTCCACAACCCAAAGATCATCAGTTTACTATTATAGAAGAATAAAGAAACCAGGAAATAATCAGAGAACAGAAGCTGGAACAGAGAATCTGGACATTTTAGAATTAAAAAATGGCTAATTGATTATCAGAATAGTTGTTTCTCATTTTTGGAAGCAAGAAAAGACAACTTTCCAAGGATTTTATTTCCTTTTAATGTGATGTTTACTATGTTTATTTTGCTTTGCATGATCAGGATTTAGTGAAGTTGGGTTAGGGTTCGGGTTAGGGTTAGGTTGAGACTAAAGATCATTGTAGTGTTAAACATGTGGGAAGAATCAGACCTAAACTGTCACATCAAAATTCAAGAAACACATCAACTTCAGATTTATTTTGCTTCCTGTCACCAGACCAGATCAGACACAGTTAATCTAATGAATCTAGGCTCCAATCTATGTTAATCTGCTCCGTTCTCTCCTTGATCTCAGATCAGGAGACGATGTGGTTCGGTGCTGAGACATGAACATCGAAGCTGGTACCAACAGAACCATCTTTAGCCGTTTCTTTAAGAGGAGCCTGTCATTCAGATCAACATTTTGAATTATAAATAGAAATCGTAGATGTTGGCACAGACGCATCAAATCTAACGAGCTCTCTACCAGGTTTATCTCCCACAGGCTGAAGAAGGGGATTTTCTCCTGATTTTTTTTCTTTGCTGAAAACATGTGAGCATGTGAGTTGGAGCTTTAAATACAATAATACTGCTGGAGAGAAATAAAATATAAATGATGCAACAGCCTCCATTAATTTGTCCATTAATCCATAGAGGGTTCAACCATGCTTGTTCAGGGTTAGGGTTAGGGTGACCCTAATATATAAAAACCTTCATGTTTTTGAAACCAATCAAACTACGGAAGCATCGTCATCAGATCCAAACTTTTGTTTTCCTCCACCTCCTCCAAAACATTGAAATTAGAGACTGCATCACAGCAAAAAACTGCATTAAACACAGATACAACATGAAGATAATGATGTTCTGCATGTTTCAGTTATTACAAACACAGATTATTAAGGAGTATTGATTCTGTTTAAGACTCCACCCAAAGACGCATTGATCCATCAGGCTGAGCTGCAGGACGACAACCATTGATCAGTTACTACTAGTGTGTGTGTGTGTGTGTGTGTGTGTGTGTGTGTGTGTGTGTGTGTGTGGCTGCAGGATCCCAGTGAAACCAGTACATTGATCCAGGGAAACCGAGAGATTACACAGTAGTGAGAAAAGAACATTGATCTCCAGCTGCATCCAGGGCCTGGTCCTGATAAGTTAGGCTGGGGGGGTCTGCTCCTGCCCCCCCTCCCCCAACCTGCTCATTGGACCGTGCATCAGTTTTGTCCTGAAGCCTCTGACCATAAGAGAATGAGCCTCAACCAGTAAGGGACTCAAAAAAATCACAACAACATCCAGTACAGTACTGGTCTGGACTGGACTGGACTGGACTGGACTCTATGGTACTGATCAACAACACTGAACCAGATTGATCCATCAATCACTGCTTCACTAATCAAACTCAGCAGCAGCACTTTCTTTCTCTACAGCTTCAGAGAAGAACCACATGGGTCGAAGGTACAAACGATTCATCAGCTGCACATGTCAGGTTGTGATAAACTGATCCAGCATGGTTGACCAATCAGAGACAAGATGGCCCCACACATCAGCTGCCGCCACATCTGCAGGAACAGAAGAACTTTGGCTTCAAGAAGCATTCTGTGTCTTTAAGGAACATTTCCCATGTTTTTTGTGGAATTTTTGAGGAATAAAAAAACAGACCAGAGCTGTTGATTAAACCATGAGTTAGAGCTGTAACCTATACACAAACATTTAAACATGAATATTTAGTCAGCACCAGAGTAGTAGCAGCAGTAGAGGAGCAGCCCCCCATCCCCCCAGCGTGGTTGGACCTTACCTGTTTGCCAGATGTAGGTGGGTTTGGTTTCATCTGCGGTGGTTTGAGCCTCCAGCTCCCAGGTGGAGAGAAAGAGCAGCACTAACCTCCATAGAGACATCAGCGCCGCCCCCCTGCAGACCCCCAACGTCCCCACAGACCTGCCGGCCACAACCATGGCCAACGCAGTCCTGTATCCCAACGCAGTCCTGAGGAAACAAGACGCCGACCACGAGGTGGAGAGGGACTGCAGGGTCAGGGTTTGCTGCTTTTGTCCGGTGCATCCAAGAAGAAGTAATCCTGTTTCTGCTACTCCTGTTGGTGCTCCTGTTGGTGCTCCTGTTGGTGCTCCTCTTTCTCGCTGTGGTCCCAATACGAGAGAACGATGCTGGTAATAAAACAGGGAACAATAGATCCTGAGCTGCTGCTGTAGTCGGCTTGATGCAGCGCCTCCCTCCCTCTCTCTCTGTCTCTCTCTCTCACTCACTCACACACACACACACACACACACACACACACACACCCCTCCTCTTTAAAGCTGCTCCAATAGAAGCAGCAGCAGCTGATAGAACTGGTGAAGGTTGTGCTTGTGCTTGTTGGTGAAATGAGCAACACCAGTGATTTAAAAATAGACTGATCTGCAATTACAAATACTTCAAACGCTTAAATCAATTAATTAACAAAGACAGTATAAGGAATTCAGTTTTAGTGTCATAGCTCTGACCTAGCTAAATTATATAAATATGTAAACACTAACTTATGAAGTTAGAGCAGGGTGAAATGTCTTTTATTTTACCTGCTGACCTGAGCTCTGCACGTAGGACTCAATGAGAAAATGGATGAAACACTGCCAGGCCAGTAGTTGGTAAAATTTAACACCCTGTTATTGTCTGCATCAAAGCTGTGTTATTTAAAAAGGACAGACACATATAAATGAGAGCATATATATATATATATATATATATATATATATATATATATGTGTGTGTGTGTGTGTGTGTGTGTGTGTGTTTCATTTTCTTTGTGTTTCACTGCTTGTGTAAAGTGAAAAAGTTTATCCAAAAATACCATAAAAAGAAAAAAAGGATAAATTATTGATGCAGCTCAGTTTGACCTTGTATGATATTCAGACTCAGTTTGAGTTATTATTATTCATGAGGAGCTGCTGCACTAAATGAAAGCAGCTCATAAATCTGATCAGCGGCAGGTTAGTCAATGAATCAGAGAACAGTCAGTTATCGTGTTCCCTCAAACCAATAAACATCACACTTCCAGAAGTCATATGAAGTGAGGATCCACACCTGACTTTAGCACCAACAGGACCTACAGGCACCATCAGGAACTAGGTACCAACAGAACCTATAGGCACCAACAGGACCTACAGGCACCATCAGGAACTAGGTACCAACAGAACCTATAGGCACCAACAGGAACTATAGGCACCAACAGGAACTAGGTACCAACAGGACCTATAGGTACCAACAGGACCTATAGGCACCAACAGGAACTATAGACACCAACAGGAACTAGGTGCCAACAGAACCTATAGGCACCAACAGGAACCAACAGGACCTATAGGCACCAACAGGAACTAGGTACCAACAGGACCTATATGCACCAACAGGACCTATAGGCACCAACAGAACCTATAGGCACCGTCAGGAACTAGGTACTAACAGAACCTATAGGCATGTACAGGAACTAGGTACCAACAGGACCTATAGGCACCAACAGGAACTATAAGCACCACCAGGATCTAGGTACCAACAGGACCTATAGGCACCAACAGGAACTATAAGCACCACCAGGACCTAGGTACCAACAGGACCTATATGCACCAACAGGAACTAGGTACCAACAGAAACTATAGGCACCAACTGTACCTATAGGCACCAACAGGAACTATAGGCACCAACAGAACCTAGGTACCAACAGGACCTATAGGCACCAACAGGAACTAGGTACCAACAGGAACTATAGGCACCAACAGGAACTATAGGCACCAACAGGATCTATAGGCACCAACAGAACATTTAGGCACCAACAGGACCTATAGGCACCAACAGGACCTATAGGTACCAACAGGACCTATAGGCACCAACAGGAACCAACAGGACCTATAGGCACCAACAGAACCTATAGGCACCAACAGGACCTATAGGCACCAACAGGAACTATAGGCACCAACAGGAACTAGGTGCCAACAGAACCTATAGGCACCAACAGGAACCAACAGGACCTATAGGCACCAACAGGAACTAGGTACCAACAGGACCTATTTGCACCAACAGGACCTATAGGCACCAACAGAACCTATAGGCACCAACAGGAACTAGGTACTAACAGGACCTATAGGCATGTACAGGAACTAGGTACCAACAGGACCTATAGGCACCAACAGGAACTATAAGCACCACAAGGACCTAGGTACCAACAGGACCTATATGCACCAACAGGAACTAGGTACCAACAGGAACTATAGGCACCAACTGTACCTATAGGCACCAACAGGAACTATAGGCACCAACAGAACCTAGGTACCAACAGGACCTATAGGCACCAACAGGAACTAGGTACCAACAGGAACTATAGGCACCAACTGTAACTATAGGCACCAACAGGAACTATAGGCACCAACAGGATCTATAGGCACCAACAGAACATTTAGGCACCAACAGGACCTATAGGCACCAACAGGACCTATAGGTACCAACAGGACCTATAGGCACCAACAGGAACTATAGGCACCAACAGGAACTATAGGCAACAACAGAACCTATAGGCACCGACAGGAACTATAGGCACCAACAGAACCTAGGTACCAACAGGACCTATAGGCACCAACAGGAACTAGGTACCAACAGAACCTATAGGCACCAACAGGACATATAGGCACCAACACTACCTTGGCACCAACAGGACATTTAGGCACCAACAGGACCTATAGACACCAACAGAACTTATAGGCACCAACAGGACCTATAGGCACCAACAGGACCTATAGGCACCAACAGGAACTAGGTACCAACAGAACCTATAGGCACCAACAGGACATTTAGGCACCAACAGGACCTATAGGCACCAACAGAACCTATAGGCACCAACAGGACCTATAGGCACCAACAGGACCTATAGGCACCAACAGGACCTATAGGCACCAACACTACCTTGGCACCAACAGGACATTTAGGCACCAACAGGACCTATAGGTACCAACAGAAACTAGGAGAACTGAGAATCAGAGAATATTGATATTTAACCTTACAGGATCTTGTTATTCATCCTTATTTTTATGTATCCGATAATCTGTCAACTATGAGTCTCTGTTTACACCCTAATGGCCACCGTTCCTGCTGCCATTCCCTGACCCCCCCCTCCTAAGTCCCCAAGACCCCCCCAGGTCCCTTCAGTCATTTCACAGCAATTAGCTTAATAAAGGAACGGTTCACCCACACTGTTACCTCTACAAATTAACCCAGCTGCCATTCTGGCCCCTTCACCAACTTCAGATATGAATATGACAGATATTCTGAGGCTTTTAAATGATAATGGGCCTAGAAACTGTAGAGAAACAGAGAGAGAGACAGACAGACACAGACAGACACAGACAGACACAGACAGACACAGACAGACAGACAGACAGACAGACACACAGACACACAGACAGACACACAGACAGGGACATGGAGCAGACCTATAGAATGGGGGTTTTGGTTGTGTTTGAATAATAATGCTGAATAAGTAGAGCAGATCAAAGCAGAGGCTGAATAATGAACTAACACACACACACACACACACACACAAAGCAGCTGGTCTCAGAGCTACATGAAGAGTTGATTCTGCTCCATTACAGCAACATCTTCATGACTCCTTTACAGTAAACTTCTGTTCAGAGCTCACATGGACATTCAGAATATTTCAACCAGCTTTAAAGTTGTAGTTTCTGTGGTCAGTAACAACTCCTGGGCCTGCATCGTATTGCATGTTTTAGTTTATGTATAGTTCAGGGAATAGATTTTATTGTTATATATTATATATTCATAGTATTACACAGAGGTAATTATCAGCCTAAAATATCAAATCTTTTGAGATAACAAGATTTTATGTTTTAGATCGACCTGCTGCACTTTGACTGTTTGACATTTCCATGGAGCTGCTGACAAAAACTGATAAAAAGCCAATAACAAAACATCAATGTGGGTTAAATCAATAATATCGATCATATTGACATAACGCTGCTGCCTCCAGGTGGAAGCTGAACATTTAGTTGTTGCACATCTTTGTCTAGAAGAGGCTGATGTTTGTATTCTTTTATTAGAGTGGTTAATTCTGAGAGTATTGGTGGGTCATTTCATTCTGTTTCTGGTGCTGCTGCATGTTGCAGCGTGTTGCTGCGTGTTGCTGCATGTTGCTGCGTGTTGCTGCATGTTGCGTGTTGCTGCATGTTGCTGCGTGTTGCTGCATGTTGTATGTTGCTATGTGTTGTTGCATGTTGCGTGTTGCTGCATGTTGCTGCGTGTTGCTGCGTGTTGCTGCATGTTGTATGTTGCTGTGTGTTGTTGCATGTTGCGTGTTGTTGCATGTTGCATGTTGCTGCATGTGTGTTGCTGCATCTTGTTGCATGTTGTGTGATTCTGCATGTTGTTGCATGTTGCACAATGCTGCATGCTGTTGCATGTTGCACAATGCTACATGTTGTTGCATGTTGCGTGGTAAGGTAAGGGTAAGGTGACTTTATTGATACCCAGAAGGCTAGATTTGGTTGCAGGTAAAAAAGCGTGTTGCTGCGTGTTGCTGCGTGTTGCTGCATGTTGCGCGTTGCCACATGTTGCTGCGTGTTGCTGCATGTTGTGCGTTGCTGCGTGTTGTTGCCTGTCGTATGTTGCTGCGTGTTGCATGTTGCGTTTTGTTGCATGATGCGTGTTGCTGCATGTTGCGTGTTGCTGCATGATGCGTGTTGCTGCATGTTGCGTGTTGCTGCGTGTTGCCGTGTGTTGCTGCATATTGCGCGTTGCCACATGTTGCGTGTTGCTGCATGTTGCGCGTAGCCACATGTTGCCGCGTCTTGTTGCGTGTTGTGCGTTGTTGCATGTTGTTGCATGTTGTTGCATGTTGCGTGTTGCTGCATGTTGCGCGTTGCCACATGTTGCTGCGTATTGCTGTGTGTTGCGCGTTGCTGCGTCTTGTTGCATGTAGTGTGATGCTGCATTGTTGCATGTTGAGACTGGACAACACTAAGGCGTGTGGTTGCGTGTTGCTGCATGTTGTGCATTGCTGCGTGTTGTTGCATGTTGCCGTGTGTTGCTGCATGTTGCGCGTAGCCACATGTTGCCGTGTCTTGTTGCATGTTGTGCGTTGTTGCATGTTGTTGCATGTTGTGTGTTGCCGCGTGTTGTTGCATGTTGAGACTGGACAACACCAAGGCGTGTTGTTGCATGTTGCGCGTTGCTGCGTGTTGTCGCTATTCTTGAAAAGCCTTAGTGTTGTGCAGTCTCTAGCCAGATTAATATTTTCAGCAGTGACATTGAAAACTGAGCCATAAACGTTCCTCTGGCTGTGGGAATGTTAATAAAATGTGTATTTTTAACATGTTCTGCAGTAACGAGGCGAGTCTGCAGAGACTTAGAGACACAACTTCCCAGGAACAAACAGGGTTAATTACAGTTGACGGGATATTAGCTGTAACGAGGTTGGAGGAAGCGCGGCTTGTTTTTCATCTTCCCCCCATGTTTCCCTCCCATCCCCCAACTTCTCTCTGAACCCCGCCAGCTCTCCCAGGATCCCGGAGCTCTACCAATGAGAGCTCTACAGCCGGAATTCCTTCCCAGAGACAAGAACCTGGGGTCTGGTGCGATGGTTCCCTTCTGCCTGTCACGCCGCTCCACACCAATCACACGCTGACGATTCGCATACCCAAAGATACAACATGGAGCTTCTCGTGGTTTCTGCCCCTGAGCAGAAAAACCGAAAAACACGTGTTGTCGCGTGTTGTTGCATGTTGTGTGTTGCTTTGAATAAAAAGCAGATGTAGGATTATTTTAAATTAACGGTCTTATTCTATTTAAATTCCTCTAATTGATGTTAGTTCAAAACCAAGAATAAAATCTGCTAATGGAAACACTGCAATTACATTTTCAAGATTCACCTCAAATTTACCAGAACTTCAGAGCATAATTTCACTTCTCAACATACAATCTTAACCTATGAGACTTCTATCAGATTAAAAGTAATCTCCCCAAAAACGGCAACGCCTTTAAACATTCCAGCATTTGCTCCATCAAACGTGCTAGTTCAGAGGTTTACAAATTTCAGCTGGACCCAAGACTCGGCTGCACCTGATTGAACACACTAAAAACTCATGAGTTTCATCTGTGATGTGAATCAGAAAAACTTGTGTGATCCGGTTCTGTTGAGTCCCATATGTGATCCGATGTCGAGTCCTGTGTGTATTTGTGATGAACTATCCATTATTCAGGCTTCTACTGAACAGTGAGATTCATTGAATGTGGGTCAGACATGTTTTTCTTCTGCTTAAGTGCAGAAGGAGGTGTAGACCAGATGAGACTAGTCCTCTACAGACCAGAACCCAGCAGATCTAACCTCCAACAGTTTAGATCACACCAGGTCTAACCACAAAAAACATGGGTCCCTATGCCCCCCCCCCCCCCACACACAAACAAAGGTGAAAAATGTCTGAAATGACAAAGATGTAATTTTTTCATCAGAACCAATCACAGCAATCAGCTGAAAACTGCAGGTCTTTTCAGCCACTTGGTATAAAAATAGAAAGACTGAGGAGGTCAAACACTTCAACAGCTGAATGACTGAGGAGAAGCTGCTTTTCCTTCTGCTCTCAAACCGGTGGATTAAACACTGGTTTAATCTCCAGGTTCCAGCATCTTGCTGCGTTCTGATCTAACCAGTAGAATTTTTGCAGCTGTGGAGCCTTCCTGCTGGAACTTTGCATTGAGATCGGTGTGAACCAGGATCCTGAACCAGGGTTGTCAGCAGCTGAGAGACCTGAACCTGAACATCAGACTCTGGACGAAGAGATTCAACCTGTTTTGTTTATAGATGATGATGATGGATTCAGGGATGAATCATGCCTGTAAAATATCCAGACAGAAACAGAAGCTATAGCCTGTTGTCACATGTCACGACATCACTGACATTCGACAGGTCACATGTCATGACATTACTGACATCCGACAGGTCACATGTCATGACATAACTGACATCCGACAAGTCACATGTCACGACATTACTGACATCCGACAGGTCACATGTCACGACATTACTGACATCCGACAGGTCACATGTCACGGCATTACTGACATCCGACAGGTCACATGTCACGACATTACTGACATCCGACAGGTCACATGTCACGACATTACTGACATCCGACAGGTCACATGTCACGACATTACTGACATCCGACAGGTCACATGTCACGACATTACTGACATCCGACAGGTCACATGTCACGGCATTACTGACATCCGACAGGTCACATGTCACGGCATTACTGACATCCGACAGGTCACATGTCACGACATTACTGACATCCGACAGGTCACATGTCACGACATTACTGACATCCGACAGGTCACATGTCACGGCATTACTGACATCCGACAGGTCACATGTCACGGCATTACTGACATCCGACAGGTCACATGTCGCGACATTACTGACATCCGACAGGTCACATGTCACGACATTACTGACATCCGACAGGTCACATGTCACGGCATTACTGACATCCGACAGGTCACATGTCACGACATCACCGACTTTAAACAGGTCACATGTCATAACATCAAACAGGTCACATGTCACCACATTACTGAAACCCGACAGGTCACATGTCATGACATTATTGACTTTAGACATGTCATGACATAACTGACATCCGACAGGTCACATGTCACGACATCACCGACTTTAAACAGGTCACATGTCATGACATCACTGACTATAAACAGGTCACATGTTATGACAGCATCTTGGAAAATGTAAAAGAAAATATCACAAAATAAACTGATCAACATCACTGTTACATCTCAGGTTTGAGACAAAAGAAAGTCACAAAGCTTCAAATCCAGTGAAAGAATCACAAAGAAGTCACTGATAGTTTATTAGTGACAGTGCAGATAAAATAAAGACTGTGAGTGACACTACAACACCAAATTAAAGCTGTTTATTACTTATTTATCCATTGTTCAGTCCCCTCAGTAAAGAAGAGTCAACATGTTGTGTTTGATAGAATTTTCTGATCCGCGATGATGGTTCAACAAGTTCTGCAGAACCTTTATTTATACAAAGAGTGAAACCAGGACAGAACATGAAAAACATGACAGAGGCTGTTAAATGCTGCCACCTGGTGGATAAAGGTAGATAATACAGTTGCTGACATGCATTTGGAATGGAAGTTTAATTTATTAAAAACACTTTGAATGAGTACGAAGACACTGTATCACAGTGTGAGATGGTAATCAGTGTAATACGGTTTAATCTGAACATTTTCTATGATGTGGTTTCATCTTTTTAGCTTTTAAAAAGCGTTGGAATATATCGTGAGAGTTGTTTGCAAAATAATGAGAACAAATTCAAACAAAGTCATGAAAACAATTCATGCTTTTACTGAATTCATTATTCATTATTCATTGTACTGTATTCATTAATTAGACCTTCATTGTACCAGACTACAATATTTGTAGAAAATCAACTGAAGACCAATGGTGCTTCTTACCTGTAATGGGCTGTGATTGGCTGCAGCAGACCATGTGACCCTAGTAAGGAAAAAGACGGTATCTTAAATGACTGATTATTATTATATAAAGTCCTGAAGTTTTACACTCTCCTGTCAGCAGGTAACGCTCCTTTAGTTTTAAATGTAGAGAAGAAGCATCATCATCACCATCATCACCATCATCATCACCATCATCATCACCACCATCATCATCACCACCACCATCACCATCACCATCATCATCACCACCACCATCACCATCATCACCACCATCATCATCACCATCATCACCATCATCATCACCATCACCACCACCATCATCATCACCACCATCATCATCATCACCACCACCATCACCATCATCATCATCACCACCATCACCATCACCATCATCATCATCATCACCACCACCATCACCATCATCATCATCACCATCATCACCATCATCATCATCACCACCACCATCACCATCATCATCATCACCATCACCATCATCACCATCACCATCATCACCATCAGCAGCAGCAGCTCGAAGCCGTTTTTTCCTACGGTCGTAAACGCATCATTTCTGCGCATGTCTGTTCTCGGATAAACAAGAAGCCGCATTAACCTGTAATTAAAAGGACACTTTCGGGTAATTTTCTGTGTTTCTGGTTGTTGTAGCTGCTGTTAGATGTTAAAGCAGCAGCTAAATGAGCTCAATTAACTGCTGCGTGACGTTAATTAACCACCGATAACGTCATTATTGCTAGTTGCCGGCTAACGGCTAGTTAGCTTACACAGGCTAACAGCTGACTTCATTTGATTTGTTAACGTTGTTAAAGTCAGCTGCATTAACACTGTATTTGTTGTTGAAGTTAGCTGCATTAACACTGTATTTGTTGTTAAAGTTAGCTGCATTAACGCTGTATTTGTTGTTAAAGTTAGCTGCATTAACACTATTTGTTGTTGAAGTTAGCTGCATTAACACTGTATTTGTTGTTAAAGTTAGCTGCATTAACACTGTATTTGTTGTTAAAGTTAGCTGCATTAACACTGTATTTGTTGTTAAAGTTAGCTGCATTAACGCTGTATTTGTTGTTAAAGTTAGCTGCATTAACACTGTATTTAGATAGATAGATAGATGATAGATGATAGATAGATAGATGATAGATGATAGATAGATAGATGATAGATGATAGATAGATAGATGATAGATAGATAGATAGATAGATGATAGATGATAGATAGATAGATAGATAGATAGATAGATAGTAGATAGCTCCTTTATTGTCCCACAGTGGGGAAATTCACAGTGCTACAGCAGCATTGAAAGAAGTTAAAAAGAAATTAAATTAAAAACAAACAAAAAAATAAGAAAACATTTAAATTAACACAACAGTGAGCCGACTGTGTGTGACTGAGACAGATATATACAGTATAAATATAAATGTATTTGTTGTTAAAGTTAGCTGCATTAATACTGTTTGTTGTTAAAGTAGCTGCAGATGGCTAACGTTAGCTAGCTGCTACCGCTAGTTTTATTTTATTATATTCTTTTCTTTTCTGAACCTGTAAACAACAGTTTAGCTTTGATCAGAATTAAAGTATCTGTGCTTTGTATAAAATGGTCAAAAGCAGCTTCTCTGATTCAGTTTTTAATTTAATTTCACATGTTAGAACCTGTGGTTAAAGAAGGAATCGTCTTTTAGAAAAAAGAAACTCATCTTAAAGTTGTCCTGTGCAGCTTCTAATTCCTGAAATAAACAGGTCAGGGGTCCTGGTCCTGGTCCTGGTCCTTCAGAGCCACAGTGGGTCCAGGTTTCAGTTCCAACCAGCAGCAACACCTGATTCTATCAAAGACTATTAGTCCTGTGGAGGAGCTTCATTAGTAGAATCAGGTGTTGCTGCTGTTTGGAACTAAAACCTGGACCCGCTGTGGCCCTCCTGGACCAGGACTGACCCCTGATCCAGATCACCAGCAGCTCAATCCCACCTTAAAAGGAGTAAATTTATGGTTAAATTAAAAGGAGGTTAAACAGTGAAGTGAGTGAGGTAATTGCCTCCCGGCCAATCGCAGAGTTTGTGTCTCAGTTTATATTCAGAGTCACAGCTATTGTTGCTGTGCTGTTTTTTTTCCAGGGGGACGATGGGAAAATCCTGGTCCCAGCTCAGGAACCAGAACCACGACCATGAGAATCTGACGTCCCCTCTGGACTCCGAGGACGGGAAGAACGGGGACGTGTCCCAGTTCCCCTACGTGGAGTTCACGGGCCGGGACAGCGTCACATGTCCCACGTGTCAGGGGACCGGTAGGATCCCCAGAGGTAAAACCACCTGGACCTGCCTGGACCCTGGTTCTGATGAGACCACACAGCAACATACTGCTTGTTGTATTCTGCTCTATTATATGTATTTTATTGCTGTATAACATACATATATAAATATGTTACTGTTCTAAAACTTGAATATTGGCGCTAAACGTTTTTTTCTATTCAGACAAAGTGCAGTTTTAGCAGATTCTTGCTTATTTAGTGTGTGCGTGCTTTGTGTTTTTTGGTCCAGTCGATCGACTCATTGATCTGTGTGTTTCAGGACAAGAGAATCAGCTGGTGGCATTGATCCCGTACAGCGACCAGAGGCTGAGGCCAAGGAGGACGTGAGTTCACCTAAACCGCAACAGACAATAGAAAAACGAAGGCCTGGAACCGCTTCAGCTTCCCTGAAACTTTAAATCTGAACAATCATCCACGTCAATGTTGTCCTCTTCCTTTGATTAGTGGAATCCTGTTTTATGCTCAGAGGTCAGGTGACCCGGGTCGTAGGGGTCAGGTGACCTGGGGTCCAGAGGTCAGGCGACCCAAGCTTTGTGAACTTTTATAAACAGCTTCAGTCTGAGTTGTTTAAACTTAGTTTTTTATCATTTTTATTTCTTCATTAGCTTCATGTCAGCATAAGCTTCACATTAGCTTTACACCAGTGTTAGCTTCAAATTAGCATTAGCTTCACGTTAACTTCAAGTTAGTGTTAGCTACACGTCAGTGTAAGCTTCATATTAGCATTAGCTTCACGTTAGCTTTAGCTGCTGCCATGACACAGATCAGCATCATCAGTACTATTTTGAATTTAATCTCAACAGGAAGTTGTACGTCAGCTTCAGTCTGTGTTGTTTAAACCTAATTTTTTCAGTTGTGTTGTTTCTTCTCGACAGGAAGTTGTACGTCTCAGCTTCCGTCGTGCTCTGCCTGCTCTTGTCCAGTCTCGCCGTTTTCTTCCTCTTTCCTCGATCCATCGACGTCTCCTACGTGGGAGTGAAATCCGTCTTCGTCTCCTACGACCAAGAGAAACGCAGCGTTTACCTGAACATCACGGTGGGCGTCGGCCTTCATCACCGTCACAGGGGGTCATCGGAGTCCTGTTCAGGGTTCTGACCAGGTCCTTTTATTCCTCCTCAGAACACCCTGAACATCACCAACAACAACTACTACTCGGTGGAAGTGGCCAACATCACAGCTCAGGTCCAGTTCGCCAAGACCGTGATTGGAAAATCTCGCATCAATAACACAACAGCTATCAGTCCACTGGACATGAGACAGGTACTGGAACCCGCTTACAGTAAAAAAATTCATGCTTACATTAATAAAACTGATGATGATGATGATGATAATCACTGTTTTCTGTCTCCAGATCGATTACATGGTTCCTACCACCATCGCAGATGAGATGAGCTACATGTAGTAAGTTCTGGTTCTGGTTGTGATGCAGAGTAGATTCATCCAGACTCATCAGTCACGGAAATTCCCCCGACCTCCCCCAAACCCTGACCCCCCCCCCTAAACCCTGACCGGTTCCACGCTCACGGCCCTGTTCTGTTTCCAGTGACTACTGCACCCTCCAGACCATCAAAGTTCACAACATCGTGGTGATGATGCAGTAAGTGACGTCCTCTCGTTGGCTGTCGTTTACCTGTCCAGGTGAGGTTGACTGTGTCTGACTTTGGCTCCGCCCCCTGCTGCAGGGTCACCGTCACCACCACCTACTTCGGCCACGCCGAGCAGGTTTCTCAGGAGATGTACCAGTACGTGGACTGTGGAGGGAACACCACGTCTGTCAGAGGGACCGGCAAACCCTTCAGCCTCAGCGCCTCCCAGCCCCCCCTAGCCTGAGTGCTCACCGCTAGCTTCAGCACGAGCTTCATCTTAACTTTACATTAGCGTTAGCTTCAAGTTAGCCTTTGCTTTATGTTAGGGTTAGCTTCACGTTAGTGTAAGCGTTAGCTTCACGTCAGCGTTTGCGTTAGCCACACATCAGCACTAGCTTCATGTTAACGTTAGCTTCATATTAGTGTTAGCTACATGTCAGCATTAGCTTCACGTTAGCTTCAAGTTAGTGTTAGTGTTAGCTACACGTCAGCGTTAGCTTCACATTAGCATTAGCTTCACATTAGCTTTCGCTGCTGCCACAACACAGATCAGCATCATCAGTACTATAAGGTACTACTAGTACTATTGAAGTATGATAACGTACTGCTAGTAGTACAGTACTTTAAAGATGGCAAATCATTAATGTTCAGCAGTTATTTTACCTGATTTTCTCTTTATAATTAACATCAATTGCTCTTTGATATAGTTTATATCGAAAGTAAAAGCTCCTCTCCCTACTTAATTCATAAACAGTGATGGTGAGGGATAAATCAGTGTTTAATTGTAACGTCACACATTTATCAGAAAAAATGACTAAAAGTTCCTGATCATGAAAAAAAAACTAAATCTGTCCACAGGCACAATATTCCTCCCCAATACTTTCTTTATTTTATTTTACTTGATAAAAAAACATCATCATTAACTGATCTTCTGTTCTGTGGATTTTTTAACAGTATTGAACAGAATTATAATGTTGGGTACAGTGCGTGTGTTGAATTAATGACATAAACATGATTTAACAGAGGAACCAGCAGGTGTTAGAATGATGAATGTAGATTTGGACCTGATAATGGTAATCTATTAACTAAAATATAAAGCACTTTATAAGTCTGTTCAAAAAGCACATTTTTACTAACATCCTGCTGTTCCTCATGTTCCTCTGACTCATTTGCTTCTCACTATAATGGTTCAGTTTATAAATGTTTATCTATGAAATGAAGCCCATCAGATCCTGAAAAAATAATAATAATAACAAATAGTAATGTAAAAGTAAGGTTCTTCTGATTATAATTCTTGGAACAAACAGATGTCTACAAAAAGTCAGTTTACAGCTAATATTAACAGGATTGTTATGATCAGGATTATTATTAACAGAATTATTATCAGGATTAATATTAATAGGATTAATGTAATCTGAATTATTATTAACAAGACTGTTGTAATAAGGATCATTGCGATCAGGTCGGTATAGTACGAGGGGTCATTATTTTAGAGCAGGTGCTGTCAGTCTGTGGCCCTGTAAACAGCTGGAGGGGGCGGAGCCACACACCCCTGCAGGTGATCCCCAGTCTGTGATTAGTTGTGCGTCCACACACCTGTGACGACGAAGCTGCCAGCACCAGGTGTGAAGGGGCCTGTGGGGGCGGAGCCAAACCAAGGCCCTCTACCTGTGTCTCAGCTGTACCTGGGTGAACATTATCAAGTTATTTTCATGGTTGGTTGTTGTAATGTTAGTTGTTATATTACCAGTGTTTGATTTTTGTTAAATAGGATTATAACCTCACACATCATATGAAACAGAAGCAGCATTTATCTTTAGGCTCATTCTGTCATTTTCAACTTTCTGACTTTGGGTTTTTTCCTGTGATTTTCTGATGTTTATTATGCAAACTAATCACTACATTTCTACCTGTGTCAGGTTGTGTTTATTTCTTCTAATTTATTATGGATTGGTGGAATTGTGAAAATCACCTGGCTGTGTATTAAACAAAATTATTTTGAATTTGAAAAAAAAACATCTTGCATATGTAGAGAAATAATTTATAATCTATTTTCCTCCTGTAAATATTTGACATTGTAAAATTTAAACTGAGGTTTGGTTTAGAAAGTTCGACTCACAGTTAAAAAAAAAAAAAAGAAATCACACTTCTGACTTGTTTTTAACAGTGTTTATCAATCTTTATTAACATTAACATTTGGATAAAACACTTTCAGACTTCTACCTCTGTCATTTAAACTTTCTGTTGAACACTATTCAAACTGAGTATTTGAATAAAGTTTTAAAACACCATTTTAGTTTTGTTTATTACACCAGTCACCGTGTAAATATCAACTAGACAATTCATGCAGCAATTGTGAGAGTTCGGAGTGGGCTGTTGGGCTCTACTGTGGCTTTTTAAAACAGTTTGACACGAAAGATGCGATCCTAGGGTCCCTCTGGTCATTACTGCCAGGTTTCGTATGTGTGGGACATTTAGATCCAAAGTTATTAAGGAACAACCAACAGCCAATTAGCTCTCAGTCTGTCATGTTGCAGGAGCTGGGGCCGTTGCTATGGTTACTCATACACACAGCTACAGCTCTTTGATGTAGAGGAGACCAATAATGATCTTGACCGACAAGCTGTGTTGTGTGTGGGGAGAAATGGCTGTTTCACATGCCTGACCAACTGCTCATAACTCAGAAACTGTAATTCATAAGCACATAATGAGCATATTGTCTGAGAGGTGAGGGTCTCCTGGTCATGTTGATATATCTTTTATTTCAGTAGCTTGAGAAATGTGGGCACAGGAGCAGGTTAGAAATTCAACAATTTTGGAAAATGCAGGATGAGTCAGCGAAAATTTTTACTGGGAGAGATAGGAAGAGCAGGAGCGCGAAGCTGCGCTTGGAGGGTCATAGTTCGAAAATTGTAAACATTTTTCTGTACAAGTTTTGAATTTTAGCGATCAGGAGGGTCGTGCCAACGTTTTGATGTAAACATCATTTACGTGCGGTGAAATCTCAGGCCATGGCAGTGAGTTAGAAAATTTTTTTCCCCAGAGGAATTTTTGGTGCTTCTTTAACAATGACATCACCACTCTATCCTCTCCATCTAGAGAACCTAAATATAGCCACCAAACAAATATGGCCACCAAACGAATATGGCCACCAAACGAATTTAAACGAATATGGCCACCAAACGAATTTAAACGAATATGGCCACCAAACGAATTTAAACGAATATGGCCACCAACAGCATGAGGATTCCCAGCTGAGCCGGTCGTTTTGATACAACCAAATAAATGTGGAGTAAGAAACATTGTGTGGAATCATGGTTTAAATAAAGTTAATTAAATACTGAAGCAAAATTAAATCGCTGCATCATTAAAATAGGTTAAAACCATAAATGGTATAACATGTCAAATTTGAGTAGACTGGGTTAGACCAGGTTATACTGGTTTAAACTGAGTTAGAACAGGTTTTACTGGGGTAGACTGGACTAGTTTAGTCCAGATTAATGCAAAATGAATTAGATTTTTTACTTAATATTAATTGTAAAATATGAAAATGAGGAGAGAAAGTTTTAATTTGAAAAGCCAACAGGAAGTAGAAGTGTTCCCTGCGTTAACTAGACACTGCTGATGAAACAAGAGTCAGAGTCACTGAGTTTTTCTGCAGAAGAGAAGGAGGAGGAAGAAGAAGTTTCTGTTTCTGATGATTTAGCTGCTGCAAGTTCTGACTGACGGTAAATACACCATCTAATAACTGAGCTATAACCTCTAATCCACGTAATCTATAATCTATAATCCACAACCTACAACTACGCAGCTACTTTTTATGCTGTTGCTCTGGTTCCTCCTCACAGATAATAATAATAATAATAATAATAATGATAATATGCATTGAATCGTCAAATCGTTAAATCTTATTCTCTGATAATCTGTGGATTTGTACTTAAATATTAAATTCCTGTTAAACATATTTTTCTCCAGCTGCAGAGTTTATTTTGTTTTTAATCTGCTGAAAGGCAGCTTTATTAATACTACTATTATTCATGTTTGTATTATTGCCACAAAACATACTTGATTTTGATACCGAAAAATATTATAAAATCAATAAATAATAATAAATTCAATATAATATGGATTAATAATAGTTGCACTTCTATAGTAAATAGATAGCAGCTTTTCCAGTCAAATCAATTTAAGGCTTTAAAGGATTAAAGAAAACACCTCAGAATAAACTGAATTATGTGCAAACAGAGCTTTTATATAAATTATAATGAAAGAGAAGAAGTGGAGACCTACAATTGAACTAAAAAAGTCATAAAACGCGTTTCCTTTAAAAACTTCAGGTGCAAACAGAACATTCACTGAACATCTTCCTTTCTTTGGCCTTAAAGTCAAAAACTGAAGGATTATTTCAAGAAAAACAAAAAAAATCTCTTGTTTAACTTCATCTCAACTTAAGTTGGTTCTGGGCTGGGAATGGGTCCAGTTCACCTGTCGAACCGGGTCGGACCTCAGCGTCTTCAGCTTGAGAAAAGAAGTCATTGAGAAAAAAGTTCTTGAAGGAAAAAAAGTTCTTGAGGGAAAAAACTATTTGAGAAGCACTGCACCACCGTCCCGACCAAAGGCCCTGCCCTAAACGGACCCAACCCTAACTAACCTATGCTAACCTAGCCTTAGCTAACGCTAACTATGCTAACCTAGCCTGAGCGGCGCTGTGTTTTCTGAATAAATGATGTTGTGACTCATCACTATGATAAACCCCCTCAGGCTCCTGCTGTCCAGAGGATCAGTTCCTGAAGCCGAGATGGGGAACGGATCCTCGGACCGAGGTTTCTTCCCGTGTTTCTCGTCCTTCCAGTCACTCCACATCGTGATTTTGGGCCTGGACTGCGCGGGTAAAACCACCGTTCTGTACCGACTGCGTTTCAACGAGTTCGTGAACACCGTCCCGACCAAAGGCTTCAACACGGAGAAGGTCAAGGTGCTGCTGGGTGGCCGGCGAACCGCCTCCTTCCACTTCTGGGACGTGGGCGGCCAGGAGAAGCTGCGGCCGCTGTGGCGCTCCTACACGCGCTGCGCTGACGGCATCGTGTTCGTGGTGGACTCGGTGGATGCTGAGCGCATCGAGGAAGCCAAGACGGAGCTGCACAAGATCACCCGGCTGGCGGAGAACCAGGGCGTCCCGGTGCTGGTGGTGGCCAACAAGCAGGACCTGAGGGGCTCCCTCAGCCTGCCGGACCTGGAGAACCTGCTGGCTCTGGGCGAGCTGGGCCGCGCCTGGCACCTGCAGCCAGCCTGCGCCATCATTGGAGAGGGGCTGCAGGAAGGTCTGGAGAAGCTGCACGCCATGATCCTCAGGAGGAGGAAGACGCTGCAGCAGCAGAAGAAGAAGAGGTGACGACCATGGGAAGTGAGTTGGGGCTGAAGCTACGTGATGTTAGCATCAACATTCTGCTGGAAGGAGGCGGCCACCAGAAGCCTGAAGCTGCAGTTTGACCCTCCAGAGCATGGGGGGGTAGCAGGAGAAAGTGGACCTGACTACCAAGGAACTGACAATAGGGGGACCATGAAGAACCTGATTATTTTTTATTGGTGAATAAAGAATGAATTGGGCTCTCCATGTAATTGATGTCATACTATATCCTGGTGTCCAATATGTTGATTATATCATGACAGACTGAACTTTTATGACTATTGGACGTTCTGGGGACCGTTCCCCCCCCGGGGGCAAACAAAGGTTTGGTCCACTAGTCTGTGACAGGTGTAAGGCCAGGTTGAATTCAGGTTCTACTCCAGTGGACCTGATAGTTCTGGTTGATGTTCAGATCAGCATCAACCACTGAGTCAAAGTTCTGGAGTTTGACATCTACAAGAAGATTAACGAGTAACTAACAATAAATTCACAATCACACTGAACATGTTGAAACATCATTTAAAACATTTGTCTCAAGAAAATGAGTCGATGTTAAATTAGTTTCTAGTCATGAGAAAAACATGGAGCCAGTCAAACACTGCTGCTGCTGACAATAACACTGCTGCTAACACTAACCCTGCTGCTGCTAACCCTAACACTGCTGCTAACACTAACCCTGCTGCTGCTAACACTAACCCTGCTGCTGCTGCTAACACTAACCCTGCTGCTGCTGCTAACACTAACCCTGCTGCTGCTGCTAACACTAACCCTGCTGCTAACACTAACCCTGCTGCTGCTGCTAACACTAACCCTGCTGCTGCTGCTAACACTAACCCTGCTGCTGCTGCTGCTAACACTAACCCTGCTGCTGCTGCTAACACTAACCCTGCTGCTGCTGCTAACACTAACACTGCTGCTGCTGCTAACACTAACACTGCTGCTGCTGCTGCTAACACTAACACTGCTGCTGCTGCTAACACTAACCCTGCTGCTGCTGCTAACACTAACCCTGCTGCTGCTAACACTAACCCTGCTGCTGCTAACACTAACACTGCTGCTGCTGCTAACACTAACACTGCTGCTGCTGCTAACACTAACCCTGCTGCTGCTAACACTAACCCTGCTGCTGCTAACACTAACCCTGCTGCTGTTGCTAACACTAACCCTGCTGCTGTTGCTAACACTAACACTGCTGCTGCTGCTAACACTAACCCTGCTGCTGCTGCTAACACTAATGCGGCTGCTGCATTAGCACCCCGCTGCCCCGGCAGGAAAGGGCGGCGCCGCCATGTTCGGGTCCATTGTTCTGGTCACAGGTTTAATGAGATGAAAACAGACGGGTCAGGAAGTGGGTCACTCACGGTGGCGTGTTCCTTTGCGTGTTACACGCTAGGATTCAACACGCTTCAACTTCTCAAGAAATTCAGCTTTAACTGCAGCATTCCACCAGAGATATAACGTTTTAGTCCACGTGCACAGATGTGATATGTGTCTTCAGCATGAGGCCTGTAAATTATATTATCACCTGACAAACATGAGCTTAGAATGTTTCACTAGCAAAATGCTTCTGCTCCACGTCGCCTAAAACTCTGAGTTAACCTCATTTACCAGAGTGAATAAAGGTTTTTCTTTCTGATGGATGATCATTGACATTTGTTACATGTTCAATGTCAACAGAGTTTTAGGTTGATCAAAGTCAAAAAGCTGTTGACGATTCTATTTGACATTATTATTGTTTTTTTATTTTATCCCTTCAAGAATACTTCTGTTAACGGTTATTTAAAACTCTATAAATCAAATTCCAGTTGTTGTTCCAACGTTCCACAACCTGGAACTTTTCTCTGGTCAAACGCTGATTCTGTAAATTACTAAATGTTCAGGAGAAACCTCTGGAACAGGAGACACAGCAACATCTGGTGAAGCTGATAAGAGTTGTTAACAGTTCACATCAGCTTTGTTCTGTTTCTGTGTGTGTGTGTGTGTGTGTGTGTGTGTGTGTGTGTGTGTGTGTGGAAGCATTAGCAGCTGATCAGGAAGTGACAGTTGTGAGGTCATATCTGCAGGAAGCAGGTTTCCTGGTTTCCTGTGATCTTCAGGCTCTGAACGATTAAAATGACTCTAATGAAATCAGAAATTCAATGTGATTAACAACATTAACAGTGTTAATGGGGTTAACTGACATTAACAGTGTTAATGGGGTTAACTGACATTAACAGTGTTAATGGGGTTAACTGACATTAACAGTGTTATTGTGATTAACAACATTAACAGTGTTAATGGGGTTAACAACATTAACAGTGTTATTGTGATTAACTGACATTAACAGTGTTAATGGGGTTAACTGACATTAACAGTGTTAATGGGGTTAACTGACATTAACAGTGTTAATGGGGTTAACTGACATTAACAGTGTTAATGGGGTTAACTGACATTAACAGTGTTAATGGGGTTAACTGACATTAACAGTGTTAATGGGGTTAACTGACATTAACAGTGTTAATGGGGTTAACTGACATTAACAGTGTTATTGTGATTAACTGACATTAACAGTGTTAATGGGGTTAACAACATTAACAGTGTTAATGAGGTAAAAACATTAACAGTGTTAATGAGGTAAAAAACATTAACAGTGTTAATGGGGTTAACAACATTAACAGTGTTAATGGGGTTAACAACATTAACAGTGTTAATGGGGTTAACAACATTACCAGTGTTAATGGGGTTAACAACATTACCAGTGTTAATGGGGTTAACAACATTACCAGTGTTAATGGGGTTAACAACATTACCAGTGTTAATGGGGTTAACAACATTACCAGTGTTAATGGGGTTAACAACATTACCAGTGTTATTGTGATTAACAACATTACCAGTGTTAATGGGGTTAACAACATTACCAGTGTTATTGTGATTAACAACATTACCAGTGTTATTGTGATTAACAACATTACCAGTGTTATTGTGATTAACAACATTTACAGTGTTATTGTGATTAACAACATTAACAGTGTTAATGGGGTTAACTGACATTAACAGTGTTAATGTGATTAACTGACATTAACAGTGTTAATAGGGTTAACTGACATTAACAGTATTAATGGGGTTAACAACATTAACAGTGTTAATGTGATTAACTGACATTAACAGTGTTATTGTGATTAACAACATTAACAGTGTTATTGTGATTAACAACATTAACAGTGTTAATGGGGTTAACTGACATTAACAGTGTTAATGGGGTTAACTGACATTAACAGTGTTATTGTGATTAACAATATTAACAGTGTTAATGGGGTTAACTGACATTAACAGTGTTAATGGGGTTAACTGAGATTAACAGTGTTAATGGGGTTAACAACATTAACAGTGTTAATGGGGTTAACAACATTACCGGGTTATTGTGATTAAGAACATTAACAGTGTTATTGTGATTAACAACATTAACAGTGTTAATGGGGTTAACAACATTAACAGTGTTATTGTGATTAACAACATTAACAGTGTTATTGTGATTAACAACATTAACAGTGTTAATGGGGTTAACAACATTAACAGTGTTAATGTGATTAACTGACATTAACAGTGTTAATGGGGTTAACAACATTAACAGTGTTAATGGGGTTAACAACATTAACAGTGTTAATGGGGTTAACAACATTAACAGTGTTAATGGGGTTAACAACATTAACAGTGTTAATGGGGTTAACAACATTAACAGTGTTATTGTGATTAACAACATTAACAGTGTTATTGTGATTAACAACATTAACAGTGTTATTGTGATTAACAACATTAACAGTGTTAATGGGGTTAACAACATTAACAGTGTTAATGGGGTTAACAACATTAACAGTGTTAATGGGGTTAACAACATTAACAGTGTTAATGAGGTAAACACATTAACAGTGTTAATGAGGTAAACACATTAACAGTGTTAATGAGGTAAACACATTAACAGTGTTAATGAGGTAAAAAACATTAACAGTGTTAATGGGGTTAACAACATTAACAGTGTTATTGTGATTAACAACATTTACAGTGTTATTGTGATTAACAACATTAACAGTGTTAATGGGGTTAACTGACATTAACAGTGTTAATGTGATTAACTGACATTAACAGTGTTAATAGGGTTAACTGACATTAACAGTATTAATGGGGTTAACAACATTAACAGTATTAATGGGGTTAACAACATTAACAGTGTTAATGGGGTTAACAACATTAACAGTGTTAATGTGATTAACTGACATTAACAGTGTTATTGTGATTAACAACATTAACAGTGTTAATGGGGTTAACTGACATTAACAGTGTTATTGTGATTAACAACATTAACAGTGTTAATGGGGTTAACTGACATTAACAGTGTTAATGGGGTTAACTGACATTAACAGTGTTATTGTGATTAACAATATTAACAGTGTTAATGGGGTTAACTGACATTAACAGTGTTAATGGGGTTAACTGAGATTAACAGTGTTATTGTGATTAACAACATTAACAGTGTTATTGTGATTAACAACATTAACAGTGTTAATGGGGTTAACAACATTAACAGTGTTAATGTGATTAACTGACATTAACAGTGTTAATGGGGTTAACAACATTAACAGTGTTAATGGGGTTAACAACATTAACAGTGTTAATGGGGTTAACAACATTAACAGTGTTAATGAGGTAAAAACATTAACAGTGTTAATGAGGTAAACACATTAACAGTGTTAATGAGGTAAACACATTAACAGTGTTAATGAGGTAAAAACATTAACAGTGTTAATGGGGTTAACTGACATTAACAGTGTTAATGTGATTAACTGACATTAACAGTGTTAATGGGGTTAACAACATTAACAGTGTTAATGGGGTTAACAACATTAACAGTGTTATTGTGATTAACAACATTAACAGTGTTAATGGGGTTAACAACATTAACAGTGTTAATGGGGTTAACAACATTAACAGTGTTAATGAGGTAAAAACATTAACAGTGTTAATGAGGTAAACACATTAACAGTGTTAATGAGGTAAAAAACATTAACAGTGTTAATGGGGTTAACAACATTAACAGTGTTATTGTGATTAACAACATTTACAGTGTTAATGGGGTTAACTGACATTAACAGTGTTAATGTGATTAACTGACATTAACAGTGTTAATAGGGTTAACTGACATTAACAGTATTAATGGGGTTAACAACATTAACAGTGTTAATGGGGTTAACAACATTAACAGTGTTAATGTGATTAACTGACATTAACAGTGTTATTGTGATTAACAACATTAACAGTGTTATTGTGATTAACAACATTAACAGTGTTAATGGGGTTAACTGACATTAACAGTGTTAATGGGGTTAACTGACATTAACAGTGTTATTGTGATTAACAATATTAACAGTGTTAATGGGGTTAACTGACATTAACAGTGTTAATGGGGTTAACTGAGATTAACAGTGTTAATGGGGTTAACAACATTAACAGTGTTAATGGGGTTAACAACATTAACAGTGTTAATGGGGTTAACAACATTAACAGTGTTATTGTGATTAACAACATTAACAGTGTTATTGTGATTAACAACATTAACAGTGTTAATGGGGTTAACAACATTAACAGTGTTATTGTGATTAACAACATTAACAGTGTTATTGTGATTAACAACATTAACAGTGTAAATGGGGTTAACAACATTAACAGTGTTAATGTGATTAACTGACATTAACAGTGTTAATGGGGTTAACAACATTAACAGTGTTAATGGGGTTAACAACATTAACAGTGTTATTGTGATTAACAACATTAACAGTGTTAATGGGGTTAACAACATTAACAGTGTTAATGAGGTAAAAACATTAACAGTGTTAATGAGGTAAACACATTAACAGTGTTAATGAGGTAAAAAACATTAACAGTGTTAATGGGGTTAACAACATTAACAGTGTTATTGTGATTAACAACATTTACAGTGTTATTGTGATTAACAACATTAACAGTGTTAATGGGGTTAACTGACATTAACAGTGTTAATGTGATTAACTGACATTAACAGTGTTAATAGGGTTAACTGACATTAACAGTATTAATGGGGTTAACAACATTAACAGTGTTAATGGGGTTAACAACATTAACAGTGTTAATGTGATTAACTGACATTAACAGTGTTATTGTGATTAACAACATTAACAGTGTTAATGGGGTTAACTGACATTAACAGTGTTAATGGGGTTAACTGACATTAACAGTGTTATTGTGATTAACAATATTAACAGTGTTAATGGGGTTAACTGACATTAACAGTGTTAATGGGGTTAACTGAGATTAACAGTGTTATTGTGATTAACAACATTAACAGTGTTATTGTGATTAACAACATTAACAGTGTTAATGGGGTTAACAACATTAACAGTGTTAATGTGATTAACTGACATTAACAGTGTTAATGGGGTTAACAACATTAACAGTGTTAATGGGGTTAACAACATTAACAGTGTTAATGAGGTAAAAACATTAACAGTGTTAATGAGGTAAAAACTTTAACAGTGTTTATGAGGTAAAAACATTAACAGTGTTAATGGGGTTAACTGACATTAACAGTGTTAATGAGGTTAACAACATTAACAGTGTTAATGAGGTAAAAACATTAACAGTGTTAATGGGGTTAACTGACATTAACAGTGTTAATGGGGTTAACAACATTAACAGTGTTAATGGGGTTAACTGACATTAACAGTGTTATTGTGATTAACAATATTAACAGTGTTAATGGGGTTAACTGACATTAACAGTGTTAATGGGGTTAACAACATTAACAGTGTTATTGTGATTAACAACATTAACAGTGTTATTGTGATTAACAACATTAACAGTGTTAATGGGGTTAACAACATTAACAGTGTTATTGTGATTAACAACATTAACAGTGTTAATGGGGTTAACAACATTAACAGTTTTAATGGGGTTAACAACATTAACAGTGTTAATGGGGTTAACAACATTAACAGTGTTATTGTGATTAACAACATTAACAGTGTTAATGGGGTTAACAACATTAACAGTGTTAATGTCATTAACTGACATTAACAGTGTTAATGGGGTTAACAACATTAACAGTGTTAATGGGGTTAACAACATTAACAGTGTTAACGGGGTTAACAACATTAACAGTGTTAATGAGGTAAACGCATTAACAGTGTTAATGAGGTAAAAACATTAACAGTGTTAATGGGGTTAACAACATTAACAGTGTTAATGGGGTTAACTGACATTAACAGTGTTATTGTGATTAACAATATTAACAGTGTTAATGGGGTTAACTGACATTAACAGTGTTAATGGGGTTAACTGACATTAACAGTGTTATTGTGATTAACAACTTTAACAGTGTTATTGTGATTAACAACATTAACAGTGTTAATGGGGTTAACAACATTAACAGTGTTAATGGGGTTAACAACATTAACAGTGTTAATGGGGTTAACAACATTAAGTGTTAATGAGGTAAAAACATTAACAGTGTTAATGGAGTTAACTGACATTAACAGTGTTAATGGGGTTAACTGACATTAACAATGTTAATGGGGTTAACTGACATTAACAGTGTTATTGGGGTTAACAACATTAACAGTGTTAATGAGGTAAAAACATTAACAGTGGTAATGGGGTTAACTGACATTAACAGTGTTAATGAGGTTAACAACATTAACAGTTTTAATGAGGTAAAAACATTAACAGTGTTAATGGGGTTAACTGACATTAACAGTGTTAATGGGGTTAACGACATTAACAGTGTTAATGGGGTTAACAACATTAACAGTGTTATTGTGATTAATTCAATTCAATTCAATTCAATTTATTTGTATAGCCCAGAATCACAAATCAGATTTGCCCCAAAGGGCTTTACAGTTTGTACAAAAGCAACACAACATCCCCTGTCCTTAGACCCTCACATCGTACAAGGTAAAACTCCCTAAAAAACCCCTTTAACAGGGAGAAAAAACGGAAGAACCCTCAGGAAGAGTAACAGAGGAGGAATCCCTCTTCCAGGACGGACAGGCGTGCAGTAGATGATGTGTGCAGGTGGAGAACATTACAGAGAAATTTGAATAATACAAACAAACAGAAATGTAATGAATGTTGGTAGAAGTGGAGGATGAGGAGCAGGATCCATCATAGCTTTCAGGTTTCACCAAGGCAGCCTCAGACCCTCCAACATCCGTAGATCCCTGAGTGGCTGTACTGCAGCGTGCTCTGTGAAAGAGAAAACACAGGGCAGGACTCCGGAACCACAGCAGATTTAAAAGTACAGTAGTGGTACAACAGTATCACAGATAGAAGAAGAAAAAGAAGCCCAGGGCATCTCATGAGGACCCGGCAGACTATCCTATCGCAGCATAACTATAACTAGGCCAGCCAGGGCCGGCCCTAACTATATGCTTCATCGAACAGGAAAGTTTTTAACCTATTCTTAAATATAGGAAGGGTGTCTGCCCCCCGGACTGAGACTGGAAGACGGTTCCACAGGAGGGGAGCCTGGAAGTTGAAGGCTCTGCCTCCTGTTTTAATTTTAGAAATTCTGGGAACCTCCAATAAGCTGCATATTGGGAGCGTAATGTTCTTGATGGGCGATATGGGACTAAGAGATCCCTAAGGTAGGATGGAGCCTGACCGTTGAGTGCTTTATAGGTGAGGAGCAGGATTTTAAATTCTATACGAGATTTTACAGGAAGCCAGTGTAGAGCGGCTAATACAGGTGAGATATGCTCTCTTCTTCTAGTGCCGGTTAATAAACGAGCAGCTGCATTCTGGATCAGCTGGAGAGTCCTTAGAGACTTTTTGGTGCAACCCGACAGTAAAGAGTTGCAGTAGTCCAGCCTGGAAGTAATAAATGCATGGATAAGTTTTTCTGCATCTTTCAGAGACAGGAAGTGTCTGACCTTTGCTATGTTGCGTAGGTGGATAAAAGCAGTCCTAGAAATGTGTTTAATGTGGGCAGAGAATGACAGGTCCTGGTCCAAGATGACTCACAGGTTTTTCACCGTGGAGCTAGAGGCCAGGGAGATGTCATCCAGGACACCTATATCACTGGATATTGAGTTCCTCAGGATTTCAGACCCGAGTACAATAATTTCAGTTTTTTCTGAATTCAGTAGAAGGAAATTGCAGGTCATCCAGGATTTTATATCCTTAAGACAGGCCTGAAGTTTAGCTAGCTGATTGGTTTCATTTGGCTTAATTGATAGATAGAGTTGTGTGTCGTCAGCATAACAGTGGAAATTAATACAGTGTTTTCTAATGATTTTACCCAATGGGAGCATATAGATGGTGAAAAGTATTGGTCCAAGCACAGAACCTTGTGGAACCCCATGATTAACTTTGGTATGGGTAGAAGAAACGTTATTGATATGGACAAATTGGGAACGATCTGAAAGATAGGACTTAAACCAATTTAGTGCAGTCCCTTTTAGACCAATAAGATGCTCTAGTCTCTGTAACAAGATTTGATGGTCGACTGTGTCAAATGCAGCGCTAAGATCTAACAGAACAAGGATGGAAATGAATCCTTTATCAGACGCATTGAGAATATCATTTGAAACCTTAACTAAAGCCGTCTCTGTGCTGTGATGCATTCTAAAACCTGACTGGAAATCCTCATATAAGTTATTGTTGTGTAAAAAGTCACACAGCTGTTTAGCAACTGCTTTTTCCAGAATCTTAGAGAGAAATGGAAGATTAGAAATGGGTCTATAGTTGGCTAAAATACTTGAGTCGAGGGCAGGTTTTTTAAGGAGAGGTTTAATTACAGCTACTTTAAAGGACTGCGGTACATAGCCAGATAATAAAGACATGTTTAGTATTTCTAGTAAGGAAGGGCTAATCAAAGGGAAAATGTCTTTTAGCAATCCGGATGGAATAGGGTCCAGAAGACAGGTTGAAGTTTTAGATGACGACATCAGTGAAGCTAGTTCAGTGAAGTTGATTGAAGTAAATGTGTCGAGGTGAATATTAGTTATTTCATCTGTCTCTACACTAACAGCATCTGAGGGCAGATTAGAGCCAGTGGATGGAACAAGGTGATAAATTCTGTCTCTAATTGTCAGAATTTTGTCGTTAAAGAAGTCCATGAAGTCATCACTGCTGAGGGTTGTAGGAATACGTGGATCAATAGTGTAGTTACATTTAGTCAGTGAAGCTAACGTGCTGAAGAGGAACCTTGGATTGTTTTTGTTTTTTTCTATCAGTGAGGAGTAATAAGCAGCTCTGGCATTGCGTAGGGCCTTCTTGTACATTCTGAGACTCTCTTTCCATGCGTGTAAAGCCTCTTCCAGTTTGCTGGAGCGCCATATTCGTTCATGCCTCCGAGAGGTTAACTTTAGTGTACGGGTGAGAGAGTTATACCAGGGTGCGACTCTTTTTTGTTTAATTAACTTCTTTTTTTGGGGAGCAATGGAGTCAAGGGTTGTTTGCAGTGAACTTGCAGTGCTCTCAACAAGTTGATCTATTTTAGATGGACCTGCAACAGCATATAAATCTATAGTTGTGGTGAGGCAAGGCAGCGAATTAAAGACTGAGGGAATCACCTTCTTGTATTTAGATATAGAACTGTCAGTTAGGTATCGAGTGAGTATGCTTTTTTCAGGTGGTGAGTAGTTTAATAACAGGAATTCAAAAGTTATTAGATAATGATCTGACAGGAGGGGATTCTGTGGGAAGACAGATAAGTGTTCAACCTCAATGCCGTATGTCAAGACGAGGTCAAGGGTGTGGTTAAAGCAATGGGTGGGCACATTTACTCTCTGAGAAAAGCCGATTGACTCTAGTAAAGAGAGGAAGGCAGAGCCAAGGCTATCACCATCAACATCGACATGAATATTAAAGTCACCTGCCATGATTATCTTATCTGTCCTGAGTACTAGACTTGAGAGATACTCTGAGAATTCTGATAAAAATTCTGAATATGGGCCTGGAGGGCGGTACACAGTGATAAATATGACTGGTTGTAGTGATTTCCAAGTTGGGTGGGAGAGACTAAGCACAAGGCTCTCAAATGATGTGTAGCTACACTTCGGTTCAGGGCTGATTAGTAAACTGGAGTTGAAAATGGCTGCAACTCCACCACCTCGGCCGCTGTCACGAGGAATATGAGTGTTAATATGGCTGGGAGGAGTGGATTCATTCAGGCTGACATATTCATCAGGATGCAGCCAGGTTTCAGTAAGACAGAGCAAGTCAATATTATAATCTGATATTATATCATTTATTAACAAAGCTTTGGATGACAGAGATCTAATGTTTAAAAGTCCACATTTCACTCTCCAGTCCTGTTGCTTTATGGCTGAATTAGTGCTAATATTAATTAAGTTGCTGTGGGTGACTCGTCTTCTATTGTTGGATGTAAATGATTTAAGTGAATGAAGTGGTCGGGGGACAGACACCGTCTCTATGTAGTTCTGAGTGGGTGACTGCTCTAAGGGAGACGCAGAGAAGCGTGTAGGACTGCGACTCCGCCTCCTGGACTCAACTCTGTGTAGTCACGGTTTTCGGGTGATAAAGTCTAACATATTCCTGGATAAGAGAGAGGCTCCATCCAGGGTGGGATGTATGCCGTCTCTCGCTATCAGACCAGGTTTCCCCCAGAACGTCGACCAATTATCTATGAAACCCACATTATTATCTGGGCACCAACCCGACAACCAGCGGTGAAAAGACCTCATGCGACTAAACATGAGATCACTAGTCATGTTCGGCAGGGGGCCAGAGAAAACTACAGTGTCCGACATGGTCTTTGCATAGGTACATACCGACTCCACATTAATCTTCGTTACCTCTGACTGACGAGCACGGGCGTCGTTACCGCCGACGTGGATAATAATCCTTTCAAACCTAATCATTATTATTAACAACATTAACAGTGTTAATGGGGTTAATTGACATTAACAGTGTTAATGGGGTTAACTGACATTAACAGTGTTAATGGGGTTAACTGACATTAACAGTGTTAATGGGGTTAACTGACATTAACAGTGTTAATGAGGTTAACAATATTAACAGTGTTAATGAGGTAAAAACATTAACAGTGTTAATGGGGTTAACTGACATTAACAGTGTTAATGGGGTTAACTGACATTAACAATGTTAATGGGGTTAACTGACATTAACAGTGTTATTGGGGTTAACAACATTAACAGTGTTAATGAGGTAAAAAAAATTAACAGTGGTAATGGGGTTAACTGACATTAACAGTGTTAATGAGGTTAACAACATTAACAGTTTTAATGAGGTAAAAACATTAACAGTGTTAATGGGGTTAACTGACATTAACAGTGTTAATGGGGTTAACGACATTAACAGTGTTAATGGGGTTAACGACATTAACAGTGTTAATGGGGTTAACAACATTAACAGTGTTATTGTGATTAACAACATTAACAGTGTTAATGGGGTTAACTGACATTAACAGTGTTAATGGGGTTAACAACATTAACAGTGTTAATGGGGTTAACTGACATTAACAGTGTTAATGAGGTAAACACATTAACAGTGTTAATGAGGTAAAAACATGAACAGTGTTAATGGGGTTAACAACATTAACAGTGTTAATGGGGTTAACTGACATTAACAGTGTTATTGTGATTAACAATATTAACAGTGTTAATGGGGTTAACTGACATTAACAGTGTTAATGGGGTTAACAACATTAACAGTGTTAATGGGGTTAACTGACATTAACAGTGTTAATGGGGTTAACTGACATTAACAGTGTTAATGGGGTTAACTGACATTAACAGTGTTAATGGGGTTAACAACATTAACAGTGTTAATGAGGTAAACACATTAACAGTGTTAATGAGGTAAAAACATGAACAGTGTTAATGGGGTTAACAACATTAACAGTGTTAATGGGGTTAACTGACATTAACAGTGTTATTGTGATTAACAATATTAACAGTGTTAATGGGGTTAACTGACATTAACAGTGTTAATGGGGTTAACAACATTAACAGTGTTAATGGGGTTAACTGACATTAACAGTGTTAATGGGGTTAACTGACATTAACAGTGTTAATGGGGTTAACTGACATTAACAGTGTTAATGGGGTTAACAACATTAACAGTGTTAATGAGGTAAACACATTAACAGTGTTAATGAGGTAAAAACATGAACAGTGTTAATGGGGTTAACAACATTAACAGTGTTAATGGGGTTAACTGACATTAACAGTGTTATTGTGATTAACAATATTAACAGTGTTAATGGGGTTAACTGACATTAACAGTGTTAATGGGGTTAACAACATTAACAGTGTTAATGGGGTTAACTGACATTAACAGTGTTAATGGGGTTAACTGACATTAACAGTGTTAATGGGGTTAACTGACATTAACAGTGTTAATGGGGTTAACTGACATTAACAGTGTTAATGGGGTTAACAACATTAACAGTGTTAATGGGGTTAACTGACATTAACAGTGTTAATGTGATTAACTGACATTAACAGTGTTAATGGGGTTAACTGACATTAACAGTGTTAATGGGGTTAACTGACATTAACAGTGTTAATGGGGTTAACTGACATTAACAGTGTTAATGGGGTTAACTGACATTAACAGTGTTAATGGGGTTAACAACATTAACAGTGTTAATGGGGTTAACTGACATTAACAGTGTTAATGGGGTTAACAACATTAACAGTGTTAATGGGGTTAACAACATTAAGTGTTAATGAGGTAAAAACATTAACAGTGCTAATGGGGTTAACAACAGTGGTAATGTTGTTAAATGATTTTTTCCTAATTTCTATTTCATTGGGAACAAGTTTTTCAGAGAGAATAAAACATTCTCATCAGATATAAATAAAACAATTCTACTTAACACAGATCGTTTGAGTGGGTGGAGACGAAGGTCTGAGGTTCCAGCTTCTCTTCAGATTCTCTCCAGCTTCTCCAGGTTCTCCAGGTTCTCTCCAGCTTCTCTTCAGGTTCTGTTTAGCTTCTCCAGGTTCTCTCCAGGTTCTCCAAGTTCTCCAGCTTCTCCAGGTTCTCTCCAGCTTCTCCAGAGTCTAAAACATGCAGAGGTTGATGACTCTAAAAACCTGTAGTTGTGTGTGTGTGTGCTCTATGATAGGATGCTACCTGTCCAGGTGGATCCAGCCCCTCACCTGTAGTGAGCTGTGATTGGCTGCAGCAGACCATGTGACTCTAGTGAGTCATAAGCAGGAAACAGGAAATTACTTTTCTTTTTCCTGCTGAAGGTCCAGTAACACGCAGTATTTTCAGAATAAAGTTCACAGTTTGGTTTCAGAGACAGAAGCTATTGTCTGAGTATTTCACTGCACCTTCAGCAGCTGCTTGATAATTATATTAATATATGTATTATTCAAATTAATAAAAACTGCACGTGTCAGGTCAGGTGCAAAATAATAATGCATGTGTATGTGTGTGTGTGTGTGTGTGTGTGTGTGCTTCTTCTATTTCTTAGAGATATTTATAGTTTCTGGCTTCTACTCGGATCATTTTCTATATTCATGAGGAAACTAACAGCCATATTGAACTTGATGGTTTATTCTAGAGTATAAACTTATAATATCAAAATATCATTGTATAAAATATTAGCAGTAGTAGTAGTAGTAGTAGTAGTACACTACTATTATTATATACAAATATCTTTGGTGACGAGTCCTGAAGAATCTTCAGGTTCCTGCTACACCAGATTTAGGTTTAATAAGCTTCCTATGGTCAGATGTCAGTGAATATCAGTAACAATATAACTCCCTGGTTCTGGTCTACATAAACTGGTTCTGAACTGAGGATTCAACCCGGATGGACGTTGGAGCAAAATGTTCCGATTGCTTCACAATAATATGCTGATCTAACTATAATATTAATATGTGGTGGTGAATGTTTGTTCAACTATAGAAACGTTCAGTGTTTTCTTCCTATTGGTAGAAGCAGCAGCAACTCAACACCAGGATATTTCTGTCTGGCAGCAGCAGCCTTTATTAAAGAGAGTCTCTCCACTTCCTGTCCGCCTTTTCAAATTAAAAGTCCTGTATCGTTTTATACACAGTGCCTTTTTCCAGATGATGTTTCCTGGTTCTTCTGATAAGATAAGATAGGACTTTATTGATCCCACAACGGGGAAATTTGATCGTACTGCAGCTAAGCACAGGTGTGAGAGAGTACAGAGTAAAGAAAAACAAAACTATAAAAAATACTGACACTATATACTATATACAATTCGTTGAAATGATCAGCAGCTTCCAAAAATGAAAAAAATACTGCAGATCCTTAAATGTTTAAAGGAGTCACAGATTTTTACAGGTGAAATAAATCTGATCCCAAAGAAATGATTTCATGTCTATTGAACATTTACATTCATTTGTTCATCCTTAGTCCTGTATTTTCAGGACCATAAGGCTCCGTACTAAAAGGCCTAGTCTCAGTTCTGTGTGTCATTACTGTTTGTTAGGGCTGTAGCCAGCCCAACTACAACCTAGTCGCCATTTTTGTGTGAGATTTTGGTGCAAATCATTCTGAATGGGAAGTCTAGAGTGTGGTGTCATCGTTAGAGTGGGGAACGACAAAAAATCCTCTGAAAACTAAATTTCTCATTCTAACTCGTGGCCACAGCCAGTTTTCAACGCACATTAATAATTTTTCCAGATCGCTCCAATGTGAGTAGGAAAGCTCAGAGTTGTACGGTTTTGGCGCTATGAGCCTCCAAGCAAAGGTTCGCGCTCCTGCTCTCATAGTATAATGTCTTGTAGTAAAACAGCTGCATTTATTTGAACAGTAAATGTTGGGAAATAATAAACCAATTGATTCTGGAATCATGAATTCTCTAATCAAATATAAACCATTAAATCATACATAAGGACATTGGTTAATTTTAAATGAGACCTAATGATGTAATGTCATTATTAGCTTAGCAACTTAGCAGTTTTATGTTTCTGAACCAAATTAAACTTAAACTCACCCTGATGTTCCACACAGAAAATAATCCTGTTTTCCTGTTAGAATAAGCCAGAAAAAATAAACTTCATAAGGAGTTAGTGCTTGTTTTTCTTTGCATTGGACAAAGTTTTGCATTTTTTTTTTTACTATAATTTAATAATAATTTTAATGAATAATTTAATGAATTTAATTGACTCAAAATTTAAATGTTTTAAGCTTCAATGAATGTGTGAATATTTTTTCAAGGAAACATCCAAACTAAAGTAAACAGCAAACACACGTTTCTTCTTTCAACCTGAACTAGTGAGTAAATCCACTAATCACGTGATGTTTGACGTCAGGTTTGTTTGTACAAATCAAGCGGACAAAAGAACCAATATTTTTTTATTGCCTTTGTGCATGAACATTGACACTGCAAGTTACGACAGGGAATCACGGCGCCGACGACCTCTGACCTGCCAGCGGTGTGCTCTGATTGGCTGTCCATCCAAGGACGCCACCTTCCGGCCCCGGCGGTGCACACTTGAGGTTAGGGTCGATATGTGAGGCGTGGGGGGGAGCTTTAGCTCGATAAGGTGCTGAAACGTGTCGAAGCTTCTTCAAAAGCCACAAATCTACGAAACATGGATGATGCAGGCCACAACACACACATCAAAAGAAAGGCCGGCACGCTCCAGGACGTCTGGATGGAACGTCAGGATCATTTACACTGGGGTGACGCTGTGCACGTGTGATGTCACAAGGTTCTCCTCCTCCATCAGTGATCACATCCAGACGCTGAGAGACGCTTTAGGAATGAATCACTGTGAGTCTATTTATGTCCCGGATGCTTGGAACGATGCTTCCAGTGGAACAATGCTTTCAGTGGAATGATGCTTCAAACGGAATGATGCTTCTAATGGAATGATCCTTCCAGTGGAATGATGCTTCCAGTGGAATGATGCTTCTAACGGAATGATGCTTCTAATGGAATGATCCTTCCAGTGGAACAATGCTTCCAGTGGAATGATGCTTCCAGTGGAATGATGCTTCCAGTGGAACAATGCTTCTAATGGAATGATGCTTCTAATGGAATGATGCTTCCAGTGGATAAATGCTTCCAGTGGAATGATGCTTCCAGTGGAATGATGCTTCCAGTGGAATGATCCTTCCAGTGGAATGATCCTTCCAGTGGAATGATCCTTCCAGTGGAATGATGCTTCTAATGCAATGATGCTTCCAGCCAGTGGAATGATGCTTCCAGTGGAACAATGCTTCCAGTGGAATGGTGCTTCTAATGGAATGATCCTTCCAGTGGAATGATGCTTCTAACGGAATGATGCTTCTAATGGAATGATCCTTCCAGTGGAATGATGCTTCCAGTGGAATGATGCTTCTAACGGAATGATGCTTCTAATGGAATGATCCTTCCAGTGGAATGATCCTTCCAGTGGAATGATGCTTCCAGTGGAATGATGCTTCTAACCGAATGATGCTTCCAGTGGAATGATGCTTCTAACGGAATGATGCTTCCAGTGGAATGATGCTTCTAACGGAATGATGCTTCTAATGGAATGATCCTTCCAGTGGAATGATGCTTCTAACGGAATGATGCTTCCAGTGGAATGATCCTTCCAGTGGAACGATGCTTCCAGTGGAATGATGCTTCCAGTGGAATGATGCTTCCAGTGGAACGATGCTTCCAGTGGAATGATGCTTCTAATGCAATGATGCTATCGATCAGGTCAGACAGAGCTGGACAAACTTCTGACAAAAAACAAACCTCTGTTTCTGTTTGCTGCAGCCAAATTTACCAAAACTTTGAGCTGATCAAGTGTTTAACAGATAAACTTCTACATTAGAGCAGGTTTATCTGTTAATGATGTGATTAATATTAATTAATCAGTTATTATGATTCTATAACAGTAAACTGATGATCTTTGGGTTGTGGACAAAAAAGACATTTTAGCTTCAATCTGCAGCTTTAGAAACACTGATCAACATTTTACACATTTAATGAACCAAACACCTAATTCATTTATTAATGATTAAAGTCCTGCTCTGCAGGAAATGTGTTTATCGAGGCTAAAAGTGCAGAGTTGGTGTTAATTCTCTGTTACTCACCACATGACTCATGTAGTTAATATAAAATATTTATCATGAACTTTAAATTATTTGGGGAAATAGGGGAATAATCAGTAAATACTGAGTCTGGAGGAAGAAGTCATGTTTTGGGACATTGACATTTGATTTGTAAAGATTGATTGGAAAAAAATGACATTTACTTGGATCCTATTTTACCATAATTACCATAATAAGAGCTCTAGTCTAAATTACAAAATGTAAAATTAATGTGATCCAGACTGAGCAGCAGATTCAGAGCAATAATAAACAGCAACTTTCAACAAACAACGTCCTCATTAATCCAAACTTATTTAAACAAAGTGGAGGTGGTTTTACTATTTTCACATGTTCCACATCTATTTTAACGTCTCATAATGTGTAAAATGTTTAAGTGTGAATGAGTTGAGAAATACAGTTTTTGTTTATTTCAATTATTTATCTGAGCTGATGTTTTATATTTATTGATTTATTGACTCGTTAATTGCTGTGATTTTCATCAGTTTTACAGGTTAATGTTAAATATTGAGATTTTATATTGTAATATATCCATAAACTGAGGTTTGATCCCGTCTGTACAGAGAGAATGATCATTGATTATTGATGAATAATGAGAATGATCATTGATTATTGATGAATAATGAGAATGATCATTGATTATTGATGAATAATGAGAATGATCATTGATTAGTGAGGGATGATAGGAGGATGATTATTGATTACCGATTATTGATCATTAAGGGATAATGAGAATAATTGATTGATTAGTGAGGGATGATGAGAGGATGCTCACTGATCACTGATTATTGATCTATGGACATACATTCCTGATTACCTGAGTATAGACTCTGATTGAAGTACCTGAAGCGAGGCCAGACTCTGACTCTCAACCAATTGTGGCCGTTTTTTTTTTTTTTTCCTCCTTCGCCCGAATAATATTTTTCTTCTGTTTCTCTCTCAGAGTTTTTTTGGACAGGGTTTAAATCCTGAAGAGTCCAGCTGTTCCTCATGTTCCGTACGTAACACAGCAACACACAGTTTGGGATTTTTTAACAAGCATTTTTTTCTTTTCATAGAGATATATGTGTATATATATATATATATATGTATATATATATATATGTTTAGAGCTTATTCATACTGTGAATGTTGAAACAGAACACAACACATAACTTAATCAGAAATATACTACCAGTTTAAAACGCATGCCCCCCCCCCCCCATTCTCTCTGCAGCGTCAGCTCCTTTCTGGATCCGGATCCGGACCCAGAACCTTCTAAATCAGGTGGCGGTGGCGTGTTACTGGGACGGAGATGCTACGTCATGCAGAGGTCGGGGGGGGGGGGTCAGCACAGAGAGACGAGGCTGCCCTGGCAGAGCAGAGGGGGGGGGGCGTGGCGGGTCAGTCCGTGGTCGTGGTCTAGTGTGAACCCGGCCCGGAGTCCGGCTCCGATCCGGTCTAGCTGATGGCCAGACTCTCTGTCGGGGGCTCTGCAGTCTCTGAGGGGGGTCCGGGCTCCTCCGGAGGCTCGTCAGTGCTGGTGCTGGTGGAGACCTGAGTGGGGGCGCCGTGGAGCGCCGCCGCCCCCCGCGGCTCGCTGCCCGCCCCCTCCTCCTCCTCCTCAGGCTGGGAGGCTGCGGCGAGCTGCAGGGGGCCGGGCAGTTTGACGGGGCAGAAGGCCGAGCCGGTGGAGATGAAGTTCACCTTGTTCTTATCGGGGCAGGAGAAGAGGGGGGGGGCCGCCGCCGCCTGGCGAGAGCTGGGGAGCACAGGTATGATGTCACACAGGAACACCACCTTCAGACTTCACATTTAACACAAGGCAAACACACTTTACCTCATCTCCTCAAACGCTTTGATCTTCTCGCAGCCTTCAGGGGGTTCTCGCTTGAACATGTAGCTGTTGTTGGGTTTGGGAGAGGACGCAAATTTAGGCAGCGGGGAGCTGCTGCCACTGTCTGTGGGACAGGGGACAGGTGGGGACAGGTGAGGACAGGTGGGGACAGATGAGGACAGATGAGGACAGGTGGGGACAGGTGGGGACAGATGGAGACAGATGAGGACACACAGAACTGGATTATTCAGCAACACAAACCAAAATGACTCATCCCAGTAGACACCAGTTCTACCTTTGTCGCGGTCGTACAGCAGGTCCTCTGTGGAGTAGGGGCTGCCATCATCTGATCCTGGTGGGGGGGCGGGTGAGGGGCAGGGCGACAGGCTGGAGCAGCTGCTGGAGCGTCCGGGGGCCGAAGGGGTCTGGGTGTCCACGCTGTGGCTGCTGCCGCTACGCTGCTGGGGGGGGAAGGGGGCCCGTCGCCCGTCGGGGACCTCCAGAGACTGCAAGGGGGGGGACAGGGGACCGGGGTCAGCAGAGACTCAACACATCTGGACTTACTGATAACTGGGGGGTCGAAGCCGGACCTTGAGCTCCTCCTTCTCCCCATTGTCCTTGATGAAGACCTTCTCCAGCTCATGGTTGATGCCCTCCATGCTGCTAGGGACCCTGGAGATGGAGGGCTTCGGCAGCGAGATGTTGGACAGAGGCATCTGGGCCGACTTCGACATGGAGACCTGCACAGAGACAGAGAAAATAACCTAACATCTGTCTGGGGGGGGGGGGGGGGGGGACTTTGACATGTACAGAGAGACAGGGAATTACACCTAATACCTGTCTGGGGGCAGGCCTACTTGGATTTGTGTGGAGGGGCCTACCTGGACCTGTCTGGAGGGGCGTGTCTGGGGGGCCTACCTGGGCGTGTCTGGGGGGACCTGTCTAGAGGGGCCTACCTGGGCATGTCTGGGGGACGATCCTGGATGTGTCTGGAGTGGTGTACCCGGATGTGTCTGGAGGGACATATCTGGAGCTGTCTGGAGGGACATACCTGGGCGTGTCTGGAGGGGGTGTGTCTGGATGTGTCTGGAGGGGGCGTACCTGGATGTGTCTGGAGGGGGCGTACCTGGATGTGTCTGGGAGGGGGGCGTACCTGGATGTGTCTGGAGGGACATACCTGGACCTGTCTGGAAGGGACATACCTGGGCGTGTCTGGAAGGGGTGTACCTGGGCGTGTCTGGAGGGGGTGTACCTGGATGTGTCTAGGAGGGCATACCTGGATGTGTCTAGGAGGGCATACCTGGATGTGTCTGGGAGGGGGGCGTACCTGGATGTGTCTGGGAGGGCATACCTGGATGTGTCTGGGAGGGCATACCTGGATGTGTCCGGGAGGGGGGCGTACCTGGATGTGTCCGGGAGGGGTGTACCCGGATGTGTCTGGAGGGACATACCTGGACCTGACTGGAGGGACTTACCTGGGCGTGTCTGGAGGGGGTGTACCTGGATGTGTCTGGAGGGGGTGTACCTGGGTGTGTCTGGAGGGGGGCGTACCTGGATGTGTCTGGGAGGGGGGCGTACCTGGATGTGTCTGGAGGGACATACCTGGACCTGTCTGGAGGGACATACCTGGGCGTGTCTGGGAGGGGGGCATACCAGGATGTGTCTGGGAGGGCATACCTGGATGTGTCCGGGAGGGGGGCGTACCTGGATGTGCCTGGAGGGGGTGTACCTGGATGTGTCTGGGAGGGCGTACCTGGATGTGTCTGGGAGGGCATACCTGGATGTGTCTGGGAGGGGGGCGTACCTGGATGTGTCTGGAGGGGGGCGTACCTGGATGTGTCTGGGAGGGGGGCGTACCTGGATGTGTCTGGAGGGGGGCGTACCTGGATGTGTCTGGAGGGGGTCGTACCTGGATGTGTCTGGGAGGGCATACCTGGATGTGTCCGGGAGGGGGGCGTACCTGGATGTGTCTGGGAGGGGGGCGTACCTGGATGTGTCTGGGAGGGGGGCGTACCTGGATGTGTCTGGGAGGGCATACCTGGATGTGTCCGGGAGGGGGGCGTACCTGGATGTGTCTGGGAGGGCGTACCTGGATGTGTCTGGAGGGGGTCGTACCTGGATGTGTCTGGGAGGGCATACCTGGATGTGTCCGGGAGGGGGGCGTACCTGGATGTGTCTGGGAGGGCGTACCTGGATGTGTCTGGGAGGGGGGCGTACCTGGATGTGTCTGGGAGGGCGTACCTGGATGTGTCTGGAGGGGGTCGTACCTGGATGTGTCTGGGAGGGGGGCGTACCTGGATGTGTCTGGAGGGGGGCGTACCTGGATGTGTCTGGAGGGGGGCGTACCTGGATGTGTCTGGAGGGGGGCGTACCTGGATGTGTCTGGGAGGGGGGCGTACCTGGATGTGTCTGGGAGGGGGGCGTACCTGGATGTGTCTGGGAGGGGGGCGTACCTGGATGTGTCTGGGGGCCTCAGTGCTGTGGTGGGGGCTGTTGAGGCTGTGGCTGTAGGTGGTGCTGTGCTGCAGCGGGGACAGTTCCCGTCCCTCTCGCTCTCTGCTGTGACGTCCTCCCTGTTTGCTGCGATGCAGCTGCTGCTGCCGGAGTTTTACAATCTGCTGTAGCCAAAACAGAAACACACATTGACCTGTTATTCTGCAGGGGAAATGAGTCTGAAAACAGAACAATAGTGAAATGAATCTGAATCTGTTGTTGAGTCAGGATTAGAAGTTTATCTGCAATGTGCTGTGGCCTTTATAAACCTGGATTAACATTAGTCTTCTTTACAGTTGCTCTGACTGATCAGCTGACTGATCAAATCAGAACTGTCACAGTGAAGCAGCTAATCTCAAATAATGAGTAATGAAATTAACGTTTCAGTAGTACAAACGAGATATAAAATTTAAGACAAAAATAGTACGAACCATCATTGTAACCACATTAGAGCTATTAACAACTATGAATAATTTATCAGTTTTTATATATAAATTCTGGATTATAATATCCTCCATGGATTCTTCACCTTCTTCAGTTTTTTCATATGGAGCTTCACAGACCTAGAACACATGAAAAGCTATTGCCTCATTTACCAAACATTTAAGAAACATGTATAACAACAATTATTCCCAACATCTTTCTCAAAATCCTGGAGAATTATGCATTTAAGGATGAATGTAATGAGCTTTTCGTTTCATTTTATTTATTTAACAACTGACTCATCCTGATTTCCCAGTAACTATCAGATTTCAGTTTCTGGCTTTTATTTTGAAAGCCTGGTACATCTGGAGTTTCATATTAGGATAGAGTTATCATTTTAGGCTTTTATTTTGAAAATCATTGCATGTGCATGTATTTATCTATAGAAGTGTGTATTTCTGAGTGTGTGTGTATTTATCTATAGAAGTGTGTATTTATGAGTGTGTGTGTATTTATCTATAGAAGTGTGTATTTATGAGCGTGTGTGTATTTATCTATAGAAGTGTGTATTTATGAGTGTGTGTGTATCTATAGAAGTGTGTATTTCTGAGTGTGTGTGTATTTATCTATAGAAGTGTGTATTTCTGAGTGTGTGTGTATTTATCTATAGAATTGTGTATTTATGAGCGTGTGTGTATTTATCTATAGAAGTGTGTATTTATGAGCGTGTGTGTATTTATCTATAGAAGTGTGTATTTCTGAGTGTGTGTGTATTTATCTATAGAAGTGTGTATTTCTGAGTGTGTGTGTATTTATCTATAGAAGTGTGTATTTATGAGCGTGTGTGTATTTATCTATAGAAGTGTGTATTTATGAGTGTGTGTGTATTTATCTATAGAAGTGTGTATTTCTGAGTGTGTGTGTATTTATCTATAGAAGTGTGTATTTATGAGCGTGTGTGTATTTATCTATAGAAGTGTGTATTTATGAGCGTGTGTGTATTTATCTATAGAAGTGTGTATTTCTGAGTGTGTGTGTATTTATCTATAGAAGTGTGTATTTCTGAGTGTGTGTGTATTTATCTATAGAAGTGTGTATTTCTGAGTGTGTGTGTATTTATCTATAGAAGTGTGTATTTCTGAGTGTGTGTGTATTTATCTATAGAAGTGTGTATTTCTGAGTGTGTGTGTATTTATCTATAGAAGTGTGTATTTATGAGTGTGTGTGTATTTATCTATAGAAGTGTGTATTTATGAGCGTGTGTGTATTTATCTATAGAAGTGTGTATTTATGAGCGTGTGTGTATTTATCTATAGAAGTGTGTATTTATGAGTGTGTGTGTATCTATAGAAGTGTGTATTTCTGAGTGTGTGTGTATTTATCTATAGAAGTGTGTATTTATGAGTGTGTGTGTATCTATAGAAGTGTGTATTTATGAGCGTGTGTGTATCTATAGAAGTGTGTATTTATGAGTGTGTGTGTATTTATCTATAGAAGTGTGTATTTATGAGCGTGTGTGTATTTATCTATAGAAGTGTGTATTTATGAGCGTGTGTGTATTTATCTATAGAAGTGTGTATTTATGAGCGTGTGTGTATTTATCTATAGAATTGTGTATTTATGAGCGTGTGTGTATTTATCTATAGAAGTGTGTATTTCTGAGTGTGTGTGTATTTAGCTATAGAAGTGTGTATTTCTGAGTGTGTGTGTATTTATCTATAGAAGTGTGTATTTATGAGTGTGTGTGTATTTATCTATAGAAGTGTGTATTTCTGAGTGTGTGTGTATTTATCTATAGAAGTGTGTATTTATGAGCGTGTGTGTATTTATCTATAGAAGTGTGTATTTATGAGCGTGTGTGTATTTAGCTATAGAAGTGTGTATTTCTGAGTGTGTGTGTATTTATCTATAGAAGTGTGTATTTCTGAGTGTGTGTACCTCTCTAAGGTGGTCGGCGCTGCCCCAGGACGCAGAGCGCCGGTGGCTGCTCCTCTTCTCTGCTGTTCTGTCACTCCAACATCCAGGAGTCTAAAATGACATCACAACTACACGTTAAGGTCGGACCACACAGATGCACATTACGGTCTACATCTGTATTCACACACGCACGCATGCACACAAGTTTCTATACAACCATCAGAACAGCTGGGTTCCGTTCAGCATTATGATCATCTGTTTTTTCCATAGTTGAAGTGTTTCCCTCCAGAGCAGCAGGTGGTGCTGCTAAAGCCAACCACCAGTAATAAACCAGAAGAAGAAGAAGGATGGTAGACCGTAGACAGACAGTCCGTTGTCGTGAAGACTTGTGTTGGTTTGTTCAGTGGTGAAGAACCAGAGTCAATAAAAACCTCTTTATACTGATCACCTCTCAATAATAATCTATATATAATTCATAATGATTTAATCAACAATAATCTATGTACAGTTTGAGTTAAAGATGACCAGCAGAGGCTGGAGCCACCATGTAAAATCATGTAAAAATATAAAATCATAGGGACCTAAGTCTAGTGCTGATAGAGAGAACTTTGTTTGATGAATGAAACGTGTTAGAAATATTAATGTCTCCTCTCTTGCAGCTAGACGTATAACATATACAGAACCAAACGTGAACTGAACCGAGCTGAACCGTTCCACCCCTAATAAACTAATAGCATAATAATGTAAGTTCTCTGGTCCCACACCAGCTTCTTGGTGTTGAGACAAAGGAAGGTGAAACAGCTCCCATGTTCACATCAGCTGCCGTGTTTCTTTCTCACCTGTGTGGATTTGTCTTTCATACAAGTCGGATAATAAACAGGCGAGTCGCGAGGCCACTGCCCAGTGAGGTAGGGCCCAGTGACGGTGGCCAGAGAGGAGGTCCGCCCGATGAAGTCCCCACAACTCCTGAGCTGCTGAAGCTTGATCCTCCAGACTGGAGAGAGAACACAAACAGGACGAGATCGGACCTGGAGGACTGGTTCTGATGAAGCCAACAGGATTATTAACAACGACAGACTTTAGCGTCAGATCAGATCAAACACATGGTGACGAGAACGACCTCATCATTTACACCGTAACCATGGAAACAGAAAACAGCCACTGCCTGTCATATGTTAGTAAGTCAATAATAACCTCTATACTGATCACATCTCAATAATAACCTATATTTAACTCTTACTGATTCGATCAACAATAATCTATATACAGTGAGAACTAGAGCTGCAGCAATTAGTCGATTGTTCATCAACTATTGTATCAATCAATAACTGCTGTGATAATTAATCAATGGATTTGAGTTCTTTTAAAAAACAAATGTCTAAATTCTGTGGTTCCTGCCTCTGATTCTTAAGATGCTTATGTAGGACAAACAGTCCAAAACCCAAAATACTATTTTATCATTATGTTCCACAAAGAAAAACTAACATAAATCATCATATCTGAGAAGCTGAAACATTTATGATTATAAAAAGAGTTATTATTGATAGTCTATAGCTGATATTATCAATAATGGCGATTATTGATAATATACATTTCTTTTTCTATATATATATATATATATATGTGTGTGTGTAAATGTACAGAAGTGGTTCTTCTCTGAAACTGTCCCACTTATGATGTTTGCACTTTGCTGCATTGGAATCGACAACCGGCTGTAGGAACACAGCAGCATCCTGCCTGTCTGGTCCTGTTGTTGTGCTTATTATTGGTTTTTAATTATTTATTCCTGGTTCAGACTGGATGTAGTTGCAGGGTCTGGCCTGTTGTTTATTTCTCAGGCTCCGTTTGGCCTCCATGTTGATGGAGAAGCAACAGAAGACGTAATCTGTCTGGTGGTAACAGTCTGATAGCCAAGCTGTTCTCTGTGAGGTCACAAAACCTGGTCCAGTCATCCGGCGGTAGAGCAGCGGCCTGTCTGCTCCGTCACATATTTACCTGAACAGCTGCGTTACCGGACGCCTCGTTATTCCCTTTAAATGTGAAAAGCAGCGATAACAGCCGGAGCTAACAGCTAAATGTTAGCACAGGTGTTGTCCAGCAGCTCTGGGGACATGTGTTAACGCGTGAAGCGGCAGATCATACCGTATTATGACCTAATTAGACAGCTAACGTTAGCACACTAGCCTAGCATCTCGCCCTGATATGGGCAGATCGGATCTAAAAAGAGAATCGCTCGTTTTAGGATGATTTGGTTTAGTTGGGGGGAGATATAATCGCTTTAGAAATTATTCTTGACCTCAGTCACAATATTATAAACCTCTTTACAACTCGGCTCACATCTAAACCACAAAACAGCGCCCGTTTTAATACAAATGGAACCTGTTATGAAGCTCCTCCGGTTATCTTCACTAGATTTTCTCTTCAAAACACAACGTGGCGCCTGATGGCGAACGGTTGGAACAATTCCCAAAAGTCGACATTTTAGTTGAGTTTTATCGTTGATTCGTCAACTAACATACGCCGAATATTAGAGGTTATTGTTATCATTCTAAATATACATCGGTTATTGCTTTCAAATGAACGTGTCCTGTTTATTCATCGCCGAAATCTACAATCGTCTGGTTGTTGGAGCAGGTTCGGCGAGACGCTCGCTAGCATAGCAGCGCGCTACCTGACGATGATGGGTGCATTAACTTTAAATGACGGCGTTTACCTTTGGAAACGTGGGAATAAGGAGAGCGTCCCGGGGGGCTGCTGCTGTCCGGGGCGGAGAGCGTCTTCCTGGGGACCAGCAGCCGGCTGTCAGGGCCGATTCCTCCCGGGTTGGCGGGACTGGAGCAACGGGACGACGTCGTCGGTCCTGCGCCGCTGCTGCTCCCGGCGGCTGCTGGGAAGGCGGAGGAGGCGGCGCGGGTTGGGCTGTGGTGTCCACGCAGCCGCCGGAGAGGCACCGCGGCGCGGCGGCGCTGCAGCCGGGCCGCGGCGGCGGAGGTCGGGCAGCCGCCCAGCGAAGCCCGCGGCTGGGACGAGGCGCTGCCGCCGGCGGCTGCGGCTCCGGACGCGGACATGGTCAGCGGAGCCGGACTGTTGTTGTTGTTGTTGTTGTTGTTGTTGTTGTAGAAACGCGAGCCGCAAAAACACAAACACGACGTGAAGTCGACGCGTTTCTGCTTCAACTCTCGTCATCTTTCATTTTTTAGAGACTGAGAGTTTCTGAAGTTTCATTCACATCCTGAGCGGTAAAAACTACCGAAAACGTGCTGGTTCTGACGCTTTAAACCAACCGCTCATCCACGGCTCGCTTCCAAATATATAAATATAGATAAATACAGATAAATATAGATAAATGTTACCGCGTTATTAGTCAAATACTCGTTTTCTCATCAGTCTCGACTCTTCTACAACTTCAGTTTGTTGATGCAACTAACTTCTAACGTTGTGGAGGGCGGGGCCAGACCACCACGGCGCCTCTCTGATTGGTGGAGAACTAACGGCGCTTCCGGGTTGTGTCCACGTGGTGTTGAACGTTTACCTGCCACCAGGACGAAGAGTGATGCATCACTGTTCATCTTTGTGTTTTCATAGATATGAAGTTATAAGAATATATAAATATAATAAACACCTGGATCATTTTATAATAGAATAACGAAATCAATACATCATTAATACATTTCTAAACGAGTTAAGATCTTTTTTAACGTTTTCACAGTGTGTTGTTAAAATTAGGATTTTAACATTTTTATGACATTACCTGAACTACAGTTTCTGATTCATTATAAACTTAAAGGAATGTTTAGTTTTCATTTGCCATCCTGGTTGAATGTACATATAGAGTAGGGCTCAGTATCAGAAAATACAAATTTGCCTTTTCATGCATGAACAGCTGCCAACTATTGCTATCCCTTTGTGATGTCACACATGCCTGACACATGTTACTTAGCAGGGTCAGAGGTTGTGAGTTCGACACTCTGTCAAATAAAATTCTTGTTGGAATTACAACTTTCTGTTTGTGTTCATGGCTGCTCAGTAGCTATAATTCATCTTTAGTTATTTAAAGTCATAAAGATCAAGCTCATATAAAGTCTATGGTGTGGAAGTCTGAGTTGAACTCTTTCAATTTTGTTAAGATAGACCTAAATTATCTGATTATTGATAAGTTAAATTTAATCTTAACCACCTGCACTTGAATGCAAGTGGATGCATTAACTGTTGAATGAATAGCAGTAAAAATAATAAAAGGATCACCTGGTAAATTTACATTTCTGAGAATCATTGTAATACAGTAATTAAGTCTCCATTAAACATCGACACAAAGGATTTGTGAAGTAAATAATATGTATATTTGTTGTATAAAACACGAGCCAGACTAGTGATGGGACGAGCGACACTGGTGCATCAGCACTGTGCCGAGAGCTCAAGAGGGAAACCTCGTATCGGTGCGTGTATTGCTTTAAGAAAGAATCACGTGACCGATACAGGAACTGTATCGTTTGGATGTGCCGCGCCAAAGTGTGTTTATAAGGAAACAAACTGTATCAACATGTCGTGGGTTTGTCGGATGGAGTTTTGCTTGATTATGGATCGTTCTAGGAAGTTTTCCCCGGTGTGGAATAATTTTGATCTCGTGACGCCAAACAAGGTAAATCTTTTTCTCCTTTATATACTATTTTTTACGGTGGCGCATTGCACTCACTTTATTTATTTAGTTATCATGTACTTACGAGATCCTGAATGCAATGTTCTAGTAAGAGGTTTGAATTGTTTTCAGATAAATTAACTTTTTATGTTATTGTAGGTGAAGTGTCGGCTCTGCTCTACAGAGCTATCTTATATCAATAAGAGCACTTCATCAATGCTGAGGCATTATAGAGCTCGGCATGGCAATAAAGAATTGGCAGATACTCGTGAGAGTACCCCAGGTATGTTGAAAGTCTCTCTAAAAATTGTGCATGCAAACAGACAGGCTCCAGGCCTGGTATTGAACCTCCAACCCTCTTGCTGTGAGGCGACAGTGCTAACCACTACACCACCACGTCATCTTATGTCTATTTGATATTGTTTGTAAAAATTATAGTCCTTTTATTAAGCTTTTGACAAAATAGTTCCTTTTGGCTTGCAGTTCCTAACAAGCAAGCAGTGGATGAGGCAGTGGTCAATATGATCATCAAAGACTGTCAGCCACTCAGCTTTGTTGAAAATGAGGGATTCAGGGAGCTCCTGAAGCTTATTCTACCCTCATATGCTCTACCAAGCAGGAAGGTATGTTTAAGAATTTTTATTATATGTTTGTACTAACTATATAACTATATTTTATTGGTATACCCACATCTTCATCAACTTGCACTTAAAACTCTCACCATCATCGTCTGTACCATGCGAAAGAGTATTTTCCAAGGCTGGGGAGCTGGTGTGTAAGAGGAGAAATCGCCTTGGAGCAAAGACCAAAAACTTTTGTTTCTCAATAAAAATTCATGAACTAATCATTTTTTTGTCTTTTATTTCATATGATTTAACAGTTAAGTTGACAAATGTGCACATCAGTTAAAAAATTGTAACTCTGAATTTTTACTCTAATTTGCTAGATTTTACATACCAACTCAGTTTTAGCATTTACACGAACAACGAATTTCTTTACCTGCAATGATTTTATAACTACTGCAGGGGTCACTATTGGGTGACCAACACAGTATCAATACAGTGCCGACACAGTTTGTTTAGTGTGTCAATACACTCCTTGAGGTATCATCGTCCCATCACTAAGCCAGACAAACAGCTTCACTTTAACTCTTTAATTCAGGGAAAGGAAAGTCCAACATGTCAATAAAAACGTGGATAAATTTATTTCTATTTTCAAAGTATTGTGTTGTATTTAAAGGCACAGCAGGTTAAAGAGGTTGTAGATCTTCTACAGTACAAATGCCTTCTTAGTTTTAATTAAAACCATCATTCCGAAAACTTCATTTAAAAGAAAGCAACCTTGTTGAATGGTAAAGACAAACCTGATAAATCTAAAGTAGAGAAAGAGAAAATCATTCTAAGAAAACTATTAAATGTTTTTTTAAATAGATGTACAGATTGATCAGTGGTTAAAGGATTTACAGAATCTACCAGAAATAATGTACAAGCAACTGTAACTTGGTTAATAGAAATTTAAAGTGTAAATTCACATATAAAAAGCCAGCATTCATATTCAGCATCATGTACATTCTACAGCAATAAAACAATAGTAATAGAATCTGCTTCGGTTCAGTCTTTGTTTACATTGACACACATTTAAAGAGTGGGATGCTTTTAATTTGAAAATGCTGTGCAGGAAGTGTTGATTTCCATTGATATGACATATTTTGTTGTTGCTGGATATTAATAATATGCATAATAAACTTAATTTGACCGTGTAGAACTGCTAGGACTATTCTGATTAATCTACTGATTATATAACCGTTAAATGATTAGTTGTTCATAAAAGGTGTAAAATATTTATCAAAAAGCTGGAGATTAAACCTAATATGTCTTTTTTTGTCCACAACCCAAAGATCATTCATTTATCAGTAAAAAATGACCAAATCCCTTCGTTTATTATCAGAATGCTCAGCGACTAATTGATTAATAGACTGATCGATGCAGCTCCACCAACATGTTAACAAGACGTTTGTTAACTGTGGAACAGGAGTCATTCTCATAATAAGCAGGAACTTGGTTAATATGGTTTCAGGTGAATTACAAACACCTGGAGACTTTCACATTATGTGGAAAACTCTTCAATCAGTGAGAAGCAGCAACATGGAACATAAAAAGTGGTTAAACAGCTTTACACCAGGATACCCCCCCAGTTTATACAATACACGCTGTCATACGTCAAATCCTCATGACACTAAACAAAGAAACCAACAGAACTCCACAAAAAACTGTACATTAACATTAATGATCAGCAGAAAGGCCACATTCGTGGAGTCAACTCTGAGCCTGATGAGATAATTAAAGCAGCAACAGGTTCTGTGATGTCAAATATATAAATGGCAGCAGATTGAACCAATAAGTGCTGTAGATAGTAAAAAATACTCCAGTACACATCTCAAGGAGTTCTACCTGTTCCTCTTACACTGCTGAAGGTAAATTCTTGTCTTGTTATTTTTCATCATCACCATAAAAGAACCTGAACTTAACCTCTGACCCCCCAGTCTTCACTTAAAGGAGCTTTACACTTCATCAGAACCTTTCCTGTAATTAAATTATAATAATAAAACTGAACCTGGCCTCAGGCTGTTTCCTCTGACCTTTGACCCCTCTTTTCCCGGGATACAGCTCCTCATCTTTCAGAAAATCCTGACCTGTGGATCCACATGAATGAAAATAAATGGAACCTGATTGGACAGATTATTGATAAATGTTAGATCATTGCCATTTACTGGGGAGAGACAATGAAGCAGAAATTAGGTCAAATGAGTGTGTTTTACTGATATAATCTATGATGACTAATAGTTACAACTTTGATAGTTGATTAATAAAATGATTAATTACTTAGATGTTTGGTTCATTAATGGTGTAAATGTTGATCAGTGTTTGTCAAAGCTGCAGATGTCTTCAGCTAAAATGTCTTTTTTTGTCCACAACCCAAAGATCATCAGTTTACTATTATAGAAGAATAAAGAAACCAGGAAATAATCAGAGAACAGAAGCTGAACCAGAGAATCTGGACATTTAAGAATTAAAAAATGACTTGTTATCAAGTAGCTGGCGACTAATGGACTGATGTAAAACTAAAGTCTGACTTTAACTGTTAATCATTATAGCACATTGTCATGTGTTAGTTTGCTGAAAGTTTAATTTGTTCTTACAGTAACTACTGAATCACAGCAGAGGTCCACAGAGACCAGGTCCTGACCGCCCCCCTCCCCATGGACTCCTGGATCCGGCCCGCTACGCGTTGTGGAGCACCGAGTTCTCCAGGCTGAAGTCGTACTGGAAGCTGGCCAGGTTGTAGTTCAGGTCCCGGGCCAGCAGCACGTCAGGGATCAGGGGAAACCCGGCCTGCACCGCCTGGACGTGGGGTGCCAGGGTGAAGGGGACGTCCCCAAGCAGGTCTGGGAGGGCAGACACGGGATCCGTCGTCAAGGACCCGGGGACCAGCGCCGGAGACGAAGCTGCTGGGACGTTAGAGTCCGGGAGCTGAGCTGGAGGTCTACAGGAAGACTGGGAGACCACAGAACAAACGTGAGTGAGACATCACCTGTAAATAAACCTTAAAGACACTTTAACAGACACTTTTCATATTTTTCTGACATCGAGAACAAAATGATTATTAATGAGTCCAGACAATAATCATCACAGACATCACTGATAGATTAACTCCAGATAATCTGCTGCAGATTAATTGACTACAGATAATCTAATTAACTACAGATGATCTTTCACCTTTGACGGCTGCACGACGACGTAACTCGAGGACTGAGTGAGGTTCATGGACTGAATCTTCTTCCTCTGCTCTTCAAACGTTTCTCCTGCTCGAAAAAATTTAGTTGAGTTTCTTAGGGTTAGTGTATTGTTGTTTTTTTCTGTACTGTATATACCTGTAAGTGTATAGTATATATAAGTGTGTATATATCTAGTTGGGTCCTCTTGATCATGTTAGAGACTTTTAAAGTGTTTAAAGTTCAGACTGGAGATCAAATAAGTCATGGTTAATTGAAAACATGAATAACCTTGCAAAAAATAGATTTCACAAAAAAACCCTAATTGAGCATGAAGAGCTGCAGCCTGAATGTAGACGAGGATGTAGAATCACAACAGAAATTATAACACAAAGTCACACACTCAGGAAATGAGGAAATCCAACCACCACAAGACAAGCAAACACATGACGTTTCTAGTTCTATATAACTATATACTCAGCTACAAACATGCGATGAGTCAGAGACGACAAGATTAATAATAACAATAATAACAATAATAATTAGTGATGCACGATATATCGGCCAACCGATATATATCGGCCGATATGTCACGTTTTTTAACATATCGGTATCGGTCCGATATCAACAAATTCTGGCCGATATGTCAACAATGTGCAGAGTTAAACCTACAGTTAGTTGGGTCACTGTCTGCGTGTCTCTCTGCGACGCGCTAAGCTAAGCTAAGCTAGCTGGTCCTAGCGGGCTCCTCCGTCACATCGCATCGCCCGAAAAGACAAAAAAAATGCGCGGAACGTTGCTCCGGGTGTCGGACGCCGTCCTGCCGCCTTCTCGTCGGCGGCCGCGGCGGAGGCGGAGAAGGCCGCTGTCTTTTCGGGCGATGCGATGTGACGGAGGAGCCGCTAGGACCAGCTAGCTTAGCTTAGCGCGTCGCCGAGAGACACGCAGACAGTGACCCAACTAACTGTAGCGGTTTCTCCTAGAGGGCTCCTCCGTCACATCGCATCGCTCGAAAAGACAAAAAAAAATGCTCGGAGCGTTGCTCCGGGGTGTCGGACGCCGTTCTGCCGCCTTCTCATCGCCGGCCGCCCCCTCCTCCGCCGCGGCCGCCGACGTCGCCGCCTTCGCGGAGCTCCATCGGGTCCGCTCCGCCGTACTTCCTCTAACCACATGACAGAGTTTTACAGTGAGCCTTCCTTTAAATAAACAGCACTGTTGTGCTTTTCAAATGTACAGTGTTTTTTCTGGTCTGTACTAAATTTGTGACACTACAGAAAATTTTTTCTTTACATATATCGATATCGGCAAATATCGGTATCGGCAGTGACTGCCGATATGTATATCGGATATCGATATCGGCCGAAATTTTCACATCGGTGCATCCCTAATAATAATAATGAAGATCACACAGGATAACATGTTAGTGAGCAGAGAGTTCACACCAAACTTCATTTAGAATTCTGTCAATTTAACACAATCTTCTGTTTATGGGTGGTGGTTAATAATAACAATAATAATAATAATAATAAAAAATATCACATCTACAATTTCATCTCAAATAACCACAATATTGTGAAAAAGATTCATTCGTCAAATATTTTAATCCTTTATTCTTGTAATCAGTTTTAATTTCTCAATAATTACCATTTCTTTCGACTTTTAAGAATAGTCCAATAAAGATCATTTCTGATCTTTTAACCAAAATAAAACACCACATTACTAGTGTTTTACTACTTTTCTATTTCACTAGTTGTGAGTTTTTTTTTGCTGTAAAAAAAGCACCAACAACATATCAGATTGTTCCTGGTGCTTTAAACAGGAAAACTCTCACGTTCATTCTCATTTCAACATGAACGTTTTATTTCTCACCAACGATGACGAAGCCTCCATCACTCTCCTTCTCAGCTGATGATGATGATGATGATGGTTTCTTTGTGTCTTTACGGAGCCCCAGAAAACTGAACATGGTTTATCCTGCATCAACAATATGAATTAGATTACGGACAGATTCACAATAAATCATAATAATTAAATTACTGACAGATTCACAATAAATCATAATAATTAAATTACTGACAGATTCACAATAAATCATATTAGGCAAAGTCAAAGTCAATTTTATTGTCAATTTCTTCACATGTACTTGACATACAAAGGAATCGAATAATTAAATTACTGACAGATTTACCATAAATCAACAGTGGTCTGGACAAAAGAACACATTTTAGGATGAATCTTCAGCTTTGAGAAACACTGATCAACATTTTACACCATTAATGAACCAAATTAATCAATTATTATTTTCAATAATCGACAAAAAAATCGGGTTTATAATGACACTCAGTTTAAAGATGTGAAAACTTTATTTACATCATTAAAACTGGACTGGAGCAGCTTAAGCTTCGCTTGTGAAACATCAGATTTTAAAATGTTTATAAGTTATCATGACTTTATGAAGTCACAAAGTAAAGAGCATAACGTTAGCATGTTACAGGACTGGTTTAGCGTCAGAATCTGTTTCTCTTATATGTAGAAATATATCGTTAAGTCGGCTGTAGGTGAATGTAACAGGGTTTAACTCACTGTTCCTCCTGCTCATGAAGTTCAGACGTTGGTTTGATTCTGTTTATCTGAGGTTGCAGGTGTTAGCTTGTAGCTTTTAGCTTCTCTAGGCTACTAGTCCTCCATCATTATTGTCAAATATCACCGTGTTGTTGTGATCAGGCGGTGACGTCACTGACCTCAATACATGATTTGTGTCCGTGTAGAAACTAAATCTGTGTCTAATGGTTCCGCTGCAATTCCGTTCAAAGTGCTTTATTAAAATGAGATAATAAATGAAACAGTAAACAGCCATTGACATTTTAAATGTTTATATTAGAAATTCCAACTCCCACTTAAACTAAAATATGCAATAAGAATAATACATTTAAAAATATATATTTTTTACATGCTTGCATATCTGTATGGGTTACTTCATTACTCAGTTATGTGATGGGAGTATTTCAATGTGCAAGTCATACTTCCTTCCAACAAACTGATAGACATTTTGGTGAATCAACAAACTAACAACAATAATAATCTAAATAATAATATTAAAAATAAAATAAAGAATAAAAAAATAACTATGCATAATGCGAATAATTACGTTAGTAAACTAACTAGGAAAGAATAATATCAGTTTATATAATACAACTTTAAAACCAATGAAAAAGAAAAACAGAAAAATAGACGTGTCCTGTAGTAGCTGTCTCTGAACTCGGAACTGTTTACCGTCGTTTCCGGGGAATGAAATGCAGGGAGCACAGCGGATATGTCGGGTTTACGGGCGTTCGATTTGCGACACAGGTTCGACCGTTCCTGTGAACCAGGCGGTTACCATGGAGACGAAGGCCGCCGTCAACTGTTGAAATAAACAGAACTTACTCGATTCTCAAACTACTTGCTTTGTCATAAACGTCATTAGTGTGTTAATCACTAGATCATTAAAATTAGAATAATTGTAATTATGAACTTGCGTATAAAAGTAACCAGTATGCAGATAAAGTTATATCTATACACACACACACAAACACAAACACACACACACACACACACACACACACAAGCAGAAACAGCATGCATCCTCCTGATGACATTCAGTGAAAAACTCTAGTTTTATAAATGTCAATCATCCATCAAAGCTGCACAAATAACCTGTGGAATAAAACAAACCATTTAATCAACCAACACTTCAATGAGTTATCAGTGTTTTTGTCTGTCAGTGATAAATCATGTTTGGCAAGATGAGGAAGTCTAAAACCTGTAAAAACACAGCTTCAAGAAAATTCATCAGGTCTTTCAAAATGTACATTTTGTGTGTACCATTTATTAAAAAAACTGGATTTTATCCAATTTCTGACACAAAATGCCAAATGGTCTAACCAAAAAAGGATGATAAAATAAAACATTTAATCCCCCATGTGTTTTAAAACCTTTTTAACAGAGGCATCGTTCCTGTATCATTCGACACGGAGCTGCCCCGTCCCAATGTGGCCACCGCTCGTAGCCCCGCCCTCCCTCTTGGTTTCCCGCCTTTATTTCAGACTCGACTCCGCCCGCGCGCGCTGCCGCGTGACACGAAGAGAAGGCGACCGAATATTTCCCGCGCTGGTCCAGTGTGAGGAAGACGGCCATCCTCCAACATGTCGGCGGTGCTGGACGTCCCCAGACGCAGAGTGAACTGCTCCATGTTGTCCAGCAACATCAACAAACCCGTCTGCTTCGTCGGCCGCGTCGAAAAGGTAAAATCAAAAATCTTCCGCCATTAAACCGCCGGTGTGAGCTGGAATCCGTGTAACACGCAGCGTTTGTTCAGGTTCATCCAACCGGGAAAAGCTTCTCGGTGTCGGACGGAGACGGAAAGAACGCGTCGGTGGAGCTGAATGAGCCGGTGGGTCCGAGCGGAAATAATTAAAACTAGTGGTTGTTAACCGGGTTCGATGTGGATATTAACTGGGTTTAAATCGGTTAAAACGGCCTTTAGTGTCTGTTTTACTAGTTCTACTACTATTCTTACTGTGGCTCTTTTACCGGAAAATGCTCATAAATCAACGAATAAAACCAGAACTAAAAATAACAAAACTCCAAGATGATAGTTTCATAACAGGAAAGTCTAGAGCGGATCAGGTTTTCAAAATAAAAGCCCCCTTTGTACTGTATGTCAATAGGCAACCAAGGATGAACTTAGTTTTTCAAAACTGAAATTTTATTGTTACTGGAAAATCAGGATTAGGTAGTTGATGTAAAACAAACAAATAAAAATCTCCAAAAAACGTAGTGCTGAGCTTCTGTCTGTGCAACTGTTAAATCAACAGTTTTATTTTCTCCAGCTTGAAGAGGAGCTGAGCGGCATCGTGGAAGTCATCGGGATGGTGTCCAACAAAGGAGCAATCATGGCCACGACCTACAACATCCTGCGGGAGGATAAAGGAGTTCCTTTTGGTGCGTTTCACCCTCCTGTTAACAGCAGCTCTGATCTGACTCCCTTTGGTGCTGAGTTGACGTTTGGGTTCAGTTTTTTTTATCATTTTAAAAGCAGAACTGAGGTTTTTTAGTTATTGAGACTATTTCTCTTTGTTTCAATAATCATAAACAGACACTTGGCTGAAGCAGATTTGTCCACTCACATGTTAAAAAGTAGAAAAATATCCTTTAAGGGACATTTAGAACAGAGAAAAACGAGATTAATTAGTGATTTGAGAGACTCTCAATGTGAAGATATTATCATCAATAGTGATTATTGATAGTCTATAGCTGATATTATCATCAATAGTGATTATTGATAGTCTATAGCTGATATTATCATCAATAGTGATTATTGATAGTCTATAGCTGATATTATCAATAATAGTGATTATTGATAGTCTATAGCTGATATTATCAATAATAGTGATTATTGATAGTCTATAGCTGATATAATATTATATCATAACATGATACATTTATTATTAATAATAATGCATCATAATAAATATTCTAAATATAATTACTGGTGTTTTCCCTCAGACTTGGAGCTGTATAACGAGGCGCTGAAGCTGATCCACGACTTCCCGCAGCATTACCCCTTTGAATTGGCAGCAAGTGGATGAGACCACATTTAAATGAGTTTCAGGCTCATCTGTTCATTTTTTTTTCTTCTTCTTCTTGTGCCCATTTTTGTACAAAGTATATCTGTAATATGTTTTTTGGAAATAAAATTGTTTAAATTAAATGCATGACTTTTCTCCAACCTTTTCTCTCAACACAGATATTTATATGGAGGGCTATTAGTATACTAAATGATCTCAACTAAAGGTCCATTTACTGTTTTTATAAGGGGATCTGTTTTTGCATTAGTTTTAGAGGAAAGTAAGACAATTAAATACTAGTAATATAACTAAGATACTCCTAATTTTATTTTTCTAAATGCATTTACACTGTTGAGGATGAAACTCTTATTTTGTAGCTTATTTAATTTCACATTTGTTCAATAATATATATGAATTTTAATGATATTTTAAGTCATGTCATACGATATTCCTATTAAACATTAGGAGCTGTTTTAATCAGGATGAGACTTTATGTCTGTTTGTATGAGGCCAAGGACTGAAGCTGGTGTTTACAGGTAAAGGTCATAAATATATAATAAAAACATACCAACATGCTCCAGCCCTGCTGAATAAATAGATGAAAACACATGATCTCCTGTCAACATGAAGGCTGCTGGCCGGTGCTGGCCGCTAGGTGGCGATAACTTTGTCTGGGGTCAGAGGTCAATCTGAGCAACAACCAAAACTACAGAAGAAGAAAAAAGACCGCGAAAACTTCAAAATGAAGCATCTGAACCGTAGATATTATTGTAAGAACTTATTTAATGAATAATATTACATCCAGTGTCTGAACTAAACGAACCTGACCAAACAATTAGTGACAACATTGTTTTAAATCATTTTAAAAGTTACTTACATCCTCAGTTATTTAAGAAAAGACAGAGACCGTTAGCAGCGCCACTAACGCTAATATCAATGCTAATGATAAGATGTTAATATCGATGCTAATAATAATAATGATATCAATGCTAATATCAATGTTAAAGCTAACTGTCAGACCAACACCTGAATCGGATCCTAAATTTTAATATTTTCTTCAAGCAACAATCACTGACTTTGATGAATGTTTGAATATTAAGATACAAGGTAAGATACACGGATCTGCTTGTACTGATAATTCTGTTTTATACAGTAATAATAATCTTATTGAGTTTGGTGCAGTAGTTTTATCTGTATCTATTTATAAGAAATGTTTTTATTACTATTAATAATTAGTCTATGATGTACATATGTGGTCTTATTGTTTAACCAGAAAATACCTCATTTGCATATTTAAACATACAATTAGAGAATACTTGTGACAGGAAAAAGGACATATTTCATGTATGTTATCAATTAGGAGAGTTTCATGTTTATATCAAGTAGAATAAAATAAATTAAAATATAAGTTGCTGATGGAGGGAGGAAGTCGCCTGGAGGAGACAGCGGCTGCTGCAAGTCCAGACACACACACACACACACACACACACACACACACACAAAACTTAGATACATATAGACACACACGGAGGTTGGTTAGAATCAGCGGTTTAATGTTAGTAAAGGCTTTAGACATCCAGCAGCAGCAGCAGCCTTATCCATCATCCAGACTCCGATATTCACAATTTTTTTCCCCCCATCGAGTTACTAAATATTCCAATTAGAAGAATTATTGAGTTCAGTGATAGTTCTGTGGCTTTGCGTATTAAAAATACTGATTTGAGCCATTTCAAACCTCTAAACGAATGATTTCCCTCCCTGCAGCATGGCCTTTCATCCCCTTTAACAGGCTGTAAAAATCTATTAGGTGAAATTCTTTGAGCGAGGTAACATCTCCACGGGCAGAACGGGGCAGGTTTCACGGCAGCGTTTTACAGGCCGACGTCTCTGAAGCTGTCAGATCAAATCATCTCCCACGCTGACCCGTCTTAATGAGGCAATGATCCACTATCAATGATCAACCCTCATCGGCCTGCTCCTGTTGCTCCGTGTCACAGCGTTTGTTCTCATCACTCGGGATAAATTAATTCCTCCCTGTGTTAGCAGTGGGATGTTTATGATGTCATTAACCTCGGTTTGACCACAGTAACTCCAGGACTGGGCCGTGGCTCCATAAAGCTCCTGTTCAGAGGTGAGTAGTTCACCTCCTTACATACCACGGTGGACGCGGCAGTTCCTCACGCTGCAATGTGAGCTGACACGTCTGAAACAACCTCTGCATATCTGCCACATGCCGACCGGGCCCCGAGTGGAGCCGTGTGGATCTGAAAAAGCCACAGGGAGCGTTCAAGACCCAGCTCATTCCTGCTGGGAGGAGCGGATGTAAGGATCCACAGTCGATAGCCTATTAATCCATCTGTTACTGGAACTGATCAGTGTTTCCCAAAGACGAAGATTCAACCTAAAATGTCTTTGTTGTCTTTTTAGGTAAAGAGAAGCATCAGTCTCCCCAATAATCGTTTCATCTGCTAATTACTTCCTCAAAAATTGTTTAGTCAGTGAAATGTTAAAATAATGAATAAATTGCATTCAGATTCTTCTGTGATACTTAATTGGCCAGTATAAAACCAATTTACTGTCACACATGACACAGAAAAACTGAAAATCATTACATACAAGATGCTGCAGCGAGATCTACAACGATTAAACAACAACAAACAGTGATCAACATTTTACACCATTTAATGAACCAATCAACTGATCAATACTAACTGATAATTAGAGAAGAGTCCTTAGATGCAGCTCTAATTATGGACATTACACTGATGGTGAATGGGGAGGTACAACACGGCCTGTCATCACATTCAACCAATAAGAATGGCTTGATTGCATTTTACTTTGATAGCAAAATGGTTTCACATTAGTTTTCTTTTGATGAACTAGTAGTTGCAGCAGAAACCAGAAATGATGATTATTTTAACTGTGAACCTACAGATGCCGTGGGTCAGTCAGTGATCTGCAGGAATGTGAGTTCTACGTTTCCTTCCTGCTGCATCGAGCTGAGGCCGCTTCATTCCTTTGGCACTGAATTAATTAGTGAAACCCTCGTGTTTCCTTTGCTTCTCGCATGATTTCATTAATGGACAAAAACATTCTATATTTGTTCCGATGTGATGTAAGAAATTAGCATTTCATGTGTTCATGTGTTGCGAACACTATGAATGACTTTTTCACAGAATATGACAGTGACTCTTTGTATTTTTAGGAAGGTTTCAGAAAGTTTCTGCTTTAAAAAAAATTCTGTTGTCTTTTCATAATATGATGAAACGCAGCAGGAAGCAAACTCCAGACTGGTATTAGTGCTGCTGCCTGGCTGTGTTGTCTTAGCAGAGCTGTCTGCACACACAGACGCTTCCCATGCAGCAGCAGCGTTAGCAGCAGCAGCGTTAGCAGCAGACGCTTCCCATGCAGCAGCAGCAGCGTTAGCAGCAGCAGTGTTGGCAGCAGACGCTTCCCATGCAGCAGCAGCGTTAGAAGCAGCAGTGTTAGCAGCAGCAGTGTTGGCAGCAGCAGCGTTAGCAGCAGCAGCAGCAGCGTTAGCAGCAGACGCTTCCCATGCAGCAGCAGCGTTAGCAGCAGCAGCAGCAGCGTTAGCAGCAGACGCTTCCCATGCAGCAGCAGTGTTAGCAGCAGCAGCGTTAGCAGCAGACGCTTCCCATGCAGCAGCAGCAGCGTTAGCAGCAGCAGTGTTGGCAGCAGACGCTTCCCATGCAGCAGCAGCGTTAGAAGCAGCAGTGTTAGCAGCAGCAGTGTTGGCAGCAGCAGCGTTAGCAGCAGCAGCAGCAGCGTTAGCAGCAGACGCTTCCCATGCAGCAGCAGCAGCGTTAGCAGCAGCAGTGTTGGCAGCAGACGCTTCCCATGCAGCAGCAGCGTTAGAAGCAGCAGTGTTAGCAGCAGCAGTGTTGGCAGCAGCAGCAGCAGCAGCGTTAGCAGCAGACGCTTCCCATGCAGCAGCAGTGTTAGCAGCAGCAGTGTTGGCAGCAGCAGCGTTAGCAGCAGCAGTGTTAGCAGCAGCAGCGTTAGCAGCAGCAGCGTTAGCAGCAGACGCTTCCCATGCAGCAGCAGCGTTAGAAGCAGCAGTGTTAGCAGCAGCAGTGTTGGCAGCAGCAGCGTTAGCAGCAGACGCTTCCCATGCAGCAGCAGCAGCGTTAGCAGAAGTGTTAGCAGCAGGAGTGCTACCTAAAATGTCTGTTTTTGTCCACAACCCAAAGATCATCAGTTTACTGTTATAGAAGAATAAAGAAACCAGGAAAGAATCAGAGAACAGAAGCTGGACCAGAGAATCTGGACGTTTAAACAATAAAAATGACTCAAAAAATTGAACAGATATCAGGTTCTTAATTCAAGAGAATTCTTCTGTGTTTTAGATTGATTTATCAAACTAAAGAATGTCATTAATATAAATAACGTTATTAAAATTAGTTATATATCATTTCATATTAATCCATGCAGAAACTGGGTTTCGTCTTTACATCAATGTGAATGTAAACTTATTCCAGATTAAGGAATATTTTATAAATATCTGCATGGATTAATAAGGATAGTTTGGGAACATTTTCATTAATTGATTTTATTTGCTAAGAGTTCACAATATTATTTACTCTGTTTGATAAATTCCAATTAACAAACCTTAGGACATAATGTCTGTTGTGGCACTACAGAACTCAAACAGTAATGTGTATTTAGATAAAAAAAAATGAAGCTGTTCGGTTTATTTTGAAGGCGGGGACAGGAAGTGGCTGTGAGCAGCAGAGCAGCTGCAGGCTGGAGTCAGACAGAAAAACCAGCCTGAACAAAGCGTGGTCTGATGGATTAACCTGCAGGTCTGGACTCACGGGTGAGTGTGATTCTGATCCCTATCACTGGATAGTAGAAGTAGGAAAGAACCTGTCACTTTATCACTGACCCTTTCATGCATTTGGCACTTTTTATTTATGATTTATCAGGTATTTAATGGTTTATTTCACTACAATGTAGTTGTAAGCAGATATAAATACATTCATTCAACTGGACAAAAGGCTCCTTAACGAACTGGTAAGTGGGATTCAGAACTGCAACAATTCCGATCAAATAAATAAAAAAAAAAATATTCTGATAATCAATTTGATTTATCAAATTTGAAATTTAAATTCTAAAATGTCCAAATTCTCTGATTCCAGCTTGTGTTCTCTGGTTATTTCCTGGTTTCTTTATTCTATAATAGTAAACTGATGATCTTTGGGTTGTGGACTGTTGGTCTGGACAAAAAAAGTGGAAGCTGCAGTTGCTGTTGACTGGGACTGAAATGATGCTCGTGATGACAGCACAAAGTTTCTCAAAGGTTTCTCTTGATTTTAGCTGCACTGACGATGACTGCACGGCGCCTCCTGAGGATCCTCGTCCTGCTGCTGACCGTGTGGAGTCTGACCACAGCTCAGAGGAGGAGGAAGAAAGGACAGAGAGACGAGAACCAGGTGGTTAACGGGCAGAAAGGTGAGAACGTTAATCGACTGATCAGGTCTGATGTCACATCTACACACAAAACTTGTTGTTTTTAAATGCTTATTATTAGTCTTGTGGAATATTTCTCTTCCACAATGATGGATGATTTTCAAAAAAGATGTTATTTAGCTAAGAAGACTCAGAGACTTTAGAATATGAAATAGTTCTACTTATAATACTACCGTATTTTCAGGACCATAAGGCTCCGTACTAAAAAGCTCAGTCTGAGTTCTGTGTGTCATTACTGTATTTAACACACACATAAGGAACCTGACTATAGGGGAGGGTTTATATACACATAGATATATACAGACATAGATATATACACATAGATATATACACATAGATATATACACACATAGATATACACACACATAGATATATACACATAGATATATACACACATAGATATATACACATAGATATACACACATAGATATATACACATAGATATATACACATAGATATATACACATAGATATATACACACATAGATATATACACACATAGATATACACACATAGATATATACACACATAGATATATATACACATAGATATACACACATAGATATATACACACATGGATATATACACACAAAGATATATACACACATAGATATATACACATAGATATACACACATAGATATATACACACATAGATATACACATAGATATATACACACATAGATATATACACATAGATATATACACATAGATATATACACACATAGATATATACACATAGATATATACACACATAGATATATACACACATAGATATACACACATAGATATATACACACATAGATATATATACACATAGATATACACACATAGATATACACACATAGATATATACACACATGGATATATACACACAAAGATATATACACACATAGATATATACACATAGATATATACACATAGATATACACACATAGATATACACACATAGATATATACACACATGGATATATACACACATAGATATATACACACATAGATATATATACACATAGATATATACACATAGATATATACACACATAGATATATACACACATAGATATACACACATAGATATATATACACATAGATATATACACACATAGATATATACACACATAGATATATACACATAGATATATACACACATAGATATATACACATAGATATATACACACATAGATATATATATACATAGATATATACACATAGATATATACACACATAGATATATATACACATAGATATATACACATAGATATATACACACATAGATATATACACATAGATATATACACATAGATATATACACAGATATATACACATAGATATATACACATAGATATATACACACATAGATATATACACACATAGATATATACACATAGATATATACACACATAGATATATACACACATAGATATATACACATAGATATATACACACATAGATATATACACATAGATATATACACACATAGATATATACACAGATATATACACATAGATATACACACATAGATATATACACATAGATATATACACATAGATATATACACACATAGATATATACACATAGATATATACACACATAGATATATACACATAGATATATACACACATAGATATATACACAGATATATACACATAGATATACACACATAGATATATACACATAGATATATACACACATAGATATATACACATAGATATATACACACATAGATATATACACAGATATATACACATAGATATACACACATAGATATACACACATAGATATATACACATAGATATATACACATAGATATATACACACATAGATATATACACACATAGATATATACACACATAGATATATACACATAGATATATACACACATACCTAACCCTACATACAGACATAGGGAGCATCAACATTTTGAAGAAAATAGAAAACTTTGATGTGGCCTTATAGTCGTAAAATAGGGTACTTTTAATAAATACTGAAATAATTCTGCAAGAACGAGCCACAGTTTTATCTTTGTAGTTTACAGAAATCACACGAACAGCTTGTTGGTTCAGTGAAATAATAAACTAACAGCAGAGTTAAAGAGGAATAATTTAAATATTAAGGTACAAATGGCTGGAATGATAGAAAGATTGAAATTAATATTTGATATTTTAGATTTTCACTAGTATTATTGTTCAGTATAAAGTTGTTTTTCCAGCTTTTTACTTTTCATGACTAAAGCTGCAACAATTGATTCATAAACACATACAATATAAATAAAACATTAATCAACAGGTAAGAAAAAAAATTCTCTGGTTCCAGCTTCTGTTCTCTGATTATTTCCATTTTCTTTATTCTTCTATAATAGTAAACTGATGATCTTTGGGTTGTGGACTGTTGGTCTGGACAAAAAAAGATGAAGAAGATTTTAGGCTCAATCTGCAGCTTTGACAAACACTGATCAATATTTTACACCATTTAATGAACCAATCAACTAATCAATTAATCATTTCAACGTCTGTCTATCAACAGTTCTTTACTAGTCATTAGTTGCAGCTCTAGTAAAAGTATTATCAGCAAAATATGTCAAAAATAAAAGTACCCATTATATATATATATATATGTTAGAGTTTATTGTACTGCTTGATCACTAAGTCTATGGAAAGTATTTTAAGATTTTGTCTTATCTATGTGGAGCCAATTGGTTGGATTAAATGTAATAATTCTGCATCTTAACCTGCATAGAGTGACAGTTAATAGAATAAAAATAATAGATAATGAAACTATAGAAGTTGATTGCTAAAGATTAGTAATCTGAAGGTGTCAGATAAATGTAAATGTAAAATACTGATGAACCTACTCTGATTGGCTGCTGTGCTGCTGTGTTCCTGGTCAGTCCTGGTGTGCCCGGTGGAGGTCATGTTCCTGGTGGACAGCTCAGAGAAGGCCACGCCGCCACTGTTTGAGCTGCAGAAAGAGTTCGTGCTGCGGTTCAGCTCCAGGCTGATGCGGCTGCAGTCGTCCGGGTGGCGTCTGCGCCTGCGTCTGGCGGCGCTGCAGTACGGTGGCACCGTGTCCGTGGAGCACAACTTCAGGGACTGGCAGGACCTGGACGTGTTCCAGAGCCGCGTGGCCGCCATGAGCTTCGTGGGCCGGGGCACCGACCTGGCCTACGCCCTCTCCAACGCCACGCGGGTGTTCGACGGCGAGACATCGCCCGGCAGCCTGCGGGTGGCGCTGCTGATGGCGGACAGCTCTGAGCACCCCCGCGGTGCAGTGGCCGCAGCCGAGGCCAAGAGACACAACATCAAGCTGTTCGCCATCAGGACGCCGGGAATGCCCCGGGACGGACCGACGGGGGCCGAGCTGCGCTCCATCGCTAGCGCCCCCTCCCAGCAGCACGTCCTCAGCCTCGCCGACGGCCAGCTGGGCGACAGGCTGTTCCACGAACTGGTGGGTGGGGCTGGGCAGGACTACCTGTCAGGTCAAGGTGCTATCTGTACCTCAGCATAACACTGTGTCCTTATTAACCTATAAAAGAAAAAAAAAGAAAGAAATATGGACCAACTTACAACAAAGAATAGCTTTATTAACTAACAGAAAAGATTTAACGTGCATCTGACATTAAAAAATAAAATTAAATCCTTAAATAAACTATAAACACTTTTTAACTGGCCATCTCAAACCATATAATACTGAAAAATTACACTACAAAATAAAACAGGAAACAAGTCAAAAAACACAGATCCTGACACATTTGCGAGTTCTATTAAAACTGGCCCCATCAGTGATGTTAATCAATAATCAAACACTAATGTCAACTGAACTCTGATACTGGTGTTTGAAGATGAAAATATTTCCTGAAAACAGTAAAAATCTGTAATGCTGTAAAAAAAGCTGTAAACAGAGTTTAGAAAATGTGACCCAGCTTTTTCAGAGAAGCAGGTGACACAAACAAAAATACCTATAAAAAGCAAATAATGGAATATAAGGACACAAGTGACAAAGCGAATGAATCTCCTTTAGTGTTTGCTGTTTTTCCTGCTGATTTACTGACCTGTAATGAGCTTGGTATGTTAGTAATTATTATTATAGTATTAGTTATTAACTCTACTGATACAGACGAGTTAGACCCGTTTGTTTGTAACTAATATAATTCTTCCTTCTTTCATCCTTCCTTCAGCATTCACTCGTTGAATCTGGGGTGAGTATTCTGAGATTTACTGTAAATATGAATCATTCATGTTATTTGTCTGTGCTGCCGTGTTGATGCTGGTTCACGTTTTATCTCCAGTGTCCACAGCCCAAGACGTGTGTGTGTGAGCAGGGGGAGCGAGGCCACCATGGAAGCCCAGTGAGTCTCTAGAGTCGCGTTTCTACTGTAACACCGGCGTGTTTCTACTGTAACAACTACACGTTTCTACTGTAACAACTACACGTTTCTACTGTAACACCGGCGTGTTTCTACTGTAACACCAGCGTGTTTCTACTGTAACATCAACACGTTTCTACTGTAACACCGGCATGTTTCTACGGTAACATCAACACGTTTCTACTGTAACACCGGCGTGTTTCTACTGTAACATCAACACGTTTCTACTGTAACACCGGCATGTTTCTACTGCAACACCAGCGCGTTTCTACTGTAACACCAACGCGTTTCTACTGTAACACCGGCATGTTTCTACTGTAACACCGGCGTGTTTCTATTGTAACATCAACACGTTTCTACTGTAACACCGGCATGTTTCTACTGTAACACCAGCGCGTTTCTACTGTAACATCAACACGTTTCTACTGTAACACCGGCATGTTTCTACTGTAACACCGGCGTGTTTCTACTGTAACATCAACACGTTTCTACTGTAACTCCGGCACGTTTCTACTGTAACATCAACACGTTTCTACTGTAACACCAGCGTGTTTCTACTGTAACACCAGCACATTTCTACGGTAACACCAATGCGTTTCTACTGTAACACCAACGTGTTTCTACTGTAACATCAACGCGATTCTACTGTAACATCAACACGTTTCTACTGTAACACCAGCGTGTTTCTCCTGTAACACCAACGCGTTTCTACTGTAACACCAACGCGTTTCTACTGTAACACCAACGCGTTTCTACTGTAACACCAACGCGTTTCTACTGTAACACCAATGCGTTTCTACTGTAACACCAACGTGTTTCTACTGTAACATCAACGCGTTTCTACTGTAACATCAACACGTTTCTACTGTAACACCAGCGTGTTTCTACTGTAACACCAACGCGTTTCTACTGTAACACCAACGTGCTTCTACTGTAACACCAGCACGTTTTCATGCTGATACAAGATAATCGGCTCAGGTTCCCCTACCCCAGTAGCCTCACACACAGCTTTGTTTTCCCTGTTCGCCGGGCGCTCTCCCAGCATCGGCCTCGGCCGCTGGCCTCTATCAGCAGGTGCGTCTGGCTCGCTTCCAAAAAACCCCAAAACTCAACAGGGAACGGACGTGAAAGAGCAGGAAACGTTTCCCACAATGCAAGTGTAGCAGGTGGCACGAGGGCGTGTGTTTTCAGCAGCAGCGCTGCTCGACAGAAGCAAAGGTCGAGAACGGAAGATTAAACATGAGCAAACACGCGGGCCGTGGCAATCCGAGAACCGAGAGGTGGAGGTTTGTGTAGTGGCGGGGTTACAGACGGGTCGCGGCCGGAATGGGAATGTGCCGTACGCACAGTCCAAACCAAACGAGGAGACGAGTACTCTCATTCTGCACAATCTCTCCCTTTACATTCATTCAGGGGAAGCCAGGCGAGCCGGGGTCTGACGGAGCTCCAGGTCTAAAAGGATCTCGTGTAAGCCGCTATTGTTTCTGTAAATCCAGAGCTGGTTACAGGAAGAATCCATGAAGTGTCTTTTGATGTGATGTTTTGTCTGGGCCCGGTCACTGTAGGGGGAACCAGGCTTTAACGGACGTCCAGGAATGGAGGGGCTCGAGGTAATCGGCAGATTTTTCTCACTTTACGCTTGACTTTTGGAGATATCGTGTGAATTTAACTGAAAAATAAGGTAGAGTAGTATAGTAAATCCACCCTGTTACTTATTTAAACTACTTTTATTGCACAAATTGAAGAGTGTTTTATTTGTGCAGCACAACCTATTAGTTACAGAAACAAACACACATATACCCCACACAGTTCTCAAGTAAAAGCCTGGCAGAACAAACGTCATAAATGTGACCACAAGTAGAAGCTGAAACGCCCACTAGACCTGGTTCTGACTCAGGGTCAGGTCCTGATGGATCTGGATCCAAACCCCTGAGCTCTTCATAGACCTCTAGCAGGGCTTTGAACCTGTATTGATATGATGAGGTGGAGTGTATAGTCCTGTAGTCTAATCTACTGGAACCGGGCAGTTATAGTCTTTTAATTTGATGTTTTCCAGCTGGTAGAACACTGCTCCAATGATATCATTGATGTGTTTCTGGAGTTCTTGTAGATCTTCATCTGAGACGAGGTTTCTGACTACACTGCATTTTATAGACAGTGATGCCAAATGTGATGAGATTTAGTTTCTGACATTTTGGACTCAGTCTTCTCTGTTTATCTGTAAGAACTTCCATGTTTAACATCTTTAATGTATTTCATTATTTTATTGACAAGACTGAAGTGAAATGTATAGTCGCATATCTTCAGCATAAGAAAGTAAGAAAGTATTTGGGGACTGAAATACGTTCTCTAGTACAGGGGTCACCAACTCAGGCTACTGTGGCTGCAGGTTTTTGTTCCAACCAGGCAGGAACACACCTGATTCTACTAATTACCACTAGAGATCTTGCTAGGGACCTTTATTGGTAAAATCAGGTGTGTTATCGCTTGGTTGGAACACAAACCTGCAGCCACAGTAGCCCTCCAGGACCAGGGCTGGTGACCCCTGCTCTAGTACAATCAACATTTTATACTTTGAACTGTCTTGTGCATCATGCTTAGTAAAACGTTGGACATATTTAACCATCTCCACCTCTTCATAGGGTCGACCTGGCAGCAAAGGAGAAAAGGTCTGTATCATCACTAATTTAATGAGTTCATGTACAAAATCATGTACCATATTTTCATGACCATAAGGCTCCGTACTAAAAGACTCAGTCTGAGTTCTGTGTGTCATTACTGTATTTAACACACACATAAGGAACCTAACTATAGGGGAGGGTTAATATACACATAGATATATACACATAGATATACACACATAGATATATACACACATAGATATATACACACATAGATATATACACATAGATATATACACACATAGATATACACATAGATATATACACACATAGATATATACACATAGATATATACACATAGATATATACACATAGATATATACACACATAGATATATACACATAGATATATACACACATAGATATATACACACATAGATATATACACACATAGATATATACACACATAGATATATACACATAGATATATACACATAGATATATACACACATAGATATATACACATAGATATATACACACATAGATATATACACATAGATATATACACACATAGATATATACACACATAGATATATACACACATAGATATATACACACATAGATATACACACATAGATATATACACACATAGATATATACACACACAGATATATACACATAGATATATACACACATAGATATATACACACATAGATATACACATAGATATATACACACATAGATATATACACATAGATATACACACACATAGATATATACACATAGATATATACACATAGATATATACACATAGATATATACACATAGATATATACACACATAGATATACACACATAGATATATACACACATAGATATATACACACATAGATATATACACATAGATATATACACATAGATATATACACATAGATATATACACACATAGATATATACACACATAGATATATACACACATAGATATATACACATAGATATATACACACATAGATATATACACATAGATATATACACATAGATATATACACATAGATATATACACACATAGATATATACACATAGATATATACACATAGATATATACACACATAGATATATACACATAGATATATACACACATAGACATGTATATATATACATAGATATATACACACATAAATATATATATATACATAGATATATACACACATAGATATATACACACATAAATATATATATATACATAGATATATACACACATAGATATATACACATAGATATATACACACATAGATATATACACATAGATATATACACATAGATATATACACACATAGATATATACACATAGATATATACACACATAGATATATACACATAGATATATACACATAGATATATACACACATAGATATATACACATAGATATATACACACATAGATATATACACATAGATATATACACATAGATATATACACACATAGATATATACACATAGATATATACACACATAGATATATACACACATAGATATATACACATAGATAGATATACACATAGATATATACACACATAGATATATATACACATAGATATATACACACATAGATATATACACACATAGATATATACACACATAGATATATACACACATAGATATACACACAAATAGATATATACACACATAGATATACACACACATAGATATATACACATAGATATATACACACATAGACATATACACACATAGATATATACACAAATAGATATATACACACATAGATATACACAAATAGATATATACACACATAGATATACACACATAGATATATACACACATAGATATATACACACATAGATATATACACATAGATATATACACACATAGATATATACACATAGATATATACACACATAGATATACACACACATAGATATACACATAGATATATACACACATAGATATACACATAGATATATACACACATAGATATATACACACATAGATATATACACACATAGATATATACACACATAGATATATACACTCATAGATATACACACACATAGATATATACACATAGATATATACACACATAGATATATACACTCATAGATATACACACACATAGATATATACACATAGATATATACACACATAGATATATACACACATAGATATATACACACATAGATATACACACATAGATATATACACACATAGATATATACACACATAGATATATACACACACATAGATATATACAAACATAGATATACACATAGATATATACACACATAGATATACACATAGATATATACACACATAGATATACACATAGATATATACACACATAGATATATACACATATAGATATATACACATAGATATATACACACATAGATATATACACATAGATATATACACACATAGATATATACACATAGATATATACACACATAGATATATATACACATAGATATATACACACATAGATATACACATAGATATATACACACATAGATATACACACATATAGACATATACACATAGATATATACACACATAGATATATACACACATAGATATATACACACATAGATATATACACACATAGATATATACACATAGATATATACACACATAGATATATACACATAGATATATACACACATAGATATATACACACATAGATATATACACATAGATATACACATAGATATATACACACATAGATATATACACATATAGATATATACACACATAGATATATACACCTCTTCAATCCTCTAAAAGTTATTCAGTAAAAGTCTTTACAGCTGTGATGTCTCAACATAAGATTAATCAGCAACTAGTTTGACAAAAATCAGATGTGATGATTTATTGATTTTCATTGTGAAACACAGTGATAACAAAATTCTATATGGACGCGAACAGACAGGGTCATTTTGGATTGTGAGAATCACAGAGAACCATTGATCTATAGAATTTTGTGAATATAAATGTGTTGTATTTTTAGGGGGAACGTGGTGAATGTGGAGCTCCTGGTAAAAAGGGAGAGCAGGTAGGTTTTTATCAGTCGGTTTATGCTTTATTTTTTTGTCTGTTGCTGCTGCTTTAACATCGGTTCTATATTTTGTTTCTCAGGGAGCTGAAGGACCTCCAGGCCCCAGAGGTTCCAGAGGAGAACAGGTGATGATTTACTCATTACTCATTTACCTTTATTTTCTTTATATATAAATCACCTCAGGTGACAGTTGAACTAAAAGTGTGTTTTTATTTATTCCCTCACATGGAAAACAAAGGGTGCTTTTTTCTGGTCTAATAAATGAACTCAGACTAAAATATTTTTTCATCACCAAACTGTACCTAATAACCTTCATATTTCATCTCTGTCATAATACTCAGGCTTGTTAAGCCTAATTAATGGTAATTAACACTGATCTCATTTCTTTAATCTACAGAAAAAAAATTAAATCAGTCTGTTGTTCTCCTTTTTAGCTGAGAAACCATTAATAGATTTGAGTCATTTTGAAGAATAATTCTCTTTGTGCTTTGTGAAACACTGATCCACATTTTACACTATATGATGAACAAACAATTAAGCAAATAATCCTTCAAATAACTGATTATTGACTTCCAGAGTATTTCTCCTTTTTACATTCTGTTTGAATCTAGATTAAACAAACATGACACCAGGTGTTAATTAGTAAACCTCAGTTGTGTGATTTTTTCACCTGGAGCCAGTTTCAATGTCTATGTTAAGCTAGGATAATCACATCTGAACACACACAGACATGAGATTGATCCTTTAGTCTCACAAAACTTTCAGCATTTTTTAACATTTGTGTTTCATAATCCTTTACAGTAGCGAACAGAGGATTTTGTCCTTTCTTCTTGCCGTTGTTCCCGCGTCTGACACAGAAATGCTTCCATCAGCTAAAGACGTGTGTCCGTATATGAGCCCTGTGTGGTCAAATTGAAAGATTCCCGTGTCCGTCCACATCCTAGCTTTTGGGTCCATCTCCTGCTCTGCACTCGTGGAATGTGAGCTGTGGATTAGGTCTTATCCCCTCCTAATGTAGCCTTTCTAAAGCGGGGGAATCCAAGCCTGCAATGTTTGGTTGTAGTCTCGGAGCCAGACCTCGTCCCAGAGGATTAGCGTTTGGGCACATGTTATCCATTCCCTCTCCGCCCCCTTCAGCCTCGGTGGACCAGCAGCAGCCTCCTGATCCCTCTCCGGTTCCCATGAGATTCACCCACGCTCCCTGCCAACGTTTATTCAGAAACATGTCGTATCCGAAGGGTTTTCATCTTCTGTATCTGTAACTTTCTGATGAAAGTTTTATACCCTCGAGACAACAGAAATCTGCAAATGTTTTAAAAGGAGCCAAAAGGAGACATGTAAATCATCAGAAATGACCAGGAACTAAATGCTGTAAGAATCCAGCAGGGGGCAGTCTCACACACACACACACACACACACACACACATAGATATTTTATTATCACACACTTTAAATTTGTAAAGATTTCTTCTTCCTGTCATATGAATGTCAACATTATTACTAAATTAAGCTGTTTGGGAAAAATATTTTAAAACAAACAAATGCATGATTTGTGGCCAATTATTCTAATGACCTTTATTTAACAATTTAGAGAATAAACAGATTCTAAAGAGATGTGAGATAAAGAAGAAAAGTGGCAGAAAACTCAAAGCCTGCACCTGTGTGTGTGTGTGTGTGTGTGTGTGTGTGTGTGTGTGTGTGTGTGTGTGTGTGCAATATCATAAATGTTTAACCTCAGCTGTTGAACCCTGAAGCAGCTGGGTGGTCCAGCAGGTAAATCTCACCTGATGCTGACAACTCACCTGTTGAACCTTAGTTTGACCTCTGACCTCTGCTCAGATCAAAACGTGTGACTCTGTCATGTGTTGTTCGGGTTCTGTCAGGGGAATGGAGGAGGAGTTGGAGACCCGGGTCCAGAAGGTCCACCTGGATCCAAAGTAAGAACATTATCGGTTCAGTTTCTAAAACATCAGGTCAATTTTCTGAAGTTAAAGTTCCTCTTTCCTTCCTCCAAAGGGGGACCGAGGACTGAGGGGACCACCAGGACCTCCAGGAGACAATGGCGTCGGGTTCCCGGGTCCCAAGGTAAATTTAGATTAATCTCTGTGTAATAAAGAACATTTTCCTGCGGGTGTGTTGCAGGGTTAGTTTAGGTCTTTTACCTGTTAGTTAATCTGTTAATGTGTTTTTCAGGGTGACAAAGGGAACCAGGGAAGACCTGGTCCCACTGGACCAGTGGGTCTGGGTGAACCAGGGACACCAGTGAGTAAAAAAATGAATATACTGTTTATAAAGGTCATTATGTTTATTGTATTGAGTTTGGAAAACTGTATTTGATAATAAACTAAATGAAGCTCAAGAGGTTAAAATAAAATTGAATACATTTGGTGGCTTGACCCTTCAACTCATTACACAGTCTGAAACTTCAGATCAAACAACAGGTGATAGAATTAGCTTGTTGGTAGATGATTGATGCAATAACTCATACTTACTCTACCTGTGCTGTCAGGGACCAGCAGGACCTCCAGGGGTGCAGGGGGCTCCAGGGTTTCCAGGTGAAGGTCTCCCGGGCCCCAAGGTTAGTTCCAGAGAACCTCTGACTCATAAGTTATAATGATCAGTAAAGCTATAATGCGTATTTGGTTATACGGTTTTATTTCTTTCAGGGTGACAGGGGGTATGAAGGTCCCAGGGGCAGCCGTGGACCCCCAGGAGTCGGGTATAAAGGTGATCCGGTACGGATTTAAAAAAAACTCCCATGTGTTTACTCCTGAGGCTCCATTTTCTGACCAGACTACAGGCACTGTTCGCTGTAACTGTGATTTTAAATCACCACACACTAGCAGGAAGGAACACACATAATTCATCTTCCAGGATGTTTCCACCTCAGCATCCTGATTCACGAGAGAACACGTCATGAAGAGCACTGAGCAGCTGTTGATGTTAGGTCACCTTTACAGTCGTTGGATCATCACCTGTTCATGTTTAACGTAACCTGAGTCAGTTATAGTTACAATAACCCTCACCTGTCTGACTCTCACCTGTCCAACCCTCACCTGTCCAACCCTCACCTGTCTGACTCTCACCTGTCCAACCCTCACCTGTCCAACCCTCACCTGTCTGACTCTCACCTGTCTGACTCTCACCTGTCTGACCCTCACCTGTCTGACTCTCACCTGTCTGACCCTCACCTCTCTGACTCCCACCTCTCTGACTCTATCCTATCTGACTCTATCCTATCTGACTCTATCCTATCTGACCCTTACCTCTCTCCTACTCTCACCTGTCTGACCCTTACTTCTCTGATCCTTACCTCTCTGACTCTCACCTGTCTGACTCTCACCTGTCTGACTCTCACCTGTCTGACCCTCAGGGGAACCCTGGAGCCCCTGGGTTGCCAGGTTTGGTGGGTTTTCCAGGTGCAGGAATCCAAGGAGAAAAGGTGAAGCCAAAGAAAATGTTAGAATTTTGGTTAAACACCTGTACCTGTTGTATTCAGGTCTTAACTGATGTTTTCTGTGTGGCTGCAGGGTGACCAGGGACCAGTTGGACCCTCTGGTCCCAGAGGTCTACCTGGACTGGGAATTGTTGGACCAAAAGTGAGTAGCGGGTTCTAGTGTAATTAATTAACGTGTTAAATGCTGATCATCAGTACAATCTAAACCTATACTACTACTGTACTAGTACTATAGTAGTACTACAGTCTCACCCTATAGCAAAGACTGTTCTAGTCCAGCTAGACCAGAACTAACTAGGAGCTGCTTCAAAAAGAAACGTTTTAAACTGCTCTTAAATGTGTGTTTTTGTTTCCTAGGGGGACCCAGGATTCCCCGGAGAACCTGGTCCTCAGGGAGAGAGGGGTGTAGGTGAACCTGGACCCAAGGTAACGGAACCAAACACCCTTTTAGATTACAGTTCATTCAGTGGGATGGATGAAGGGTCCTAGGAGGCTTCTAGGGATTATAAACCATCTGTGTGCATCTGCAGGGTGAACCAGGCCCTGGGGGACCTGCTGGGATCCCAGGAATCCCTGGAGAGGACGGATCCATTGGGCCAAAGGTTAGTCGGTAAAACTATTATATTACACTGACCTATTAAAAAGTCAGTGAAGGTTTTTGAATGTTAAACCCTATTCTGATGATGTTCTCTATTGAACCAAAAACATGTTGAAAAAGTTGCTGAACCGCTTTGAAAAAAATGAAAATCTCCAAATAGTGTTGATTCCTGAGGCTCCATTCTCTTACCAGACTTTCAATTGACAACTCTGCAAATACACTTAACTGTGATTTTAAATCATCACACACTAGCAGGAAGGAACACACAGAATTCATCTTCCAGGATGTTTCCACCTCAGCATCCTGATTCACTAGAGAAGACGTCATGAAGAGCACTGAGCAGCTGTTGATATTACGTCACCTTTACAGTCGTTGGATCATCACCTGTTCATGTTTAACATAACCTGAGTCAGTTATAGTCACAATCACAACCAGGACAAACAAAGGTTTTGTTTGTTTTTAAAGTTGCTTGTTGTCTCTCAGGGAGAGATGGGGTTGCCAGGTCAGGTCGGCCTGGAGGGAGCTCCAGGGAAAGGCATACCTGGAGAAAAGGTAATTCACAGCAGATTCTTCTGAAGGTTTGAAAAGCCCAGAAAATCTATAACTAACACTTAAACCTGATTAATTAAAGAAACACGGTTAAGTGTCATTTCAACCATATAATATTTAAACATTAAAAGCAGTAAACTAAAGAGCGCTTTTCATAAACTATAATAGAAGGAGAACAGACCATTTCAACACCAAAGCAATGGATCACTGATAAACTGATGATTTCATACAGTCACATCCTTTTACCAAACCATTACTATTAACATATTTTAACATTAACATATTCATCTCTTTGCATATATTACCCACACCTTCTGGTTCTGAACTGAATCATTCTTCTTCATTCAGAGGCATCAGCACCTTCTGTTCTGACTCAGTTTCACAGATGGATCCCATCCTGTCTCTTTGTTCTGTCCACAGGGGGACAGAGGAAACCGTGGACCGAGGGGACTGTCGGGGTCTCCAGGACCAGCGGGACCTGCTGGAGCTAAGGTCTGTCTGTTAGTTCTGATTCCTACATGCAGTGATCAGACCTAAGTCTGGTTCAGATGTGTCTCAGTAACACAGAGGGTTAAGATCAGGACATAATTTATGGTTGATTTATAATTAATTATATTGGAGGTGACAATTAAAAACATGGTTGATGAGAGCAGTAAAGTTAAAGAAATAATTTAATTATTTGTCATTTATCGACTCTGCTTAGGGAGAACCTGGCAGCCCCGGAATCATTGGTCTACCTGGAGCTGCTGGACGAGGCCTACCAGGACCCAAGGTGATCACACACACACAGTTTACTCAGTCTGTCAGCTCTTCAGTTCTAGGTGTGGGTTTGTATTTGACTGTTGATGACTTCTCTCATTAACAGGGCGATCCTGGTCCTGCAGGACCAGCTGGACCTGTTGGAGAACCTGGAGCTGGAATCACTGGACCAAAGGTAACAGACAGAGATTCACACATCACACCTGGGTCAGGTGTTATCTGTTTTATCACAGCTTCTTCATGTCAGTGATTTGTGAATTACTGAATATTGACCTGCTGTGTAATTAACCTGTAACCTATTCTCAAATAAGGGGGCACGCCTTCCCTGAGGGACACACCTCCCCCAGGGAGTTGTATTAGCTCAATGGTATATTAGCTCTATGGTGTAGTAGCTCTAGGGTGTTCTAGCTCTATGGTATATTAGCTCTATGGTATATTAGCTCTATGGTGTATTAGCTCTATGGTATATTAGCTCTATGGTATATTAGCTCTATAGTATATTAGCTCTATGGTATATTAGCTCTATGGTGTAATAGCTCTATGGTATATTAGCACTATGGTCTATTCACTCTACGGTGTATTAGCTCTATTGTGTTGATGGTATTTGCGATTTTACCTTCTGCGCATTCAGGGTAATAAAGGAAACTCTGGACCAGTGGGGCCACCAGGGATGAAGGGGGATGGTTTACCTGGACCACAGGTTAGAGGAACTGTCATGGAAAGAAAGAAAGGATAAAAGAAGGAAAATGTTAAACAAGGGTATTCTGCTTGGTCGTTAGGGGCTGCCTGGGTTACCGGGACTACAAGGAGAGATGGGACCTGAAGGGAAAGGTCTACCTGGACCAAAGGTGAATCACAGATTGCATTATTATTCATGATGATTCAGGGATCTAATAACCTGAGAGAACAGAATGTTGTTTTAATTATTGTTCTGATGTCTCATCTGTATGAGTGAACTATTGTCACCAATAAATTCTTATTTGTGTGTCAGGGTGACAGAGGTTTACCAGGGGTCGCAGGGCCTTCTGGTCCTCCTGGAATTGGACTTTATGGACCAAAGGTCTGTGTATGTGTGTGTGTGTGTGTGTGTGTGTGTGTGTGTGTGTGTGTGTGTGTGTAGCTGAACATTCAGTTGACTTAGTAAAATGAAATTATCCCTAGTGATGTAGTGTGTTTAATCCTCAGGGCTCTGCAGGGCAGCCTGGTCCACCAGGGATGCCTGGACCTACAGGAGAAGGCATCCAGGGCCCAAAAGTAATATCTAAAGATCTTTTACCATCTGTGACTTATTATACACACCCTCTGATCAGTCATTATTAGTCTATATGCTGACGACACCTCGCTCTCTCTGACCTACACATCCAATCTCTACAGGGAGAACCTGGATTTCAGGGTCCAATGGGGCCCCGAGGAGCACCAGGGGATGGACTCCCAGGGGAGAAGGTATGAAGAACACCTGTCAGGTATCACCTGGGACTACCAGGACTCTGTTTGTTGAGATAAAGACATAACATTCACACAGGGTGACCAAGGAATTCCTGGAGACCGGGGAAAGAGAGGAGACAAGGGAGACTATGGAGAACCTGGATCTACTGGACCTATGGTAACAGCATCTTGGAAATACTTCACCTCATGGTTTATATTTTATATTATGGTTGAAGCTAACACATTTTCCTATAACATCGAAATAGTGGAGTTGTTGATAAAATCAAGAAGTCTGTAATGACATGTCAACTGAAAACTAATCAGTCACATCTCATCAAAAACAACTAAACTAAACTATTGAAACTAAACTTTGATTTGAAGGGAAGACCTGGAGAGAAGGGGGAAGCAGGACTAACAGTGAGTAACATGGTTTACTGCTGTTTTAACTCACCTCCTGTTTTTACTGTGTAGCAAGATTATACTAATTCATCATAGTAATTCACCATTATACTAATTTACCATCATAGTAATTCACCATCATAGTAATTCACCATTATACTAATTCACCATTCACCATCATAGTAATTCACCATTATACTAATTCACCATCATGGTAATTCACCATTATACTAAATAACCATTATAGTAATTCACCATTATACTAATTCACCATCATGGTAATTCACCATTATACTAATTCACCATCATAGTAATTCACCATTATACTAATTCACCATCATAGTAATTCACCATTATACTAATTCACCATCATAGTAATTCACCATTATACTAATTCACCATTACACTAATTTACCATTATACTTATTCACCATCATAGTAATTCACAATTACACTAATTTACCATTATACTAATTCACCATCATGGTAATACACAATTACACTAATTTACCATTACACTAAATCACCATCATAGTAATTCTCCATTACACCAATTTACCATTACACTAATTTACCATCATAGTAATTCACCATTACACTAATTTACCATTACACTAAATTACCATTATAGTAATTCACCATTACACTAATTTACCATTACACTAATTCACCATCATAGTAATTCACCATTATACTAATTACCCATCATAGTAATTCACCATTATACTAATTCACCATTACACTAATTTACCATTATACTAATTTACCATTATAGTAATTCACCATTACACTTATTTACCATTACACTTATTTACCATTACACTAATTTACCAATATACTAATTCACCATCATAGTAATTCACAATTACACTAATTTACCATTACACTAATTCACCATTATACTAATTCACCATCATAGTAATTCACCATTACACTAATTTACCATTACACTAATTCACCATCATAGTAATTCACCATTACACTAATTTACCATTACACTAAATCACCATCATAGTAATTCACCATTACACTAATTTACCATTATACTAATTCACCATCATAGTAATTCACCATTATACTAATTCACCATCATGGTAATTCACCATTATACTAATTCACCATCATAGTAATTCACCATTATACTAATTCACCATTACACTAATTTACCATTACACTAAATCACCATCATAGTAATTCACCATTACACTAAATTACCATCATAATAATTTACCATTATACTAATTCACCATCATAATAATTCACCATTACAGTAATTCGCCATTACACTAATTGACCATTATATTAATTCACCATCATAGTAATTCATCATTATACTAATTCACCATTACACTAATTCACCATTACACTTATTCACCATTATACTAATTCACCATTACACTAATTTACCATTACACTAATTTACCATTATAGTAATTCACCATTATACTAATTTAAAGTTAATTACTCAAGATTACAGTGATTAAACATAATATTAATTTAAGAAGCCTCCTGGATTGTTAGGTTCTGAAATGATGTGCTAATTAATGCACTTGCTGTTCATTTTTCTGATTTCATGTAAACTACTTTAAACAGCAGTGTTTTTATGAAATGTTTCTATAAAAATTAAGTCTTTCTAACTTACTGAAGTAACAAGTAATGTTATAACATTCATGTTTTTCTGTGCACAGAGAGAAGAGGTCATCAAGATAATCAGGGAAATCTGTGGTAAAGTACAAGTTTAATATGTTTTACAGCAGCAGCATCTTGCTAATGTTTGAGATAAATTTAATTAAAAAATATTTATTAAAACATGTTTTAATGATGAATGATTGGTCAGTGTTATAGTTTCCCTCTAAGAGTTGATTGTAAGCTCATATAAATCTATCTGCCTGTTATTAGTATTCATAATAGTGTCTGAATAATTATAACCAATAATTAATTAGTAGCTGGTGAAGATTTGCAAAAAAAAAATTATAGAATAAAAGTGAATTATGAATTATAAATTATCATTATATTGTTATGATTTTAGTGTCTAAATGTTAAAATGCTGCAGCAACACGTAAATCATCAGTCTAGCGACTATTAACCGTTTAATTTATTTATTTTATGGATTTTCAAAGATTGGCATCTATGGTTTTGTGTTGCTATGCTAAAGAGTAAATAAAGTAATAATGAAAGTAATGATAGATGTGTTTCAAAACAGGTAAATAAGCAAGAGTGGAAACTTTCCTGTTTAAAACGTCAGTGGCCAATAGAGAACAGTAGAGAACAATAGAGAACAGTAGAGAACAATAGAGAACAGTAGAGAACAATAGAGAACAGTAGAGAACAATAGAGAACAGTAGAGAACAATAGAGAACAGTAGAGAACAATAGAGAACAGTAGAGAACAATAGAGAACAGTAGAGAACAATAGAGAACAGTAGAGAACAGTAGAGAACAATAGAGAACAGTAGAGAACAATAGAGAACAGTAGAGAACAGTAGAGAACAATAGGAAACAGGTTGAGAGTTAACGAGGTATCATAAACGTAGACATGTTAACTTTGAACATTCGTTCACTTCCTGAGGCTGGGCCCAGGTTGGGCCGCGGGCCTGTGGTTGGTCACCGTGTGTTGTGTCCCCCCAGGCTGTGGTCTGAGGTGCAGGGAGAGTCCTCTGGAGCTGGTGTTCGTGATCGACAGCTCCGAGAGCGTCGGACCCGAGAACTTCGAGGTGGTGAAGGACTTCGTCACCGCGGTGATCGACCGCGTGGCGGTGGGCGGCGACGCGGCCCGAGTGGGCGTGGTCCTGTTCAGCCACGTGGACGTGGTGGTGGCGGGCCTGCGGCGGCGGCCCGACGCCGAAGACGTGAAGGCCGCCGTCAGGAAGATGCCGTACCTGGGCGAGGGAACCTTCACGGGCAGCGCCATCCACCGCGCCAACCAGCTGTTCCTGGCCTCGCGGCCCGGCGTCAGGAAGGTGGCGCTGGTCCTCACGGACGGCCAGGCCGACCCCCGCGACGTCATGCAGTTCCAGGAGACGGCCGCCGAGGCCCACGAGGACGGCATCGAGGTTTTCGTCATCGGCGTGTCCAACAGGACGGATCCTCTGTACCGAGAGTTCCAGGATGAGATGAACCTCATCGCCTCGGATCCTGATGAACAACACGTCTTCCTCATCGAAGACTTCCGCTCCCTCCCCTGTAAGAAACACGGTAGAAACACACCGCTCAGTACCACAAATCTGTTTAACCCAACATCAGTACCACTAATCTGTTTAACCCAACATCAGTACCACAAATCTGTTTAACCCTACATCAGTACCACAAATCTGATTAACCCAACATCAGTACCACTAATCTGTTTAACCCAACATTACTACCACAAATCTGATTAACCCAACATCAGTACCACAAATCTGTTTAACCCAACATCAGTACCACTAATCTGTTTAACCCAACATCAGTACCACAAATCTGTTTAACCCAACATCACTACCACAAATCTGATTAACCCTACATCAGTACCACAAATCTGATTAACCCAACATCAGTACCACTAATCTGTTTAACCCAACATCACTACCACAAATCTGTTTAACCCAACATCAGTACCACAAATCTGTTTGACCCAACATCAGTACCACAAATCTGATTAACCCAACATCAGTACCACAAATCTGTTTAACCCAACATCACTACCACAAATCTGTTTAACCCAACATCAGTACCACTAATCTGTTTAACCCAACATCAGTACCACAAATCTGATTAACCCAACATCAGTACCACAAATCTGATTAACCCAACATCACTACCACAAATCTGATTAACCCAACATCAGTACCACAAATCTGTTTGACCCAACATCAGTACCACAAATCTGTTTAACCCAACATCACTACCACAAATCTGATTAACCCAACATCAGTACCACAAATCTGTTTAACCCAACATCAGTACCACAAATCTGTTTAACCCAACATCAGTACCACAAATCTGATTAACCCAACATCAGTACCACAAATCTGATTAACCCAACATCAGTACCACAAATCTGTTTAACCCAACATCAGTACCACTAATCTGTTTAACACTAGAAAGACCACAATTTTTCTGCCTACCTAGAAAGACCAGAGAGGGGTCATTTGACCCACACAGCTTTTGCTGAGTACACTAATCACTCATTTTGTTATGGTAATGAGGCTGTTAGGGGCAGTGTGTGGGGTGAGGGGGTCACACCTTACAGGTAACAGCCAAGAAAAACAGGGGCAGATAGCTTCTTACGAAGGGCTGTCAGCCTCTGAAATCACCACAGGTAAATAGTAACTGATACAGTATACTGTATATAATACTTATAATATTATGAATTAAAGCAATTCACGTTGTGCTTTGATCAAAACAATTCCTAACCTTATCCTGTCAGTTTTTTTTTTTTTAACGTGGTGGATTGGCAACAAAATCCTATCACAAGAATCCTAGCAGGACACATTGTGATCAGATCTAAACAAACCCTAACCCTAACCTTTCAGTAAGAAATGTTTTTGAGGGTAAATAATCTTTGAAATCAGAAAAAAACAAAGACAAAAATAAGACTTTGGACACATGAAATAATTCTGTGTCCCCCAACAGGGAATTTTGGAAAAATCCGTGCCAGTACCACAGATTTCGTGTCACAATGATCCTTGCCAGCTTTCACAGATTTCTAGGAGATCATGTTGCAGACATACCCACGTTTGTCATTGTATGGGGCAATGTTTCCACAATTTCTGCCATGGTCCACACATCCAGGCATGGTTCAACATGGCATCCAAGAATGCATAATGCCTTGCTACCATCATATTCAACAACCCTCCACACCAGAATTCGGACAAATAGCCAAGTGTCAGGCTAAAATCAAATGCAAGGACAATCGTGCAACTGTGCGCTGTGTTGACTGTTACAAATATACATGTGGGAAATGCAGAAAGGAGCAATGGCAGTGCCAGAATTGTGAGTGACTGCTCAAATGTATTTGACTCAGTTGCATTCTTTGTAAATATGCTTTTTTGTAAATATATTTTTTCTATTTTTGGCAAAAAAATAGCAGTTACTTCTGCAAAAACCTTCCACACGAAAACTGGGAAAACATTTGCTTTTTTATTCATTGTAAATATGTTTTGTTTTGATTTTTTTTAACAATAAATGTCAAGAGTTTTGATCCCAAATTCTCGTTCATCCTGATGATTTACTGCATAAAAATCCACCATATGTTTATAAATCCACCATATGGGCACATACACACACACACACACATACACACACACACACACACACACACACATACACACACATGCAAAAACACACTAACCTACCTGAGTACTAAAAGCTTGCCTTGGGTTCCCCTCCCCCACACAGGCTCAAGCGACTCTGTGACTCAAGTGACTTCTCTGAGCCGCTAACAGCCACATTTCCACAACAAAAGGAGTGTCCACAGGGGGTCCAAAGGGTCAAATGACCCTCTTGTGGGCTTTTTAGGTAAAAAGGTCAATTGACCCCTCCGTGGTCGTTTTAGTGTTAACCCAACATCACTACCACTAATCTGTTTAACCCAACATCAGTACCACTAATCTGTTTAACTGAGACTTAATCAATCAGTGCAGGAAATCCAGGAATATTAGAATGTTCTTTTGTTTTTCATAATCTGGCCTGAGTGATTCTTCTTTAGGGTAAAAGATTAGTATTTCAACTTAAACAGTGAGGTCCTAGTAGCTCTCTCTTCTCTTTAAATCATCAGTTTACGATTACAGAAGAATAAGGAAACTAACCAGAGAAGAGAAGCTGGAACCAGAGAATTTGGACATTTTACCATTAAAATGTCTCAAATCCATTAATACATTATTCATGATTATGAAAATTGCCTCTGATAAATGTGATAGTTGTAAAATACTGGATTAATCATCAGTCTTCTGGTCTAAAAAGTGTTTGACTGCTCCACCTTCACTCTGAATATTTTCATCTCCTGCTCTGGTTCAGCTGTTGAGAGTCACATCCTGGGTCAGATCTGTGAGCAGGACCAGGTCGGGACCTTCCTGCCTCCCGTGGACGACAGCGTCGAGTTTCCAGAGGAGGAAAACATCCGAGTAAAGCTGCTTTCTTCTAATATTAACCAGTCTGCCGTGTTCTACAGGAGGGTTCAGGACTAGCAGCTCTATTCTGTTTCTGATTGGTAGTTGGAGCTGCCAGTAGAAACAGCTGCCACTCCTCAGCCTCCAGGACCAGAACCAGGACCAGGACCAGGACCAGTGGACCACCACCTGTTCCTGGAGCCCTGGAACCTGCCCGACATCATGTTTGCATCTCCTGGGGAGCGAGGGAAGCAGGGACCAGGACTGACGTCCGTGGTGGGTCCTCAGACTCCCCCTGATTGGCTGTATGAGGCGGAGGGCACCGAGACTCCGCCCCCAACCCTCACGGAGACACCTGTGTCAGGTAAACAAGACAAACTGAGACTCAGTCACCACCTGTGGGTTCTCCCTCTCAGCTCTTCTTTCTTTCCTTTTGCTGTCCTTCCTTCCTCTGGGGCGAGGGTCTTTATTCCTCACTCCTTCCTTCTTTACTTCCTTCTTTACTTCCTTCCTTCTTCACTTCCTTCTTTACTTCCTTCTTTACTTCCTTCTTCACTTCCTTCTTTACTTCCTTCTTTACTTCCTTCCTTCTTTACTTCCTTCTTTACTTCCTTCCTTCTTCACTTCCTTCTTTACTTCCTTCTTTACTTCCTTCTTCACTTCCTTCTTTACTTCCTTCTTTACTTCCTTCCTTCTTCACTTCCTTCTTTACTTCCTTCTTTACTTCCTTCTTCACTTCCTTCTTTACTTCCTTCTTTACTTCCTTCCTTCTTTACTTCCTTCCTTCTTTACTTCCTCCCTCCCTCCCTCCTTCCTCCTCCAGTCCTCAGACCTTCTGGTGTGTAACCCTCCTCTCGTCCCTCCAGATGAGGGCTGTGGTCTGGGTCTGGACCCGGGTCCGTGCCGCCGGTACGTGGTCCGGTGGTACTACGACCCAGAGGCCAACTCCTGCGCCCAGTTCTGGTTCGGAGGCTGCGAAGGGAACAGCAACAACTTTGAGAGCGAAGACGTTTGCAGGAAAATCTGTGTTTTCACGTAACGGAAAAAGCAGCGAAAAGCCACATGTGGCCCAGAGGAGTCCTTCCAGGGGAACTCTGGGGGGTCAGTGGACAGCATGGTAGGTCCTGTTTGGTTCCACCTGGTCGGGGCCTCTGTGGACTCACAACAAACATGTCCTGTCCAGATCAGAACCAGAACAGAACCAGATCAGAACTACTTCTTCAGGGCATGAGGACACTTTGTTAATGAGGGGTCACATGATGGTGGGGGACCAATAGCAGAGCTGATTTATGACAGAGGTAATGAATGAGAATCACCAATATGTATAAATCACTGTTAGAATCTGACTTTTGATTCTGTAACGTTAATAATAATAATAATAAAAGCCTGGAGGCCACTCGCTGCTGGTCTCATGAATCAGCTCCACTATTGGTCTGCCACGATCATGTGACCACTCATGAACCAGTGTCATCACGCCCTGAAGAAGTGGTTCTGGTGAAGTGCTTCCATATGAAGATGGACCGGACAAGTCTGTTGGAAATTAACTTGTGACACTTTGTGTGATTCACCTTTTGACCTGAAGGGTCGAAACATTAGGAAATTATACAGTTAAATGCAAACAACAAATCTCTGGATTTTGAAAAAAATATATATATGTTGTGTAAGTAAGTTTACATATTTATACACTTTAAGGAGTCAAAATATTACAAGATGAATATATTTTTAAAAAAAGAAAAGTCAAATATGAGAATAAAATAAAGAAGTGACATTTTGAGAATGAAGTAATTGAAAATGAAAAAATCTACTAATAAGAGAATAATGTCATAGTTTTTATTTCATGATAATTAGATAATATAGTTGTAATTTTAACAAATAGCTGATAATATTTAGAAAATAAACATGAGAAGTGCATTTAAACAAATACTATTTAAAGTGAAAACTTGTGTTGTTACGACATAAAACATTTATCAACTTTAACTTCTTTTTACTGCAGAATTATCTTTAAATGACCAACATTTATTCTAAAAATGTTAAAATCTTAGATCCATCCTCCAATTGTCTGAATAATATCTGTGTGTGTGTGTGTGTGTGTGTGTGTGTCCTGAGTTGATCAAACTCCCTGATCTTGTTACACAGAATGTTGTAAATTGTTTTCTGTTATTGATCCTTAAAACCTAAAGGACCATTTAGAGCAGATTAAATGTGTTTTTATGACATCACAACCACAGACGCTCAGACTTCACTTTTTCTGTGTTTTCACTTTCTATTCGACTGCTGTGTCTAAACTTGTTGAATTTTTGTCTTTGGACTCGATGGGATATGAAACATGTTATAGATCACTTCAGGGTTTTAAATGTGGGCTTAAAGTGTGATGTTGTATATGAGGCCTCAGATCAGGTCACCTGGGGTCACCTGAGGTCACCTGAGGTCGCCTGGGGTCACCTGAGGTCACCTGGGGTCACCTGAGGTCACCTGAACACGCAGCTGAAAGTGTTTGTTCAACAACAACCTCGAACTAATGATCCTTCATTCACGTTACTGTTGATTCCATCACGGAGATTCGTCAATCATCTGATTTATTGATCCTGTTTTCACACCTTTCAGTTATTTATTTCATGTTCCATCAAACACTGGAAGCTTTCATTAGGGCATCATTTAATTAATTAGCTCTTATCCTGCTGGTTTCCATATTTTATTATATTTTTTTACAACTTTCCAAGTCGCTGAAGCTGACAAATTAAGTGATTAAGGTTTGTTCAAAAATTCTATTTTATTCTAAATCTTTGTTTTGTTGTATTTGTGCTCCAGTGACTTGATGTAAAAGGATGAAACTGTTTCTGTGCTTTACCCAGTTTCTTTCTGTCTGGGTCATTTCTTCTCATGTTTGATGTTTTTGCTTTGTTTCCTGTAGTTCATCCTAACATAAGCATTAACCTCCAATATGATGAATGTTGTACCAGAACAAAACTTGACTGTAAAATATATTGTTTTATTGTTTAACACCGTAGCAAGTTCAGAATATTGTAGTTGACAAAATAAACTTTTTTCAATAAAAACATATAATTTCTTAAACTTTGCTCTGTTTGATACAAGTTTCAAAAGTGAAAAAATAATAAAACAGGTTGAACAGCTGCATCTTAAAAGGGGTTTCTGTTCTCAGGACACATGAGACAGAGCTACACTATGAAAGTTTATATTTAGGTTTTCCTAGAGGAACGTTGCTGCCTGTGATCTGAGCTTTAGAGGTTGTAACATGCCGGTTTCACGTAGATCGTGTTGTGTTAACTGGATCTTCCTCCTCTGGGTTGAATCTGTGTCTGTATCCGTACGGACGCAGGTGGTGCGTCAGGTATTCCAGTGCGTACATCTGAACAGCGTAGATGTAGTGGAAGGACACGATGAAATCTGAGCAGCAGCCCGGACCCTGAAAAACACGGAAAACAGTCAGTTTCTCCGGAAGATTATTCACCTCATTGAGGGAAAAGTGAAGATGTTTGAACACGTTCAACCCACAAGAACCAACAGAAGGAGAAAAATCTTCCAGTGATGAGGAGTGAATCATCTCACTGTGACTCAATCTTTGTAAAAAACATGAATTTATCATTTAAAGCTGCAACGATTTGTCACTAATCGATTAGAACTTTCACATTAAAAAACACATATTGAAAATGGATTAATGGATTTAAGTCATTTTTAGTTAAAATGTCCAGATTCTCTGGTTCCAGCTTCTGTTCTCTGATTATTTCCTGGTTTCTTTATTCTTCTATAATAGTAAACTGATGATCTTTGGGTTGTGGACAAAAAAAGACATTTTAGCTTCAATCTTCATCATTTTTGATCAATATTTTAGACCATTTAATGAACCCAACAACAGCTTGTATGTTAATCAACTATTAAATAGTCTTTAGCTGCTGTTGGTTGCTGATGATTCTCATCACAACAACAATGGAATGTGTAAAACCTTCTGTTCTAGTCACTGGACCGGCCTCACCTCTAACGGGGGGTAGTAGTCGTAGAGCAGGAACCAGGGTTTGGGTCGGGGCTGCTGTCGGACCAGGTAGTGTTCCGGGGGGAAGGGGTGGAAGGTCTGGCGTCCTCTGACGTCTCTGGAGTCGGACGCCGCTACCTTCATGGTTTCCATGCACTTCCCCAGAGCCATGTCCTCGATGTCCGAGAAGTGGCTGCAGAGCCCGGTCTGGAAGCCCCTGACGAACCTCCTGAGGGCCTCCCTGCTCAGGACGTAGCCCGCACCCCCGCTCATGTAGCCCTGGGCCACGAAGGGGCGGAACCGGCGGCCCAGGTACAGCGGCTTCTCGGGGTCACAGCCCGACAGCAGGAACCTCAGGTTCTCCAGGACCACGAAGGTGTCGTCGTCGGCCTTCAGGAACCAGTCGGCCTGGTGCAGGTGGTGCCGGTGGATGTGCTGCAGGGCCCGGATGGTCTTCCAGTACAGGTTCTGCCGGCCCTCGCTGACGTTGAGCCGCACTGTGGGAAAGTCGCTCTGCTCCGAGCTCATGTACAGAACCACGTCGCAGTGCCGCGCCCACGTCTGCTTCACGTGTCTGGTGCGGGATTCAAGGTTCTTGGGTCCCGTCAGGATCCAGCACAGGATCCTGATCCTGGGCATCTGGGAGGAGTTGTCCACGGAGCTGATGTTCCCAGCCAGAGCTGAAACTAGTAGAGATCAATCTATCTATCAATAATCACTATTGAGGATAATATCAGCTATAGACTATCAATAATCACTATTGATGATACTATCAGCTGTAGACTATCAATAATCACTATTATTGATAATATCAGCTATAGACTATCAATAATCACTATTGATGATAATATCAGCTATAGACTATCAATAATCACTATTATTGATAATATCAGCTATAGACTATCAATAATCACTATTATTGATGATAATATCAGCTATAGACTATCAATAATCACTATTGATGATAGTATCAGCTATAGACTATCAATAATCACTATTATTGATAATATCAGCTATAGACTATCAATAATCACTATTGATGATAATATCAGCTATAGACTATCAATAATCACTATTGATGATAATATCAGTTATAGACTATCAATAATCACTGTTATTGATAATATCAGCTATAGACTATCAATAAACACTATTATTGATAATATCAGCTATAGACTATCAATAATCACTATTGATGATAATATCAGCTATAGACTATCAATAATCACTATTGATGATAATATCAGCTATAGACTATCAATAATCACTATTATTGATAATATCAGCTATAGACTATCAATAATCACTATTGATGATAATATCAGCTATAGACTATCAATAATCACTATTGATGATAATATCAGCTATAGACTATCAATAATCACTATTATTGATAATATCAGCTATAGACTATCAATAATCACTATTGATGATAATATCAGCTATAGACTATCAATAATCACTATTGATGATAATATCAGCTATAGACTATCAATAATCACTATTGATGATAATATCAGCTATAGACTATCAATAATCACTATTATTGATAATATCAGCTATAGACTATCAATAATCACTATTGATGATAATATCAGCTATAGACTATCAATAATCACTATTATTGATAATATCAGCTATAGACTATCAATAATCACTATTGATGATAATATCAGCTATAGACTATCAATAATCACTATTGATGATAATATCAGCTATAGACTATCAATAATCACTATTATTGATAATATCAGCTATAGACTATCAATAATCACTATTGATGTTAATATCAGCTATAGACTATCAATAATCACTATTGATGATAATATCAGCTATAGACTATCAATAAGGGGCGACACGGTGGTGCGGTGGGTAGCACTGTTGCCTCACAGCAAGAAGGTCGCAGGTTCAAGACCGCCTTGGGGCCTGGGTCTGGGGCCTTTCTGTGTGGAGTTTGCATGTTCTCCCCGTGTCTGCGTGGGTTTTCACCGGGTACTCCGGTTTCCTCCCACAATACAAAACATGCTCAGGTTAATTGGTAAACTCTAAATTGCCCATAGGTGTGAGTGTGAGAGTGAATGGTGTGTGAATGGTGTGTGTGCCCCACGATTGGCTGGCGACCATCTGGGGTGTATCCCTGCCTCTCGCCTTAACGCGCTGGGATAGGCTCCAGCAGACCCCTGCGACCCCGAAAGGGAATAAGCGGGATAGACAATGGATGGATGGATGGATGGACTATCAATAATCACTATTATTGATAATATCAGCTATAGACTATCAATAATCACTATTGATGATAATATCAGCTATAGACTATCAATAATCACTATTGATGATAATATCAGCTATAGACTATCAATAATCACTATTATTGATAATATCAGCTATAGACTATCAATAATCACTATTGATGATAATATCAGCTATAGACTATCAATAATCACTATTATTGATAATATCAGCTATAGACTATCAATAATCACTATTGATGATAATATCAGCTATAGACTATCAATAATCACTATTGATGATAATATCAGCTATAGACTATCAATAATCACTATTATTGATAATATCAGCTATAGACTATCAATAATCACTATTGATGATAATATCAGCTATAGACTATTTCATAACCACGTTTATGGTGTTTATAACAAACCGAACAGATTGAAATTGAGTAAGATGTTGTTATAGTAGTTTATCCATCCATCCATCCATCCATTGTCTATCCCGCTTATTCCCTTTCGGGGTCGCAGGGGTCTGCTGGAGCCTATCCCAGCGCGTTAAGGCGAGAGGCAGGGATACACCCCAGATGGTCGCCAGCCAATCGTGGGGCTAGTAGTTTATCCGTTATTACTAAATGTTTGAGGGAGCCAGCGGCCCGACATAAGATGGCGGCCGTGTGCTGACGCGGCTCATTAAGCAGCATTAAGTGTTTCGTAGCTATCGTTAGCGTTAGCTTAGCTTAGCTAGCCTTGCTTAGTTTCCGCTGCGCTGGTTCTGTTTCAAACGTCTTTATTAAAAACTAATAATTTTAACATAAATAAAAGAAACAAGTCTCAGAAAGCGCGGGAGAACAAGAACGAAGGCGGTGACGTCACGTACGTAACAGCTATAGTCTTTTATTACGTATTTTAAAACTTTATATTATAATTCTAAATATCTGAGCAGTTCAATTTGTCTTTATTCATTTCAAATACACAACATCATCTTTGTAAATATGGCAAAAATCTTGTTTTTTCTGTCCGTTGACGGGGGTTTCCATGGTAACCGGAAGGCGGAAGTACTCAGTCGAAGCTCTGTCGCCCTCTTGTGTTTCAGTGACGTAAATGCAGCTCCACGAAATAAAACATTATTTAAAAATATCTTTTATAGAAACCACGGATTTATTTACTCAATTATCTCAGACACAGAAACTTTTCAAACATTATCCCGTAAGTTAAATGTAAGCTGTGCTGAAAAGTTTGAGGTTTGATGAACGTGAAAAAAATAGAAAATTCTTCTGAGATTTCTTCCATTTTTTTATTTTGTTGAAACGAGGAGACGCGTCGCTGTAAAAGCTGTGACGTAATGTGTGACGTGTCATTACAAATAAAACTGGACTCCATTAACTACTACACTGTCCATTAAGTGTTTGGTATTTATTTTGTGTCCAGCTGCTGAAGAATGAACAGGAAACGTTCTGCTGCTTAAACTGGTTAAACTGGTTGAACTGGTTGATGAACATGGAGGTTTTCACTGTTGTTCGACAACAGAAATGAAACCATCATAAAGCAGCTTCTGTTGGACTATTTGGTTTGGGACAGTTTCAGCTGAACTTCCTCATCCATCCACTAATAAACACATAAAACACATAAACGCAGCTATAACATGGTGTAGAAGATATTTCTTTATACAGTTCCGGTTTTAAATACTTATTTAATGATATCAGACACCAATAAGACAAAGTCAGAATTATCCTGAAACCTCTGAAACGTTCGGCTTACATTAGAAAATATGAGATTTCATTAAATTGATTGTGATTCTGTGGTTTCAGGAAACAAAGACAAAGATTCACGTTGTGAAAGCTGCGATCAACCAATAAACTTTATATCTAGTTAAACATTAACTGGTCTGAGGCTCGTTCAGTTCAAGCGTTCTTCATGGGAAGAATAAGCGCAACATGCGTATAATAATAATAATAATACACATGTAAACATGCTTTATTCTTATTCATGCTGTCAGAGATGTGACAGTTAGAGGATTCCCACCGGACACAGAACAACTCACCTGGCTGCGCGGGTTCGGCTCTGGTTCTGGTTCTGGTTCTGATGGTGGAAATCATCAAGTGGAGCAACACGAAGCCCAACATCAGTCCACTGAGGAACTTCAGAGCAGGTTTGATCCTCTTCATCAACATCTCTCACTCACACACTCACTAACTCACCCACACACACTCACACACACAGGTGAGTTTCACCTTGGTAGGATCACTACAACGTGACGTCATCAAGCCGTGCGTAATTAAAGTCCAAACAAATAGAAAAGAGACTAGAACACAGTAGAACACAGTAGAACACAGTAGAACACAGTAGAACAGAGAAAATGTTCAGTGCTGTGTTTTCTACAGTTTTGAATGTTTTATTGTTTTTATCTGTAGTTGAAGAAATAAGAAGCAGAGTCATGGTTGGATTTTTGATTTAAATGTTTAAAGGTGCGTTCATACAGTGTTTATCCTACAGATGAAGGCTCAAGCAGATTTACACAACATAAAGAATATATATATATAAATATATATATATATATATATATATATATATATATAGCCTTTATATAGAAAACAAAACTACTAACAAAAATAATCATCTTTTTCATAGCAGCAAAAAAAGAAGAAACTAAAGAGAAATACGTATATTTACATCTTTTTTCTCATAACAAGGCATATATATATATTATATTATATATATATTACACTGCACAGACTCACTTTCCCATTCTTAAATGTTTTCTTCTTGATTTAATCTCTAATAAGATCAACATTTCCAGGCCTCGTCCTGCTCGTCTCTACCACAGTTTATATCAAACATCATCATCATCATCATCATCATCATCATCACCCAGCAAGGAGACGTGGAGCCAACATGGCCGCCACTGAAAAGTGCAAAAACAAACTCTTATGTTTGGCTCTGCCTGAAATTCAGAGTTGACCAGGTAAAAAACAAAAAACCTTTTCTGGTTGAGTTTTAACAAGCTGTGAAGAAACAGAGAAAAACAGCTGATTAAAGGCAGAGAGAAACAAACACTGAGATGTTGATTTACACAATTCTGCCACACACACACACACACACACACACACACACACACACACACACACACACACACACACACACACACACACACACACACACACACCTCTGTTTCTTCTGTAACATTGTCCATTAACAGCAATAGAATAATTCTCTTCTGGAAAAGAAAATAAATATCCACAGTTCTATGTTGGTGTTTTTAGAGTTCTGTTGTTTTTGACTTTTTCACTTTATTATGTGCAAGATTTGTGCAACGTCAGCCCCGCCCCATCTGCCCTATGGCCCCGCCCACATCAACCCACCCTGGCTCCTCCCCCTCTGGCTCTGGACCCGCCCCCAAACATCAAAAGGATTTAGACAGAAATCACTTCACATTCATTGAATTTGAACGATTAAAGTCACCAGATGGAATAAAAAAGAAAGAATCAGTCCAGCAGCTGAGAAACGAGCTGCAGGACACGAGAGACACGAGAGACACGTCAGAAACGTGAAACACGCCTGGAACGTGAAACACGTCAGAAACGTGAAACACGTCAGAAACGTGAAACACGCCTGGAACGTGAAACACGTCTGGAACGTGAAACACGTCAGAAACGTGAAACACAAACAAACAACAAAATCTGGTTTTGGTTCCATCATCATATTTTTGTCTCACTTTTTATCTCATATTTGTGACTTTTGATAATTTAATAATTTAGATTTTTTTATTTTCACTTTTTTCCCCTCAGAAAATAAAACATTGATTGATTCATAAATTTGCGATAAAAATTTAAAAAAAGAGATTCAAACTGTACCAAAAACTAGATGTCACATGTTCAGATTTCATGCTTTTCTGTGTAGAACATTCCAGAGTCCTGGACGTTAAGAACAAATATTCCACTGCCTCAGACTGTGGATGTGTAAGAATCATGGATGGATGTTTTCTGGTCTGGTTTCCAGTTCTTATAAACACTCCACAATGAAACTTTCACTGGAGTTGCACTTCAAGTTTTCTCGGCCCAGAGTTTCTCTGCTTTCAGAATCGTCCCAAACTCCTCTTAGAAATGTGCAAAAAAAAAGCTCAAAAAGTGCCATGCTTGTTGAGAGTGAAGCTCATGTGTTTTTACATCCAGCCGTGCAGCAGAAGGAGTCAAACTTTGGTTCCACACATGCAGATCTGAGTTTCATGCAAAGAGTCTGTTTTAAAAAGGGATTCGTCCTCAGACTGAAGTGGTTTTATTGCCGAGTGTCTGTTCCAGCTGCTGCTTTTATTCTACGTCCAGTCGCCATAAAACAACCTCTGTCCTGAATGTACCTGAATCATGAAGGAATCTAATGTGTTCATTAAAAGGGTCTGAAACTCAAACACACACACACACACACACACACACACACACACACACACAATCAGTACTGTCTTGTTTTGTTTTGTCTTGTTGAACTTGTCCTTCCACTATACTACTTATGTCTTGTCTTGGGGTACTCATGTCTTGTCCTGTCACACATGTTTGTTTGTTTCTAGTTTTAGTTTAGCACTTTACCATTGTTGTTGTATCGTAGTTTAGGATTGTCTCGTCTTGCGCACCTGCACTTTGATGTTGTTGTACATGTAAACGCATAGGATATTGAGAAACGCAATTTTGATTCCTTTGTATGTCAAGTACATGTGAAGAAATTGACAATAAAATTGACTTTGACTTTGACTTTGACACAGATATTATTCAGACAATTGGAGGATGGATCTAAGATTTTAACATTTCTAGAATAAATGTTGGTCATTTAAAGATAATTCTGCAGTAAAAAGAAGCTAAAGTTGTTAAATGTTTTATGTCGTAACAACACAAGTTTTCACATCAAATAGTATTCGTTTAAAATTTAAATGCACTTCTCATGTTTATTTTCTAAATATTACAGCTATTTGTTAAAATTACAACTATATTATCTAATTATCATGAAATAAAAACTATGACATTCTCCCTGTAGAGATGGATGTGTAGGTCAGAGAGAGCGAGGTGTCGTCAGCATATAGACTAATAATGACTGATCAGAGGGTGTGTATAATAAGTCACAGATGGTAAAGATCTTTAGATATTACTTTTGGGCCCTGGATGCCTTCTCCTGTAGGTCCACTAGAGATAATTTAATTTTAATAAGTCAACTGACTGTTGAGCCACACACACACACACACACACACACACACACACACACAATATTGCAGCGACGATCTGATTCGTCAGAGAAGCAAACAGCCACAGTAAAATCTTCAAGTTTGCCGTTACAGCGAAATAAACATTCGTAGGATTGTTAAATTGTTTAAATTTTATCGACTAAAATCACAACTAAAGTCAGTAATAAGTTTCCTCTGTTTCATTAACGGTTTTATTCTCCTCCCGTTGAAGCATCGTGTGACTGAGGCTGTTTGGTTGAAGAAATCACAATTTCTTCCTGAATTGTTGTTTATTTTTGTCAGAATTAGATTTTGTGAACTTTGCTGCTAATTAACGTCTCGCTTTGATTTATTTTCACTCTACAGGTGAATCTCAAATAATAAGAAAATCTGGAAAATTAATAAATAGTTACCTGTAAGACATAATCCTCAAAATCATCTCTACAAGTTTCATTTTCTGGAAAAACTTGAAAGAAAATATTTGACTTTTCCACGATATTCTAATTATTTGATATGCAGCTTCACTTAAAAACCTTTTTTGTTTTATTTCGGATCATTGTTAAAGTTGATTAATATGATTAATTAAGTGTCATTTCTTCTATATAGTTTTTTAATTATTACTTCCTGGCTGAGTTTGACATTTCTTGGAATGACGGATAATTTTCCTGCAGCTGCGAAAGGAAGAAGAAGTGAAGGTCTGAGGCAGAGAGGCTCATGGGAAATGTGGTCTTTCTGGGCAGAAAAATCCTTGTTTGAACCTTTTCCCAATTTGTTCCCAACCCGTAACAGGACAGTTCCACATTCCTGTTGTTAGTTAATCATCACTACATCTGTGGACTGACTGATGTTTCTCCAGGATCATTCTATCGTTCTTGTTTCCGGTTCAGACAAAAAAAAAAAAAAATCGATCATGATGTGCAGTTAGTGACAAAAACTGCTGAAAACAAACCAGAAAACGAGATAAAAGCAGCTGCAGGTTTGATGTGATCAGCATCTTTAAATCAGCCAATCGACGTTAATATTAATGTGGATGTTAATGCCCTGTTTCACACGTCTGGATCCTCCTGGAGCTTCTGCTCTAATCTACGTTATGCTGCTGTGTTCCTCTGACCCGGAAGAAGGAAATGCTCCTGATGAACGGGGGATCCAGGACCAGGACCAGGACCAGGACCAGGTGGAGTCTCTGGAGTCTTAAAGCTTAAAGTCTCATGGTGCGTTTCTGTGATTTCGTTGAGAAGCAGGAAGCAGAAGATTCAACGATTCTCAGCATTTTTTCTTCTTCTTTAAACGAGTTTAACGTCGTGGATCAAAGATAACGACATTCATGTGTGTGTGTGTGTGTGTGTGTGTGTGTGTGTGTGTGTGTGTGTGTGTGTAGGAGCGTACGTGTGTGTATGTGTGTGTGTGTGTGTGTGTATGTGTGTGTATGTAGGAGTGTACGTGTGTGTGTGTGTGTGCGTGTGTATGTAGGAGTGTACGTGTGTGTGTGTGTGTGTGTGTGTGTGCGTGTGTATGTAAGAGTGTATGTGTGTGTGTGTGTGTGTGTGTGTGTGTGTGTATGTAAGAGTGTACGTGTGTGTGTGTGTGTGTGTGTCCCCTGAATTTTCCAGCAGCTGCTCGTCGAGGCCCTGAGAGTCAGACGACCTTCTCAAACCGGCACCTGTCCTCTTCTCTTCTGGACCAATCAGCCGTCAGTGAGGTGAGGTGAAGTGGGCGGAGCCTGTGTGCACCAATCAGCTGTTTTCTGTGGTCAGAGATGAGTCTTTTCCTTCAGTGACATAGAAAGAGACGTCTGTTTAACAGGAACGACTGAGACCCATAGCTCCGCCCCCTGCTCCTGCCCCTGCCGACCAATCACAGCGCGGACTCATGCTCCGTGTGACAGGAAGCCGCCGTGGTGCTGGTGGCCCTGCCCTCCTTGTTGAGTTTCAGGAAGCTGGGTTTCTCCGTCACCACGGTAACAGCCGCCTGGCCACCGGGCTGAGCACGTCTCTCTGGAGCTTTGGACGCCGCCTCCCTGAGGATCACAGAAAGAACACGGTAAAGACGGTCCCTCAGAGCGGCCATATTGGGAAGGTCAAACTCCAGCCGTGATCTGGCTCTAAAATCAGCAAAAAGGGATTCATAACCACAACTCAGTGGAAGTTGATAGTTTGGTTTGGAAAGTCACAAATGAGATAAATATGTCAAATATATGTGATGTGATATTAAAAACAAAAGTCACAAATATGAAATTATAAAATGTAAGATTTTAGATTGGAAAAGGCAAAATATGTTTTGGTCTGTTCCATGTTATTAGTGCAGCTTAGATACAGGATGATTGAATATTTATAAATCACATTGTACTGTAAATTATTGTAATGAAGTGTTTCCACCTCATAACCCAGAAGGTTATGTTGTTCCATCTGACTTTCAGTGAATGAGATGGTTAAATATTATTAGGAAGAAATCCTGGTTGGTTTAAACTTCCTGTTGCTGGGCATCGTTGCAGTAACAGTTGATGCACCACAGTCAACCATGAGCCAATTATTATTATTACTGAAATAATCGTCTTTGGGCCACTGAAGCAAAGAGAACGTGTAATCAGTCACCTTCAGTCTCGTTCCAGTCCCAAAAACACAGGTTAGAAATCTAGGGGTGCTAATGGACTCAGACCTGAACTTTCACAGCCACCTAAAGTCAACAATATCAACAGCCTTTTACCATCTAAAAAACATTGCCAAAATCAAAAATATAGTGTCTAAACCAGACTTGGAGAGACTGATCCATGCATTTGTCTCCAGCAGGTTAGACTACTGCAATGGCCTGGTCACTGGTCTCTCTAAACGAGCTGTTAAACAACTACAGAACATTCAGAACGCTGCAGCTCGAGTCCTGACTAGAACCAGAAAATATGACCATATTAGTCCAGTGCTCATGTCTCTGCACTGGCTTCCTGTCACTCAGAGAATAGACTTTAAAACAGCTTTACTTGTGTACAAGTCTCTTCATGGTCTAGCACCAAAATACATCTATGACATGTTAGAGCCATACGAGCCATCTAGGACCCTGAGAACCTCAGGGACTGGTCTCCTGCAGGTGCCCAGAGTCAGGACTAAACACGGTGAAGCTACATTCCAGTTTTCTGCAGCTAAAATCTGGAACAGTCTTCCAGAGAATGTGAGACAGGCCTCAACGCTGACAATGTTTAAGACCAGGCTGAAAACAGTTCTGTTTAACCGTGCATATGAAAACTGAAAGTATCTTATCTACACTCTTCACTCTTTTTAAATTAATGATGAATTCTATGTTTTATGATTTTCCTTTTGTGATTTTATGTATGTTTTGCTCTCCTTTTGTGATTTTGTGTAACTGTAAAGCACTTTGAATTGCCCTGTGTATGAATTGTGCTCTACAAATAAACTTGCCTTGCTAGCATCCGTGCTAACATCCGTGCTAACTTGTTAGCATCCGTGCTAACATCCGTGCTAACTTGTTAGCATCCGTGCTAACTTGTTAGCATCCATGCTAACATCCGTGCTAACTTGTTAGCATCCGTGCTAACTTGTTAGCATCCGTGCTAAAATCCGTGCTAACTTGTTAGCATCCGTGCTAACATCCATGCTAACATCCGTGCTCACTTGTTAGCATCCGTGCTAACCTGTTAGCATTCATGCTAATATCCGTGCTAACTTGTTAGCATCCGTGCTAACTTGTTAGCATCCGTGCTAACTTGTTAGCATCCATGCTAACATCCGTGCTAACTTGTTAGCATCCGTGCTAACATCCGTGCTAACTTGTTAGCATCCATGCTAACTTGTTAGCATCCATGCTAACATCCGTGCTAACTTGTTAGGTGCTGTGCTAACTTGTTAGCATCCATGCTAACATCCGTGCTCTGTGCTAACTTGTTAGCATCCGTGCTAACATCCGTGTTAACGTCTGTGCTAACTTGTTAGCATCCGTGCTAACCTGTTAGCATTCATGCTAACATCCGTGCTCACTTGTTAGCATCCGTGCTAACCTGTTAGCATCCATGCTAATATCCGTGCTCACTTGTTAGCATCCGTGCTAACCTGTTAGCATCCATGCTAATATCCGTGCTAACTTGTTAGCATCCGTGCTAACATCCATGCTAACATCCGTGCTCACTTGTTAGCATCCGTGCTAACCTGTTAGCATCCATGCTAATATCCGTGCTAACTTGTTAGCATCCGTGCTAACATCCATGCTAACATCCGTGCTCACTTGTTAGCATCCGTGCTAACCTGTTAGCATCCATGCTAATATCCGTGCTAACTTGTTAGCATCCGTGCTAACTTGTTAGCATCCGTGCTAACTTGTTAGCATCCATGCTAACATCCGTGCTAACTTGTTAGCATCCGTGCTAACATCCGTGCTAACTTGTTAGCATCCATGCTAACTTGTTAGCATCCGTGCTAACATCCGTGCTAACTTGTTAGGTGCTGTGCTAACTTGTTAGCATCCATGCTAACATCCGTGCTCTGTGCTAACTTGTTAGCATCCGTGCTAACATCCGTGTTAACGTCTGTGCTAACTTGTTAGCATCCGTGCTAACCTGTTAGCATTCATGCTAACATCCGTGCTAACTTGTTAGCATCTGTGCTAACTTGTTAGCATCCGTGCTAACATCCGTGCTCTGTGCTAACTTGTTAGCATCCGTGCTAACATCCGTGTTAGCATCCGTGCTAACCTGTTAGCATCCATGCTAATATCCGTGCTAACATCCGTGTTAACGTCCGTGCTAACTTGTTAGCATCCGTGCTAACTTGTTAGCATCCGTGCTAACATCCGTGCTAACTTGTTAGCATCCGTGCTAACTTGTTAGCATCCATGCTAACATCCGTGCTAACTTGTTAGCATCCGTGCTAACCTGTTAGCATCCATGCTAACATCCGTGCTAACTTGTTAGCATCTGTGCTAACTTGTTAGCATCCGTGCTAACATCCGTGTTAACGTCCGTGCTAACTTGTTAGCATCCGTGCTAATTTGTTAACTTGTTGTTCACCTACAACTAAAATCTGGAACAGTCTTCCAGAGAATGTGAGACAGGCCTCAACGCTGACAATGTTTAAGACCAGGCTGAAAACAGTTCTGTTTAACCGTGCATATGAAAACTGAAAGTATCTTATCTACACTCTTCACTCTTTTTTAAATTAATGATGAATTCTATGTTCTATGATTTTCCTTTTGTGATTTTGTGTAACTGTAAAGCACTTTGAATTGCCCTGTGTATGAATTGTGCTCTACAAATAAACTTGCCTTGCCTTACTATTTTTAATATATAACTTTATTAAGACATTTAAAACGATACAGTAGAATATTACAGTGAAATGATAAATGTTAGGAGGAAAATGAAAAATACTTATTTATTACAGAAATATTAAACATGGTTCTTCTTTGTTGTTTGACCATCCAGTTTTTTTATAGGTGTGTGTGTGTGTCTTACCCGGTGGAGGGGGTGTGTGTGGGGTAGATGACCAGGAAGCAGGCGGTGAAGAACCCCAGCAGGGAGCCCCCAGAGGCCACCATGGGAATAACACGCACGCTGCCCACGGCCTCCACCACGGCGCCGAGCGCCGAGGCCACGAGGATCTGACTGATGTAGACCTGCACGGAATAAGAGTGTTCCATTAGTGTTCAACCCCAAACAACCACCACACCCACAATACGAGTGTTCTACTCTACACCAGAACGTTCGCGTTCCTGCTGTCAGAAACGAGCAGTAAAGACGTACTTGGCAGGACAAGATGGCGCAATCGATGCCGAAGCCTCTGCGTGAGTTCCCAGGGCTGTGCTGGATGTACTGCAGGAGGAAAACACATGAATAATAAATAGAATCAGCTGCAGGTGCTACTATCGCCTATGTGCAGTTTTACAGAGTGAGAAAACAGCAGCAAATAATTAGAATATCAGAGAAAATGTTTTTTGTCAATTATTAATGAAAGTTAAACTTGTGTTTTATATAGATTCATCACACCAGTTTAGTTCTTATTTTAGGCTTGTGGTTTATAGATGATATAAAAAGGAGAGCGAATTATTGAGCGTTTTGTTCTTTAACTGGTAAAATAGTGAATTAGCTATGAACACTGGTCACCTCCTTCATCTCGTGGTATTGTCCCAGCAGCGCGTACGGACAGTACGAGATGCTCATGGAGATGATGCCCATGCTGCTAATCATCACCATGGCAACGTAGACGTTGGGGAACATCGCCATGACAGCCGTTCCTTAGGAGGGAAACAGAGGAATTTAGGATTTAATCTATTGACTTTTGGTTAGTTTGGGAATCAAAGGAGAACATCATTCTCACACAGAAAAGAAGATTTAGTTTATGAGCTGATTTCTGTCAACAACCACAAAATAAACACAAACAACCATCACACACACACACACACACACATTACATTAAGGGACATTAACATTATTTTTTTCACTTTGTGAGAGAAAACGTTTCCAGGCCTAGAACCCAACAAAGTGTAAGTGTGATTGTAGATGATTCTGCAGGTGATTGGTTCGTACCGATGGAGAAGCCCAGCGTCCCCAGGATGTAAATCACCTTGATGCTCAGGTCAAAGTTATCCAGGTATTTCTGCAGAAGAGCTGCAGAGAAAATAGAATTGACAGAGTCAACATTTCACTCTGAAGCTAAAAAAACAGTGTTTATGATTCTGTGTGTTTGTGTGTGTGTGTGTGTGTTTTCACCTGAGCAGGTAGCAGCAGTCATGGCGTATATCACCAGGCCCCAGCAGCCCATCTGAACTCCTCTGTGGTAATTATCCAGTAGAGTTGAGTTAACAGGAGCCTGTGACAGGAAAAGATGCTTTATTTATTATATAGGAAAAAGGAGAAAGGCACAGACAACAGAAAGAGAATCAAATAAATCATGACACATACGTCATGGTATAAAAGAACAATTTGTTTTGAAAATCAATAGAAGGGCAAAGAAAATAAAAGATTAAGCTTTTAAAAAGCTCAATCATGAGCTCAAGAAAAGATTTCATTAAGACTAATGTAATTAATTGTAAACCAAAGTTAATCATGGGGTTCCACAAGGTTCTGTGCTTGGACCAATACTTTTCACCATCTATATGCTCCCATTGGGTAAAATCATTAGAAAACACTGTATTAATTTCCACTGTTATGCTGACGACACACAACTCTATCTATCAATTAAGCCAAATGAAACCAATCAGCTAGCTAAACTTCAGGCCTGTCTTAAGGATATAAAATCCTGGATGACCTGCAATTTCCTTCTACTGAATTCAGAAAAAACAGAAATTATTGTATTCTGGTCCGAAATCCTGAGGAACTCCATATCCAGTGATATAGGTGTCCTGGATGACATCTCCCTGGCCTCTAGCTCCACGGTGAAAAACCTGGGAGTCATCTTGGACCAAGACTTGTCATTCTCTGCCCACATTAAACATATCTCTAGGACTGCTTTTATCCACCTACGCAACATAGCAAAGGTCAGACACTTCCTGTCTCTGAAAGATGCAGAAAAACTTATCCATGCATTTATTACTTCCAGGCTGGACTACTGCAACTCTTTACTGTCGGGTTGCACCAAAAAGTCTCTAAGGACTCTCCAGCTGATCCAGAATGCAGCTGCTCGTTTATTAACCGGCACTAGAAGAAGAGAGCATATCTCACCTGTATTAGCCGCTCTACACTGGCTTCCTGTAAAATCTCGTATAGAATTTAAAATCCTGCTCCTCACCTATAAAGCACTCAACGGTCAGGCTCCATCCTACCTTAGGGATCTCTTAGTCCCATATCACCCATCAAGAACATTACGCTCCCAATATGCAGCTTATTGGAGGTTCCAGAATTTCTAGAATTAAAACAGGAGGCAGAGCCTTCAACTTCCAGGCTCCTCTCCTGTGGAACCGTCTTCCAGTCTCAGTCCGGGGGGCAGACACCCTTCCTATATTTAAGAATAGGTTAAAAACTTTCCTGTTCGATGAAGCGTATAGTTAGGGCCGGCCCTGGCTGGCCTAGTTATAGTTATGCTGCGATAGGTTAGTCTGCCGGGTCCTCATGAGATGCCCTGGGCTTCTTTTTCTTCTTCTATCTGTGATACTGTTGTACCACTACTGTACTTTTAAATCTGCTGTGGTTCCGGAGTCCTGCCCTGTGTTTTCTCTTTCACAGAGCACGCTGCAGTGCAGCCACTGAGGGATCTACGGATGTTGGAGGGTCTGAGGCTGCCTTGGTGAAACCTGAAAGCTGTGATGGATCCTGCTCCTCATCCTCCACTTCTACCAACATTCATTACATTTCTGTTTGTTTGTAATATTCAAATTTCTCTGTAATGTTCTCCACCTGCACACATCATCTACTGCAGCCTGTCCGTCCTGGAAGAGGGATTCCTCCTCTGTTACTCTTCCTGAGGGTTCTTCCGTTTTTTCTCCCTGTTAAAGGGTTTTTTAGGGAGTTTTACCTTGTACGATGTGAGGGTCTAAGGACAGGGGATGTTGTGTTGCTTTTGTACACAATGTAAAGCCCTTTGGGGCAAATCTGATTTGTGATTCTGGGCTATACAAATAAATTGAATTGAATTGAATTGAATTGAATTAGCTGCACAGGTTTAATGTAATTATACAATGCTTATAAAATATTCACCAATTACATTTCTTTCTATAGTTTTATTTCATTGACATTACTTTTTAAAAGACTCTTTAATGTCAAAGGGAAAACCAATTTGTGGTTTTCCCTTTGACATTAAAGAGTTTTTTAAATAGATTTTTGTGTTTAAAAAGTCAAATTTTATTGTCAATGATGAAAGCAATAAAAAGGTAAAACATCCAAGGGGTTGAATACTTATGATAGGCACTGTATATAATATGGAACTGAATATCAGACACAATGTGTGTGTTTGTGTGTTTTACCGTGGGGTCTCCGTGGTAAATGACTTGTCCCATGAAGTCAGTGAAGAACACAGCTTCAGCGATGATGGAGAACCACGTCAACAGGTGACAAACACACAGCCGCAGCAGCTCGGGAGGCATCTTCAGCATCGACAGCCACAGCAGCCGCACAGTGGTCTCCACCTGGGGGGAGGAGCCAATCATCACTACACCTGAGGGGAGGAGCCAAACATCACTACACCTGAGGGGAGGAGCCAAACATCACTACACCTGAGGGGAGGAGCCAAACATCACTACACCTGAGGGGAGGAGCCAATCATCGCTACATCTGAGGGGAGGAGCCAAACATCACTACAGCTGAGGGGAGGAGCCAAACATCACTACATCTGAGGGGAGGAGCCAATCATTGCTACATCTGAGGGGAGGAGCCAAACATCACTACACCTGAGGGGAGGAGCCAAACATCACTACACCTGAGGGGAGGAGCCAAACATCACTACACCTGAGGGGAGGAGCCAAACATCACTACACCTGAGGGGAGGAGCCAAACATCACTACACCTGAGGAGCAAAGGCCAGACTTCACAATTGATGCCTTTTGCCATGGTTACAGTTACCTTGAATCAACAAAACCTTTACATTTTTCTCCCAAAACCAAGATTAAATTGACAGAAAATCCAGAAAAAAATATATTAATCAGTTATCAGTTTATATGAATTATATTGATCAGTTTTAGGAGTATCAAGGGGCGGGTTCACATTAATAACATTAAAAGATGAGAGACCACGCCTCGTTACCAATAGCAGGGACTCTTGGTTAACGAGGCGTCCTCTCCCTCGCCGCCCAGCCACCCCTCACCTCCCCCTCCTCGCTCTCGGCGTCCCCGCTGGATGAGGTGGTGTTGCCGCTGCGGTTCCGGTGGCGCTGCCGGCTGCTGCGGCGGCGCCGGGCCTCGGCCACGTACAGGTCGTTCATGCTGCGCGACGGCTTGATGAGGAAGGCGGCGTTGGCGCGGCGGTAGCGGTAGCGGCGGCTGCCCACGCGGCCGTAGTAGGAGAAGGTGCAGGACGGCTGGCGGTAGAAGGCGTGGCGGTGGCGGGGGGGGCGGACTGCGGCCCCCGTGCTGGCGGCTGGTGGAACACAGCGAGTTGTGGTTAAAGCACACACCAGCAAACAGCCAGCCATGGTTACTCATTACATTTAGTGGATTTCTGTTTATCCCTCTGTTCACAGATGGTTTATGAGTCATTTACACCAAATCGTAAATGTTCTAACCTAATAAGAATGATACATTTGAAATATTTTATCCACATGGAATATAAAGTAGTTCACGTATAAGAGAGATAAAGTATCTGGTACCAAGTTTTTAGGATTACAACATGACGGTTTGACATTATTCCTTAAATATCATTTTGTTCCACGATTGTTCCCTCTGCTAAATTTATTGATTGACTGAGCGTTTTCATACTTTAAGCAATTTAAATTGTAATCCAACTTCAACAAATTCATAAGTCTATATTTCAAAGGATATTTATATTTCAATAGTGTTTTTCTATATTAAGATATTATTTCTCTACACTTTGAAACAGATCCACAGAATATCGACTATTAGACCAGATGTTTAATAAAACTTAGCGACCTTTAACCATCCCAGCGCGGTGAGCTTGTCCTTTAGCGCTGAGCCGCTCGTCGCTGGCGGCGTCTCTCTGCACGTGGACGCCGGTGGCGAGCAGACGCCCATTGAGCTGCCGGCCGTGGTCGTGGAGCAGCGCCTCCTCGCCCTCGTCCTTCTCCATCTCCTGCAGGAAGGCCGATAGGCGGCAAAACCGGGGTGCTGACCCCTGGTGGTGGTGGCGCCGCAGGTCCTGACTTCCTGTGCTGCTGCTGCGCCTCATGCCGCTGCGTGCGTCGTCCAAGAAGGAGGAGGCGGTCATGGGCGGCGAGTGGCGATAGGGCGACAGACGATCGGCGAAGATGGACGGCTCGATGTGGCAGAGGAACAAGGCGTCATGATCCAGGTGGTCGAGGGTGGCGTCCGCAATGGCCAGAACGCTGTCGCTTTTACCTGGAGACAAAGTAAAAAGTTGTGTTGTTAGATCTATAGTGTATATTTAGAATGTAGCCTGGTCTGTTATTTTCTAATTTCACCAATAAAAACTAAATTAACTGTTGTGCCTCGCCATCATAAGACTGAGTTTCAGGCCTGAGGCCTGAAGCCTGACTATGAGTGTTTGAACACATGGTCCCCTAAGACAATAGAAACCCCCCCCACCACGTGGCTCCCTACACAATGGGGCCCCGGGCGTTGCTCAGCAGCGCCCCTGCATTTCCGGCTGATCCAGCAAACTACGTCACAGGTATTCCCAGCAGGGGTTCCCCCCGAAAGCGGACTCCAATTGGCTGCAGTGTGTCACTGGGCGGTGACAACACTGAGGTTATAAATACACGCGTATACCTGAGGACGGCGCTCTTTCCAGTCGCGCTGACGGGCGTGACGATCGGAAGCACATCCACGCTCACTCAACCGCCTGCTCCCACCGAGTAGTCCTGAGTGAAAAGTTAGCGCGCATCTCCAGAAGGCCTGAAAGAAGAAATCATCGCTGGCCAAGACCGTTCTTCTACCTCCGTTTGCCGACGGTCACCCCCCGGACCAAACGTATTTTCCCGCGGAAGTAGGCGACGAACGCCTATAAAAGAAGGACAGCCGAGAAACGCCGTTTCCCCCCTTCCTTCTCCTGTCGCGACCCTCTCCCTCCGAGCCACGGACTGTGAGAGGATACTAGCTAACCGCTAGCCCCTGGACCGCCAGCAAAGGACGTGCTGCGCTCCAGATCAACGGAGTCCGGATCAACGAGACCCAGATCAACAAACTCTGTATCATCGCAACTCCAGCCTGCATCACAGTAAGAGGTTATCTTCTGGGCAGTGAATAGTAGTTGTTTTATTTTTATTTTTATTAGTGTTTAACTTGTTTTGTTCGGATCGCCGCATCCGTTGCACTGTTTATTTTGTTACGGTGATCAGCTGACTGAGCGCCGATCTCTCTCTCTCTCTTTTTCTCTCTTTCTCTCTCTCTCTCTCGCTCCGTTTCCAATCTTCCTCTGCCTGTTACGATCATCTGCACCTTCATTCACATAAACACCCACACGACACTCTGCGCGCGATTGCGTTTTCTTTGTTTCGGATCACGTGTCGTGGACAAGTCGCCATCTTGTGAGACCGCGAGACCGCTAGTGACGTAGCCTCACGTTCCTGTGCGGCCGCCGTTTTGACACGTCATCACGGCCTGGCCGCCATCTTGGGGAGGTCCTGTTGTCCCGGCGTAGCCGCCATCTTGTGACCTCCTACACGCACACGCCCCGCATACTCGCGCACGCACGCGCACACACACACACACACCTATATACAACCCCACTGTAAGCTTGGTTTCATCTGTGTACATTAGTAGTCTGTTTATTACACTGTTTCCTTAGTTTACTTGTTTGTGTTCATTTAGTCATAGTTTAGCTGAGATTATTAACAACAGTATTGATTGTAAATTGATTACTGGTTGTCAATAAACTCTTTGTATTTTAAGAAGAAGTTTCCTGGTATTTTGTCTGTGTATTGCAACAAAGAGCTGGTTGACTGGGCCTGTGTACGAATTCACACCTTCCTTTCAGTTTCCTTTTTAACTATTATGTTTAAACATAGAGTTAATTATAAGGTAACGATTTTATGAGACTGATTATTATAGTTATTAGTCCAGTTAACCCGGTGGTGCCCCGTTTATCTTATCAATTATAAATCAATAAAATTGATAACAATATTATAATTAATAATCATCTTTGATAATTATTAATTCATACTAATAAATATTTATACCCCCTACTGTGTGCACAACAGAACCATTAAACCAGCCTGTTATGTCACTTACTTCTCACTAGCTCCACCTCCAAAAAGTCCACGTCGCCGTGCTCTGATTGGTCGTCTCCGTAGGCGTCGTACAGGTCGTAGCTGTCCATCGCCCCGTCCTCACCGATCATTTCCAGCGTGGGAGCGAGGAGTCCTGCTCTGCCATTGGCCGATGGCTGTGGGTGGGCGGAGTCTGGACACTCCTGTGAGGAAAAGACGTCCGACAGCACATATAATATTTATGATATAAATATACATTTATATTGCAGATCTCTGCACGCACGCGCGCACACACACACACACACACACACACACAGCCAAACTCTTGGAAATACAGCTTTAAGAAGCATTCATCAGGTTTCTCAAAATTCACAATTTTGTAACATCAAATCTAATCTAGAATATACAACTAGTTGATGGCATGTATTTTTAATTTATAAAAAAGTTAAACAATCTGATACCAGGATTTTATAATTACATAGAATCCATATATCATGTTGTGTTTGGTGTGGATCGACACGCAGAGATTTGGAATTCAGTCTCAGATTCAGCAGGTATTGGACACTGTTTTTTTTTTATAATAAAATCCTGTCCTGAAATATGTCGGTAGAAACATGTCAGTGGATGTGACATACAGACATGTTGTTACAGAATTGTAATTGTAACAACAGTGTCATTAGAGACTTGTCGTAGAGACGTGTCGTTAGAGAAGTGTCGTAGAGACGTGTCGTTAGAGACGTGTCGTTAGAGACGTGTCGTAGAGACGTGTCGTAGAGACGTGTCGTTAGAGACGTGTCGTTAGAGACGTGTCGTAGAGACTTGTCGTAGAGACGTGTCGTAGAGACGTGTCGTAGAGACTTGTCGTAGAGACGTGTCGTAGAGAAGTGTCGTAGAGAAGTGTCGTAGAGACGTGTCGTTAGAGACGTGTCGTAGAGACTTGTCGTAGAGACTTGTCGTAGAGACTTGTCGTAGAGACTTGTCGTAGAGACGTGTCGTAGAGACTTGTCGTAGAGACGTGTCGTAGAGACGTGTCGTAGAGAAGTGTCGTAGAGACTTGTCGTAGAGACGTGTCGTTAGAGACGTGTCGTAGAGACGTGTCGTAGAGACTTGTCGTAGAGACTTGTCGTAGAGACGTGTCGTTAGAGACGTGTCGTAGAGAAGTGTCGTAGAGACTTGTCGTAGAGACGTGTCGTAGAGACGTGTCGTTAGAGACGTGTTGTAGAGAAGTGTCGTAGAGACTTGTCGTAGAGACGTGTCGTAGAGACGTGTCGTTAGAGACGTGTCGTTAGAAACGTGTTGTTAGAGACGTGTCGTAGAGAAGTGTCGTAGAGACGTGTCGTAGAGACGTGTCGTAGAGACGTGTCGTAGAGACTTGTCGTAGAGACGTGTCGTTAGAGATGTGTCGTGTAGAGACGTGTCGTTAGAGACGTGTCGTAGAGACTTGTCGTAGAGACGTGTCGTAGAGACTTGTCGTAGAGACTTGTCGTTAGAGACGTGTCGTAGAGAAGTGTCGTAGAGACTTGTCGTAGAGACGTGTCGTAGAGACGTGTCGTTAGAGACGTGTCGTTAGAGACGTGTCGTAGAGAAGTGTCGTAGAGACGTGTCGTAGAGAAGTGTCGTAGAGACTTGTCGTAGAGACGTGTCGTTAGAGACGTGTCGTAGAGACTTGTCGTAGAGACGTGTCGTTAGAGACGTGTCGTGTAGAGACGTGTCGTTAGAGACGTGTCGTAGAGACTTGTCGTAGAGACGTGTCGTTAGAGACGTGTCGTAGAGACTTGTCGTAGAGACTTGTCGTAGAGACGTGTCGTAGAGACGTGTCGTAGAGACGTGTCGTAGAGACGTGTCGTAGAGATGTGTCGTAGAGACTTGTTGTAGAGACGTGTCGTTAGAGACGTGTCGTAGAGACGTGTCGTAGAGACTTGTCGTAGAGACGTGTCGTAGAGACGTGTCGTAGAGACGTGTCGTTAGAGACGTGTCGTGTAGAGACGTGTCGTAGAGACGTGTCGTAGAGACTTGTCGTAGAGACGTGTCGTTAGAGACGTGTCGTAGAGACTTGTCGTAGAGACTTGTCGTAGAGACGTGTCGTAGAGACGTGTCGTAGAGACTTGTCGTAGAGACTTGTCGTAGAGACGTGTCGTTAGAGACGTGTCGTTAGAGACGTGTCGTAGAGACTTGTCGTAGAGACGTGTCGTTAGAGACGTGTCGTAGAGACGTGTCGTAGAGACTTGTCGTAGAGACTTGTCGTAGAGACTTGTCGTAGAGACTTGTCGTAGAGACGTGTCGTTAGAGACGTGTCGTTAGAGACGTGTCGTTAGAGACGTGTCGTAGAGACGTGTCGTAGAGACTTGTCGTAGAGACGTGTCGTAGAGACTTGTCGTAGAGACGTGTCGTAGAGACGTGTCGTAGAGACGTGTCGTTAGAGACGTGTCGTAGAGACGTGTCGTTAGAGACGTGTCGTAGAGACGTGTCGTAGAGACGTGTCGTAGAGACGTGTCGTTAGAGACGTGTCGTAGAGACGTGTCGTAGAGACTTGTCGTAGAGACTTGTCGTAGAGACTTGTCGTTAGAGACGTGTCGTAGAGAAGTGTCGTAGAGACGTGTCGTAGAGACGTGTCGTAGAGACTTGTCGTAGAGACGTGTCGTAGAGACGTGTCGTAGAGAAGTGTCGTAGAGACGTGTCGTAGAGACGTGTCGTAGAGACGTGTCGTAGAGACGTGTCGTAGAGACGTGTCGTTAGAGACGTGTCGTAGAGACTTGTCCACTTCCACAGCACAGCGTTCTCTCTGACCTGGTCTAGCTTGTCGTGGTGAGGGGAGTACTGCTGCTCCTCGATGCTCAGCAGGTGCAGCGCCACCGACACCGAGAACAGAACGGCGGCGAAGATGAATAGGATCTGCTCCTGGGACTTAAAGATGTCTCCCAGGAAGGTGTGAGTCCAGTCTAGACCTCCTAGAGCGTAGCCCACCGCCCCCCCAAGACCTGAGGACCAGACCTGAGGATTAGAACTACTGCAGGACACAGAGTGTACACACGGAAATACCTCAAGCCTTTACTTCTCGTCATTTTGAGGATTTTGTCTTACAGATAATGAAAAACTCGTGACATTATTTTAAGATGCACAGCGACTGTTCCACCTGCTGAGGCAGCGTGGATGTTCAGAGCCATGTCCTGGTCCTCTGAGTCGGCCACGTCCAGCAGGTACGCTCTGATTGGTCCCTCCGTGGCGTCTGCGCAGAAGTCCAAAACCACCACCCCTAGCACAGTGAGAACGATTCCTATTGGCTGGTTGCCCTGCTCGTCACCCAGCGACAGACCTGACACACACACACACACACACACACACACACGTTTGCTGTTATTAGTATATGACTAGTCATTTCTAATTAACACATGTTTAGACTTGAAGTTAATTATTATTAAATTGATTGAATAATAGTGATATAAAACAATAAGAAACTAATGATAAACCCAAAATATAATCTGTAAAACATCCACATGCAAACATCTGGAACAATACTGGTAACCAGGTCAGAGCTGCACATGATCAATAGCTGTGTGTGTGTGTGTGTGTGTGTGTGTGTGTGTGTGTGTGTGTGTGTATGTGTGTGTGTGTGTGTGTGTGTGTGTGTGTGTTTCATGGGAAGTGAGCTACTGTATCTGTGTGAAAGCTACACAAAATAGACAGGAGAGAGAGAATGTGTGTATGTCTGAATGAATGTGTGTGAACAAACGGGGTGTGTGTGTGTGTGTGTGTGTGTGTGTTGACATGGGAACACAGAAGCAGGCAGTTCACAGGGAAATGCTTCCTGTTTGCTTCGCCCTTTCCACCAATCACAGTTGACTTCCTGTCTGCTACGCTAGTGAGTAGCTGCTCCATTGTCACACACACACACACACACACACACACACACACACACACGCTCCTTCTATGAACATTTGTTTCCTCGACATTAATGGATTTCAGTTTGTAACATCGTGCTGCGTCAGACATTCTGTAATAACACACACACACACACACACACACACACACACACACACACACACACACCAGCTGATTAATACGTTTGATCAGATCTATCCGACCATGGAGTTGGATGAAAATCACGCTCTTATTTCCACTGAGGCAGCAGTGCATGCTGGGAAAAGCACCATCAGGAATTTAGATTCTGGTTTGAATCCTTCAAGTTACTGTGTGTTTAATTTATTAAATTAAAAAAGGAAAAGCTCCTGCTGATTGTTAAAGATTCAACAGCAAAGTTTGATCCATTTTTATTCACTAGTCAGATGTAGATAAGGCGGTTATTGATCATGTTCATTAATTCATCACAAAATGTCATTTATAGAGCTGGAAAAAGGCTGGAACATTCAACCATTCAATATCTGGACACCAGGACTATTGGACTGTAGTCTACATACCAGTCCAACCAGCACACCGCTCCTTATGCCTCGTGCACTTTCTTCTATCATATTTCATTCTATCTACCTCATATTTATTAGGACAGTCTGTGCAATCTGTGAAACCACACCACTAGCCACAGAGCTCTGCCAGAAAAACAAAAGCCATGCCCTGTCTAGAGTGTCTGTCTAGGTCACTTTTGTTTACAACTGTGTTTTTAACTCATGTATAATATGATTGAGTGTGTGGGTGAGGGTGTATGTATAATGTATGTATAATGTATGTGTGGGTGAGGATGACGGCGTGAGTGTGTGTGTGTGTGTGCGTGTATGTAAGATAAATGTGTGTATGCAGGTATGTTTGTGTATAGACACGTGTGTGTTTGAATCCGTACAGTGTATTTAGGCACTTTTTTTTTCTTCTTTTTTTATCACCCATTGCTCCCGGTGGAACGCTGTCTCGTCTCACTATAAACTGTGTATATGGCTGTAACCACAATAAAAACCTTGAACCTTGATCTGCCTGATTAAATATAAATTATCCTGTAAGAGCAAATGAGTTAACTGCCTTTTCCTAAAGTAAAAGTAAAATTCTTTTTAAAACCTCTCAATTTGTGTTTTTGGATTAAACAGTTATTAAACAGCAGCTCTGTATTTCAGTGCTGTATCTTTGTTTTTTGGTTTCTGGTTAAAATGTTAATGAAACATCAGTTATCAGTTTTGTAATTCAGTTGACGTGAACTGACGTGAATTCATATGAATTGAAATTCTATTAAATTGATATAAATTGTTAATTGACATGAATTGATATAAATTGTAAACTGATGTGAATGGTATGTTTTCCACGTCCGTACGGATTCTAACCAATAAGCAGACTCATTGATCGCGGCTCACCGATCAGGGACCCGTTCAGAAACAGTGCCACTCCGATCAGCGTTCCGATGCACAGCGCCAGGATGAAGGGACGGCGGCGGCCCCAACGCAGTGAGCAGCGGTCGCTGGCCGAGCCAATCAGAGGCGTGAACATCAGGCCCAGGACCGGACTCAGGAACCAGGTCAGGCTGTAGTACTGCTCTGGAAGACCTGCACACACACACACACACACACACACATACAGGTCAGGTGGGGTCAGGACGTCTGGACCTGATCCTGGACCCTCAGGGTTACAACCACCACCCTCCACCAGGGGGAGCAGCTAC
>JAYKQN010000039.1:1940000-2055000 GCA_036785175.1 Eupleurogrammus muticus | reverse complement strand
AATTACATTTAAAAAATATCTGTTCTGTTTTCTGACTTCACTAATAAAGTAAACAAGCTCTCATGTGATTGACAGGCGAAGGCGGAGCTCCAACTGACCAATCACGCACAGGAAGCTGCGACGAGCATCACGTGCGGCCCTTTCACTAGAAGAGAAGTGATCAATAACCAATCAACAGCAGAGTTACGTAACCATGACGACAGGGGGTCAAACCGATCCTCACAATGATGATCATTATTGAGTTATTACTGATAAATGTCCAGTTTCTCTGGTTCCAGCTTCTGTTCTCTGATTATTTCCTGGTTTCTTTATTCTCTATATTAGTAAACTGATGATGTTGAATAAATTTCAACAGATGTGGCTCTGTGGTCCAACTTGTTTTAGTTTCTAGGTCAGTGGTGTGAAGAAGTTTGAGAATCAGCTTGATTTTCAACAAGAAAATCAACAAACAAACACTACACACACACACACACACACACACACACACACACACACACACACACACACACACACACCACACACACACACACACACAGGCACATTCAGTTCTGCATTCCTTACATATCTACTACTAATAGCACAGTGACACCTAGCTACCCCCCCCACACACACACACACAGAACAGTGTTTATATTCTCAAAGGCTCTTTCATGGTCCACGGGCCACATGTTGGGAACCCCTGGCAGTATTGTTTTATCGACTGTCCACAGCTGTTATTTAATATTTTTATGAGTGAGGGTGAATGTAAATAATTTTATTTAATTATGCTATAGTATTTATTAATTTTACACATGTTTAATAAATCATTAGTTTTCTATTATTTATCAGTATTTCATTTCATTTTTTTCTTAATTATTTCTGTTAGAACTTTACACCATGAACATGGTATTGTGATTAGTCAAATGAATCGGGCAGGTCAAAGGTCACCAGGGTTATATCTATGTGTGTATATATCTATGTGTGTATATCTATGTGTATATATCTATGTGTATATATCTATGTGTGTATATCTATGTGTATATATCTATGTGTATATATCTATGTGTGTATATCTATGTGTGTATATATCTATGTGTGTATATCTATGTGTATATATCTATGTGTATATATCTATGTGTATATATCTATGTGTGTATATATCTATGTATGTATATATCTATGTGTGTATATCTATGTGTGTATATATCTATGTGTGTATATCTATGTGTGTGTATATATCTATGTGTATATATCTATGTGTGTATATATCTATGTGTATATATCTATGTGTATATATCTGTGTGTATATCTATGTGTATATATCTATGTGTGTGTATATATCTATGTGTATATATCTATGTGTGTATATATCTATGTGTATATATCTGTGTGTATATCTATGTGTATATATCTATGTGTGTGTATATATCTATGTGTATATATCTATGTGTATATATCTATGTGTATATATCTATGTGTGTATATATCTATGTATGTATATATCTATGTGTGTATATCTATGTGTGTATATATCTATGTGTATATATCTATGTGTGTATATATCTATGTGTATATATCTATGTGTGTATATCTATGTGTATATATCTATGTGTGTGTATATATCTATGTGTATATATCTATGTGTATATATCTATGTGTATATATCTATGTGTGTGTATATATCTATGTGTATGTATATATCTATGTGTATATATCTATGTGTATATATCTATGTGTGTATATCTATGTGTGTATATATCTATGTGTGTATATCTATGTGTGTGTATATATCTATGTGTATATATCTATGTGTGTATATCTATGTGTGTGTATATCTATGTGTGTGTATATATCTGTGTGTGTATATATCTATGTGTATATATCTATGTGTATATATCTATGTGTATATCTATGTGTATATATCTATGTGTGTATATATCTATGTGTGTATATATCTGTGTGTGTATATCTGTGTGTGTATATATCTATGTGTATATATCTATGTGTATATATCTATGTGTATATCTATGTGTATATCTATGTGTGTATATATCTATGTGTGTATATATCTATGTGTATATATCTATGTGTATATATCTATGTGTGTATATCTATGTGTGTATATCTATGTGTGTATATCTATGTGTATATATATCTATGTGTGTATATATCTATGTGTATATATCTATGTGTATATATCTATGTGTGTATATATCTATGTGTATATATCTATGTGTATATATATATGTGTATATCTATGTGTGTATATATCTATGTGTGTATATATCTATGTGTATATATCTATGTGTGTATATATCTATGTGTATATATATCTGTGTGTATATCTATGTGTGTATATCTATGTGTGTATATATATGTGTATATATATCTATGTGTGTATATATCTATGTGTATATATCTATGTGTGTGTATATCTATGTGTATATATCTATGTGTGTATATATCTATGTGTATATATCTATGTGTGTATATCTATGTGTATATATCTATGTGTATATATCTATGTGTATATATCTATGTGTGTGTATATATCTATGTGTGTATATATCTATGTGTATATATCTATGTGTGTATATCTATGTGTATATATCTATGTGTATATATCTATGTGTATATATCTATGTGTGTGTATATATCTATGTGTATATATCTATGTGTGTATATCTATGTGTATATATCTATGTGTATATATCTATGTGTGTATATATCTATGTGTGTATATATCTATGTGTATATATCTATGTGTGTATATATCTATGTGTATATATATCTATGTGTATATATCTATGTGTGTATATATCTATGTGTGTATATATGTATGTGTATATATCTATGTGTGTATATATCTATGTGTATATATCTATGTGTATATATCTATGTGTATATATATATGTGTATATCTATGTGTGTATATATATGTGTGTATATCTATGTGTGTATATATCTATGTGTATATATCTATGTGTATATATCTATGTGTATATATATATGTGTATATCTATGTGTGTATATATATGTGTGTATATATATGTGTGTATATCTATGTGTGTGTATATATCTATGTGTGTATATATCTATGTGTATATATCTATGTGTGTATATATCTATGTGTGTATATATGTATGTGTATATATCTATGTGTGTATATATCTATGTGTATATATCTATGTGTATATATCTATGTGTATATATATATGTGTATATCTATGTGTGTATATATATGTGTGTATATCTATGTGTGTATATCTATGTGTGTATATATCTATGTGTGTATATAATTATGTGTGTGTATATCTATGTGTATATATCTATGTGTGTATATATCTATGTGTATATATCTATGTGTATATATCTATGTGTATATATCTATGTGTATATCTATGTGTGTATATATATGTGTGTATATCTATGTGTGTATATCTATGTGTGTATATATCTATGTGTGTGTATATCTATGTGTATATATCTATGTGTGTATATATCTATGTGTATATATCTATGTGTGTATATCTATGTGTATATATCTATGTGTATATATCTATGTGTGTGTATATATCTATGTGTGTATATATCTATGTGTGTATATATCTATGTGTGTATATATCTATGTGTATATATCTATGTGTGTATATATCTATGTGTGTGTATATATCTATGTGTGTATATCTATGTGTATATATCTATGTGTGTATATATCTATGTGTGTATATATCTATGTGTATATATCTATGTGTGTATATATCTTTGTGTATATATCTATGTGTATATATCTATGTGTGTATATCTATGTGTGTATATATCTTTGTGTATATATCTATGTGTATATATCTATGTGTATATATCTATGTGTGTATATATCTATGTGTGTATATATCTATGTGTATATATCTATGTGTGTATATCTATGTGTATATATCTATGTGTGTATATATCTATGTGTGTATATATCTATGTGTATATATCTATGTGTGTATATATCTTTGTGTATATATCTATGTGTATATATCTATGTGTGTATATCTATGTGTGTGTATATATCTATGTGTGTATATATCTATGTGTATATATCTATGTGTGTATATATCTATATGTGTATATATCTATGTGTATATATCTATGTGTGTATATATCTTTGTGTATATATCTATGTGTATATATCTATGTGTATATATCTATGTGTGTATATCTATGTGTATATATCTATGTGTGTATATATCTATGTGTATATATCTATGTGTGTATATATCTTTGTGTATATATCTATGTGTATATATCTATGTGTATATATCTATGTGTGTATATCTATGTGTGTATATATCTATGTGTGTATATATCTATGTGTGTATATATCTTTGTGTATATATCTATGTGTATATATCTTTGTGTATATATCTATGTGTATATATCTATGTGTGTATATATCTATGTGTGTATATATCTATGTGTATATATCTTTGTGTGTATATATCTTTGTGTATATATCTATGTGTGTATATCTATGTGTATATATCTATGTGTATATATCTATGTGTGTATATCTATGTGTATATATCTATGTGTATATATCTATGTGTATATATCTATGTGTGTATATCTATGTGTATATATCTATGTGTGTATATATCTATGTGTATATATCTATGTGTGTATATCTATGTGTATATATCTATGTGTATATATCTATGTGTATATATCTATGTGTATATATCTATGTGTGTATATTAACCCTCCCCTATAGTTAGGTTCCTTATGTGTGTGTTAAATACAGTAATGACACACAGAACTCAGACTGAGCCTTTTAGTACGGAGCCTTATGGTCCTGTAAATATGGTAGTGTAAATATTTATACAATTTTTTCCTACATAAAAGGAGACATTAGTGGATGTTATTTATATTTTTACATAAAATTAAATTGCTGTGTTTGTGGCCTATGAACTAAATTCTGTTGTGAAGCATCAGTCACAGCAGCTGATTTAAAATAAAATAAAATCAGCTCTGAAACTCAGCATGAACGCAGTCGGATGTCTCGAAAACCAACAGCACAGGAAATAAAATAATTTTGCAAAATTGCAGCTCGCACGTCGCAAATTTTGGTGAAAGCGGCTCCGGCTCGTTGCTGCAGACAAGGAGCGGAAAGCCGATGATCAGAAACAGCATGTGACGTCTATTAACCAGGTTTGTGGAGTATTAAAACGCTGCAGAAAGCGCCGGGTTCAGCTGAGGAAGCCGAACGCAGTAAAAGGTCAGGACAATGAATGAATAGAAGGACGTTTCCTGTTGGATTGGACTAATCTGCTTTGGTAAAGCTGAGGAGGGATAAAGCTGAGGAGCTGCAGACTGTTCACAGCTAGTTAGTCAACACGGTAAATAAACAGATTAACAACTAACAGGAATTACTGCAGGAAAAGTGTCTTTCTGCCTCCAGGCCGCAGAACGTTTAACCAACAAATCAAACAGGTTATAAAATCACAGAAAGATTCAGAATGAGGTTTGTTACATAAACAGAGGGAAAGGAAAATGTCCTTTAACTGTGGAAACTACTGGAAAACTGGTTGAAAAGATGTGATTACAGCAGTTCTTTCACTTGGTTTTCTCCTAAATTATTAGTATTATTATTAGAATAGTCACTGATTAAAGTTAAATTCAGCAAGACTTTTGTGTTTTACCCTCAATACAAACAGTAAAATACATCACTGTAACAAGCCACGCCTCAACACGCCATGACACACCTCAACACGCCTTGACATGCCATGACATGCCACAACACGCCATGACACGCCATGAAACGCCATAACACGCCATGACATGCCACAACACGCCATGACACGCCATGACATGCCACAACACGCCATGACACGCCATGACATGCCATGACACGCCATGAAACGCCATAACACGCCATGACATGCCACAACACGCCATGACACGCCATGACATGCCACAACACGCCATGACACGCCATGACATGCCACAACACGCCATGACACGCCATGACATGCCACAACACGCCATAACACGCCATGACATGCCACAACACGCCATGACACGCCATGACATGCCATGACACGCCATGAAACGCCATAACACGCCATGACATGCCACAACACGCCATGACACGCCATGACATGCCACAACACGCCATGACACGCCATGACATGCCATAACACGCCATGACACGCCACAACACGCCATGACATGCCATGACATGCCATAACACACCATAACACGCCATGACATGCCTCAACACGCCATGTCACGCCTCTACATGCCATAAAACGCCATGACACGCCATGACATGCCATGACACACCATTTGCAGCCATCACCTCCTCCTTCCGTCTCCACCCTCCTCTAATCCTCCCACCATTAACTCAAGCTCTGGCACTGTTTTATCTCACTTTCAGCAGCACTAGGTCAGTAAAGTGGCCAGTAAAGGACAGGACAGATCAGTAGAAGACAGGACAGTAGAAGACAAATCTGTGTGTGTGGGTGTGTGTGTGTGCCCAGATTAGTGCACCACAGGTCAATTTATTATGTAACTCACTTTCTATTTATGCTTATGCCTCACTAGGGTCACATGATCTGCTGCAGCCAATCACAGCTCACTACAGGTGAGGCTCCACCCAGACAGGTTGCAGCCTAATTCACTTTGCATATTTCATTTTGCTTTTATGAAAAATAAACACGTCATAAATTTTAAACTGTGTTTTTTATTTGTAGAGACAAATCTAATCTGTCTTGTAATAAAGTTGTGTTGCAAAAATGTCTTGAATATTAAAATATAATTTAATAATATAATAATTAATATTATGTTTTTCTCTCATTTTCATTCATTTATTGTTTTTCTCGATAGTTTTTATTGTTTAGTTTTTATTTTCTTTTTGCCTGAGGTTGTAATGTCGGGTCACATGATTTTGCAACCATTTCACAAACCAAAACATTTATTTAGATTGAATATTCAGAAACAATTTGACTTGAAAATCCAGCTCTTTCATTGGTAGGTTATTGGTTGATGTTTTCTCTGGTGAAACAGCAGCTCTGATTGGTCGTGACGTTCTGAACCATGACTCAGCAAAAGCTGGATGACTCAGACTGAACACCAGGACCTTGTAGGGTGGCAGCTCCTGCTGCGTTCTGTCGGTGTAAACAGTCAAACGGCTGAAAACACAGACTCACACTATGAACCCAGTCTGTCAGTGTCCACCTGTCACGTTAATCATCTAGTCTGATAATTGATTAATGGAAGAAGCTCTGCCTGTCAAAACCAACTGATGCTACATGTGATGAACTACATATAATATAAATATTTTATAGAAATATACATCTTATCAAGAGGAAAATTATTTCAACAATATAGGGTTTTTCCAAAATAGATGAAGAGTCAGAATGAGATTATGAGATTAAAAAATCCAAATGATGGCATAGAAATACAACATTAAGTCAAACATTGTCATCATTTTTAAGACCAATACTGGACTAAAATGACCAATTTCAAAAAATAAATAGAATTTTATTATTTTTTATATTTTAAATATATATCAGTCAATGTAATAATAATAATCGAATTATGATTCAAGGTAATTTTACTTAATATTGTAGTAATCATACCAAATCTAACATTTTTCCAGTGCTGAATGACAAATAATATAAGTTTAATTAGAGCTGCATCATTTAGTCGGTTCATCCATTATCAACAGATTGGACCTAAAATGTCTTTTTTTGTCCACAACAGTTTACTGTTATAGAAGAATAAAGAAAGCAGGAAGTAACCAGAGAACAGAAGCTGAACCAGAGAATCTGGAAATTTTAGAATAAAAATGACTCAAATCTATTATCTGAAAAGTTCCTGATTAATGTGTAGTTGGACACTTAATAAATTGATAAAAAGGGTTAAACTTTGATAAGATGAAGACGTATTTTGCATTGATCCTAATAAAAGCATCACCTGTGGTTTAAAGCTGTCCCACCAGGTGTTTGTCTCATGTTTCCTCGTTGGCTAGAAGCAGCGAAACAACACGTCCTGTCTCTGGTTTTTCAGCAGCTACGACGCTGCTGTCAACGCTGCTACAACAGTGGAATATTTGGCCAACACTGGAAAAATACTGGAAAATACTGGCAACCAGTGGAGCTGCGTTCACACAGCAAACAGAGGGAAACGTTCTATTCTGAGCCAACGCGTTGGTGGTTTCCATCCGGACACATTCGCTCTGCCAGGCTTTTGTTTCCTACAGGAAGTCACCAGGAGTTGGGGTTAGAACCGGCACTAAATCAATACCTGATATTATCAATGACTGTGATGGGAAACCAGCTGCAGATCTACACGTCTGTGGAGCTTTTAGCAGCTTTCACACCTCCTTTTCTCTGGTCAGTCCTGCAACGATTAGTCGATTAACTAGCTATTATAGCATGAATCACCCATTATTTATTGATTGATGGAAGGATTTGAGGATTTAAGGAGTTTTCTTCAGCCTAGAAGAGTGAGTTCAATAAATACTGAATATGATATTTACACAACAGAAAAGAATATGGAGATTATTAAATTCTAAATGTGTGCGTATCGTACTTCATGGTCATATCAACTATTTCTAACACTGAGAAGCTGGAGATGATTCGTCACTTCACGTTTTCTTTGTCTTTGTAGCTTGCAAACAACAAAAAGCCCCAAACCAGTGAGTTTTAACCAATCAGGAGAGGCCACACAGTGTTTAACACTGGAAACCATTTTAAATCAGAGAAATATGTTAATCTGGAAAGCTGCAGCCAGGCTGCTGCACGTTGGCTGGTTTAATGAAGCAGGAACTAGAACAGTGAGTTCACTCATCGCTTTCACCTCTTCCTTTGTGTGAGGAACTTTCTATTAAACATTTGGAATTAAACACAAACTGCGTGATTCCCTCGTCATTACAGACTTGAAAGTAGTAAAAGTAAAAGTATTGTCCTCTTATCAGTCCATTAGTTGTTTATTATTTCATTAATCAACAATCAGTGCTTACTCATTTCAATAGTTAATAGATCACTCTACTATTAGTGTGGTCTTCAGTGTGTGTGTGTGTGTGTGTGTGTGTGTGTGTGTTCTCACCTATCTGCAGCAGTACAGGTGTAACCAGTGATATTGTGTGTGTGTGTGTGTGTGTGTGTGTGTGTGTTCTCACCTATCTGCAGCAGTACAAGTGTAACCAGTGATATTGTGTGTGTGTGTGTGTGTGTGTGTGTGTGTTCTCACCTATCTGCAGCAGTACAGGTGTAACCAGTGCTGTCTCCATGGCGTAACAGAACTCTCGTCCAAACATCACGGCTCCGTGCATCACCCATCTCTTCAGGGAGATTCCTTCGATGGATCCTTCGCTCGCTGACTCCTCCCCCCCTCCTGCTGCTCCTGCTCCTCCTCCTCCTCCATCCGTCTCTCCTCCCGCTCCTCTTCCTCCTTTCTCCTTGTCCGATGCGGCGGCGTTGATTCCGTCCGCCAGAGACCGGACCTGCGTGGCGTCAGCCTCGGTGTTCTGGGGAGGCATGATGGAGGGCATGCACGCAACCAGGAAAATAAGCGCACCCCTTCCAACACGCACTTCCTGATTCACTAAAAGTCCTGTCAAACACTCTTTAAGTTACTTTAAATAACTTGACTACCCTGGAATAATTATCATCAAAATGAGCTGCAGTCTGCGACTGACTCTTTAGACAGTGGTTATATTTATTTCTACCTTAAACTATAAAAGAAGTGATAATACGAAGAAATTAAACACAAACTTGTAACTGCTATAGTGTCCCCGCTACCAGAAGTAAACTAAGGAAACAAAAGAATTGATCAATAACTATTCATCATCTGCATGTTTTAAAAATATAACGGTTGTCCTCTTAACAAGTCGGCATAAACACAACTTCAGCACTTTTAACCTTCCTCCTGAATCCCCAAAAAAATAAAATAATAAGAACAAATTCAGCTTTTCGAAGACTTGTAGAAAATCCCAGAAATAAAAAAGGAAGCTGTTGAATTTTTTCACAGGAAGCGTGTGCGGTACATTCCAGGAGCGAGTTTGTGCGTTCGCTGCTTTTCATGTGTATCAAGTGTGCAAGATCCTGCCTGAAAAACTCTATTTGGTACGTCAGTGTTCATGCGTGTGTGTGTGTGTAAGAATGTGGAGTGGATGTGTGTGTGTGTGTGTGTGTGTGTGTTTATGGCTTATTTGTCATTGAGGTTTTATTCCTCATTCTCGGTTTACTGTCTATTATGAGCTGTAAAAATCCATATAGACCATTCAGTAAACTCCAGAGTCATTTTGTGTATGGAGGGCAGGGTGGAGGGCAGGCTGCGGGCGGGGGGAGGAGGAGGGCAGGTGGCGAAGGGGGGCGGAGCTCCTCGTAAAATCCCCATCGATTGGCTGATCAATCTGAAGGAGAAACAGCATCGAGTCGGTGGAGAGAGAGAAAAAAAAAGAAAAGAGTCACTTTAATTATAGAGCTGTAACCATCAATCAAACCAGTTGTTTTTCAAAATAAAATGTCCAAATTCTCTGGTTCCAGCTTCTCAAATCTGATTATTTTCTGTTTCCATTGGACTTCTATGAATAAGTTAGAAATTATAAGTCATAAATATAATAAATACTAATTTATAGACTAAAAAAATGAATGAAAATATACATATTTAACATTTAATTATAGTTTTTTTTTATCTAACACATTCATTTGCTACGCAGAGCCAGAGAGAAAAGTAGGAAAAAATGATTTTGAAATTCTAGTAAAACGTTAAAGAAAAAAGTTCTTACTTAAAATCCTGAAAATATTTGGGATTTTGTTCAGAACGCACACACACACACACACACACACACACACACACACACACACACACACACACACACACACACACACACACACACACACACACACACACACACACACACACACACACACACACACACACACACACACACACACACACACACACACACACAGTTCAAGGTTCATCTTTGCAAACAGAGTGTGTGTGTGTGAAGAAATGAATAATATGCAAATAGAAAAAAAGTAAAACAGAGAGTAGTTAAAGGGGTGGAGGCATCTCTCCAGCATGTGTGTGTGTGTGTGTGTGTGTGTGTGTGTGTAACAGCAGCCTCCTTCTACTGGAAAAACCCTCACACACACATACAAGAATAATGCAAAGACCCCCATCAGGCCTCTTAGTGAAAGACTAAAAATTAAGTATTAGAAATAAAGTAAAGGAGGGATGGATGGAGGGATGATAGAGGATGGATGGAGGGAGGACGGATGGATGGACGGATGCGTGTGCTAAGAGGAGGAGGTGTAAGCAGAGAGGGTGAAACCAGAGTTCAGGAGCTGGGAACAGGTTGTACAGAAGACGAGTGGAGGACAGAGGTCAGGAAAATCTTTCTAGTCCTGCGTCCTCTCAGTTTTCAGCCCTCATTAACATTCATGAAGCTCTCCACATGGTCATGAATGTTACACATGTCCTCTGTGACCTCACAGAGAGCAGCAGGTTACATAACAGCCACTGCTCTCCTTTACAAACAGAAATAAACACATAAAGGACACACACTTGTTAAACAACAACTAATAGTTGTAAATTGTAGGTTTTCATACACAACTCTCTCACCATGTGGATGTTTGGTCACATTACTGTGTATGTTTCAATTTATAACATCTGAGTCTGCTTCTATTGAATTTCACTTTAATCAGTAACGTTTCCATCTCATCATGTGTGAAGTGTTATTTTATAATATTTGTTAATAAGGTTTATGCATGATCACACAACATCGGTAATGAAGATTAATCTACAGAATTAAAAAGCCACTAGTTGGTTTCCCAATTCACTACAAAAGTAAAGTAAACCACACACAAAGCAGTGGATGCTATGATTATAGGTCTGGTAAGATGGAGCAGTGTGTGTGTGTGTGTGTGTGTGTGTGTGTGTTTGAGTGTTGTTGTCAATAACATGAGCTCAGCATATATAGAATTAGTTATTAATTATTAATCACAGCTGGTGAACGGTGACTGGTGACAGATGAGTGGTGAGTGGAGACAGGGGAGAAGAAAACAGGTGAGTGGTAACAGGTGAGTGGTAACAGGTAAGTGCTGAGTAGTAACAGGTGAGTGGTAACAGGTGAGTGCTGAGTAGTAACAGGTGAGTGGTAACAGGTGAGTGCTGAGTAGTAACAGGTGAGTGGTAACAGGTGAGTGGTAACAGGTGAGTGGTAACAGGTAAGTGCTGAGTAGTAACAGGTGAGTGGTAACAGGTGAGTGCTGAGTAGTAACAGGTGAGTGGTAACAGGTAAGTGCTGAGTAGTAACAGGTGAGTGGTAACAGGTGAGTGCTGAGTAGTAACAGGTGAGTGGTAACAGGTGAGTGCTGAGTAGTAACAGGTGAGTGGTAACAGGTGAGTGGTAACAGGTAAGTGCTGAGTAGTAACAGGTGAGTGGTAACAGGTAAGTGCTGAGTAGTAACAGGTGAGTGGTAACAGGTAAGTGCTGAGTAGTAACAGGTGAGTGGTAACAGGTGAGTGCTGAGTAGTAACAGGTGAGTGGTAACAGGTGAGTGGTAACAGGTGAGTGGTAACAGGTAAGTGCTGAGTAGTAACAGGTGAGTGGTAACAGTACAATCCATGAACAAAGAGGAAAGAAGAACATATTAGGAAAGAAAACAGAAGTAGAGACAAGCAAGAAACATAAATATTAAAAAATACAAATCAAATCTGACAAAAGCGAGACAAAGACTTAAGCAGAGAAAGAGGAGAGCAGAGGGAAGAGATGCCAGGAAATGTCAAGGACACACACACACACACACACACACACACTATTTTAGAGCGTGTTTATTCCTCGCCACAGACCAGATTACCTGCGGCAGCAAATCAGGACCAACGTCCACCACCTTCACTCTGTTTTCCTCACATGAAGAAAACGTCACATTTTACCCAATCTGAACACGCGTGTAACACAGAGCTGATGTCATGGCAGCAGCATGTTATGTTCTCTGATCAACACGATGGATCCGTTTCAACAACTGAACAGCAGCAGCTGAAGCCAACATGACTCACTGGCAATTTTTCAAAAAATTGTTTTTAAATTAAAATTTAAATTAAAAGACGTGTATTGTTTCACCACACCACACTATTTCTTAGTCACATATTTCCTCCCCAGACAAACGTGGGCTTGTGACAGGATAATTCACTGTTTTTCTCCAGTGTTACAGAACAATTAAATTATCTATTTGAACTGTTCAGGAAAAATAAAACCTGTCATCTTGGGTTCTTTGAAAATATGTTGTTTCATGATTTGCTGACATTTTTGGACCAAGTGATGAATGTACAGCAGCATTAATCGTAGGTGTTGTGTTCTCACACCAGTGAAGCACGAGGACAAACTGCTAACACGACACACAACTCAGCACTGACCCACATAGACCTGGATATAATTTACAGATCTCTGGATCCAGTCCACACCCCACTGCAAGTCTGAGCTTTTCTATGTGTCAGTAAAATAATAGAGAAAGGGGGATGAAAGATTAATGATAATAAAGAGCATATTTGTCCTGAATACTTGAGGAGCGTTCTGACTGTTTCTAGAGTTCAGATATGACTGGAGGGAGAAAACATGTAAAGTACAAACAGGAACAGCTGGTTTATAATGTATATAATGATGGACAGACAGGCAGACAGACAGGCAGACATACAGACAGACAGACAGACAGACAGACAGACAGACAGACAGACAGACAGACAGACAGACAGACAGACAGACAGACAGACAGACAGACAGACAGACAGACAGACAGACAGACAGACAGACAGGCAGACAGACAGACAGACAGACAGATACATAAACTGACAGGCAAACAGACATACAGGCAGACAGACAGACAGACAGACAGACAGACAGACACAGACAGACACAGACAGACAGACAGACACAGACAGACAGACAGACAGACAGACAGACAGACAGACAGACAGACACAGACAGACAGACAGACAGACAGACAGACAGACAGACACAGACAGACAGACAGATACATAAACTGACAGGCAAACAGACATACAGGCAGACAGACAGACAGACAGACAGACAGACAGACAGACAGACAGGCAGACGTTTTTCAAAGCTTCACATGCAGACATTCCCACTGCTGATATTCCAATGAAAAATGCTGATATTGGGAGCAGTGGGAAGCAGATGGCAGAGATAAGTGGGGAGATAACCAGGCAGGGCGTGCAGCGTCCTGCTGCTGCAGTGCTGCTGCAGTGCAGCAAGTGGAGGGGCACATGTGTACCAACGTGCATCAGCGTCAATGACAAATCCCTTACTCATAAAAAAGGGCTTATATCACTATACTGGCTGGTCTGAGGGTGACGTAACACACCTGCTGTTCACACACACTGATGTGACTTCATTCCTCCTGACTCCCTGACACGTCTAAATTAATCTGCAGCTCAGCCTCACCTGAACCTCACAGCTGCCTGCTCTCAAAATAGAAGCTGGACGTCTCTGCTTTAACCTCTGGTCGTAGATGAGATGAAATTAACTGGTCCTCACACAGCTTATAAATGTTAACTATAAGAGTACATTTTAAAGGAAATGCCCTTCATGTAGAACAATTTAGCTGGAGAGATCTATTTAAATGCATGTGATGTAATTCACAGATTCACCTTGACAGTCTTACAACTAGACATCAGCTGCTTTCAGAACCTTCGATTCTAATAAGGAAAAACTCAAATGTTGATCAGTGTTTCTAAAGCTGCAGATTGAAGCTAAAATGTTTTTTGTGTCCACAACCCAAAGATCATCAGTTTACTGTTATAGAAGAATAAAGAAACCAGGAAATAATCAGAACAGAAGCTGGAACCAGAGAATCTGGACATTTTAGAATTAAAAATTAGTCAGTTTAATGAACTGAATGAAATAGTTAGAGATTATTGTAAAAGTTTCAATTAATCAATTAACTGACTGATTGTTGCTTTAATCAAATGTAAATGATAAAACATGATGATAAACAGGCAGCAAACCAGTGGAAACATGCAGCTACTTATTTAGTTAATTTAGCTAAACAAGTGAAAATATTTTGTATTTGGTACAATTAGTCCAAATATGAGTAGAATTATTATCTGGCTGATACATTTGTGTTAAAATAAAAATATCAGATAAAAAGTCAAAATTATGATATAAAAAGCAAAACGATGAGGATATGAAGTCAAAACCATATGATAAAAAGATAAGATAAGATAGGATAAGACTTTATTGATCCCACAACGGGGAAATTTGTCTGTTAGAAAAACATACTGAAATAAGCAAATTTATCTACGAATGTAATAAGATAATTCTACTCAATATGGATTAATTGTACCAAAAATAAAGATATTTTCATTTTTTTAGTAGATAGTTAAAAACTGTAGCTGCTTCACACAATAAATATTGCAAGTATATTATATGCTGGGAATGAATTATTGATAAAGTTGGTAACAGTCTCTGAATAATGCAGAAACACCCTGAGCTGGAAATAAGAGCAGTTTTCCCATTTTATCCTCATAAAGCAGCAGGAAGACCTTACCACCCATTTATATCAGACTATATTACCTCTTTATGTGTAAATATATATGGACAATGTTAGCACGGGGCTACGTTAGCAGCAGCTAGCAGACAGCAGCAAAAGGAGGACAGGGTTGTTGGTTCTGTAGCTATTTTAGCAGCCAGCAGTAATCCTGTCATCCCCGGGTTTATTTTTAGCCCAGTAGCTAGCATTAGCTAGTAGCTAGTTAGCATTCTGATGCCTCAGTTAACACCCACAACAGTTAGCACAAGACAGCTAGTTAGCTTCATTCTGCTAAGCTACTGTCCATTTCATGTCAACTTAGCTCTATAACAACAGTATATAACGCGCGCACACACACACACACACACACACACACACACACACACATACACACACACACACACACACACACACACACACACACACACACACACACCATCCAGACAGTTGATGTCAACTCACAGTAGGGTTTTATAAGTTCAGTGTCAGGTCACAATATTTTCAAAAATCTTACATTCAGTAGGAACATTTATTCATGTTTATGTGTTCATGTTTGATCAATGTCAAAGTCAATTTTATTGTCAATTTCTTCACATGTACTTGACATACAAAGGAATCGAAATTTGGTTTCTCACTATCCTCTGCGTTTTACATGTACAACAACATCAAAGTGCAGGTGAACAAGACGAGACAATCCTAAACTAAAAGGTAAAGTGCTAAACTAAACTAGAAACAAACAAACACGTATGACAGGACAAGACATGAGTACCCCAAGACAAGACTTGATCAAACAGCTGAAGGAGGAAATGTTCACTGGGTCTAATATAGTCAACTTAAAGAGTCAAGACAGACAAACAGACAGAACAACAGACACAGACAGACAGAACCCCCCCAGAGACCTGAGACTGGGGGACCAGGCTCCGGTTGACGACAGACGACGACACCACCACTGTCTGTGTGTTGGGAGTTTTTATTTGAGGACCAGCGTGTTTACAGTTAATGCAGCAAAGCTTCCTGGTGTCAGTTTAGACAGAGTCACGTTACACACGCACGCACGCACACACACACACACACACACACAAACACACACACATCCCTGTCTGTGCCCCCTTCAGACTCCAGTACCCTCCAACATCACATTATTGCCCCCATCTGCATCCTGTGTGTGTGTGTGTGAGTGTGTCTGTGTGTGTGTTTCCCCCCTCTCAGCCCCCTAAGCTTTTATCCACAGGGTAGCAGCAAACCTACTATATGCATCTTAAAGTTTATGTGTGTGTGTGTGTGTGTTTTCTGTAACACACTCAGCTCATTAGTGGACTTCCCCCAACAATAAACAGCAGTGTTCTGGAAACCAATAAAACGTTCCACTCTCCTGCTTGAAAAGGAGCCAAAAACAAAGCCTGCACAGACCTGTCAGGTTCAGACCTCAAGATAGTTGCAGCAGGCCCCGCCCACTCAGCTGCTGGCCACGCCCACTCAGCTGCTGGCCCCGCCCATTCCGCTAAAGACCTGCCCACCTAACTAAAGGAATATTCCACTGCAGGGCACACACACACACACACACACACACACACACACACACACACACACTTTAGGTAGAGATAACCCTTGTATATTATTTTCTGTCTGAATATCAGTTTTTTTTTTGGTTTGGATTTGCCTTTGCTGTTGTGTTGTTATATTTGGAAAAAGGAGTTTAAAATAAATTTTTTAAAACAAATCTCCAAAAAATAATTAACATAATACACATAAATAAAGAATAAAACGCACGCACACACACACACACACACACACAATTGACAAAGAAAATAGATGCATTAGCACAACAACAGTAAGGCCAAGAATTATTCATTTAAATTAAAAAAAGATTAATTAATAAATATTTCCCCTTCCCCAGCAGCAAATGTCACACAGCTCAGTAAACATCACAATATTCAACATCCTCTGGTGTAAAAAGTCATTTCACTGCAGGACTGAGCATCACATTTCACCAACTTTGTTCACCGGTACTCAGCCGTTCAACCACCCTAGAAAACACGTCTGTTGCTAATAAGACTGGAATATGATAAATAGCACCTGTTATGATGGGAGCAGACATGAAAAGCCGTTTTCTTTGTTTCCTGCTTCCAGGCTGTTTCCCTGTCAGTAGTCCACACTGAAATCTTTGAGTCTGTACACCAACATTCATTGATATTGTTTTTCATAACCAGCAGCACCAAGCGTCACAGTGTCTGACAGACGATGAAATCACCTGCATGGTGAATTATTTTAGATCAAACACGATACGATGAGTCGTAAAACGTTCCTCAGACTGGCTTGGCTCCATTCGGCTTAAGAAGCTGCAGAGATGGATTCACACGTGTGTTTTTATCCGCAGCATTGAGAACATTGACATTATGATGGAATCCACAGGCCGTGGTGAGTCATTGTCACGCCCTAGTTCACTGAACATTTACCAGGAGCGGAGGATCTTTATAAAAAACACCCGACACGCCAGAAACAGGCCACAGATCAATAATCCACACGTGTTGATTTTAAACACTAAAACCATCCTTCCAGCTGCTTCCAGCTAGTGTCAAAACAACCTCAACAAAAACCAGAGCAACAATGAAAGAGGAATTTTACAAAATGCCTCTTTAGATGAATGAGGCACCAGCTTCTCTGGTGTGATACTGTGGATAACAACAGCTCCACCACTGCCATATTCACATGTTTTGAGCAGTGGATGTCCAGTCTCCTGATTACTGAGGCACCGCAAAGCAGCTCCAGCTGATTCTGACTGAGTCCAGGTGCAAATTAAAGTCTTCTATGTTCTTCAAAATGTTGGTGCTCCCTATGTCTGTATGTAGGGGAAGTGTGGGCATGGATTGTAGATAAAATAACGGGGATGTGCGTTATGCAGAACATGGTTGTTTTAACAACCTGAAAATGGTAAAGAGACACGCTGATAAAGCACAGTTTAAACTGAAGGAAATCAGCTACACAGCTGAGTTTAAGACATAAGACAGGTGGTACGAGTTGGAGGAAAGACTGGATCAGTGGATCACAGAGCAGAGACTGGATCAGTGGATCACAGAGCACAGACTGGATCAGTGGATCACAGAGCAGAGACTGGATCAGTGGATCACAGAGCACAGACTGGATCAGTGGATCACAGAGCAGAGACTGGATCAGTGGATCACAGAGCACAGACTGGATCAGTGGATCACAGAGCAGAGACTGGATCAGTGGATCACAGAGCAGAGACTGGATCAGCGGATCACAGAGCAGAGACTGGATCAGCGGATCACAGAGCAGAGACTGGATCAGCGGATCACAGAGCAGAGACTGGATCAGCGGATCACAGAGCAGAGACTGGATCAGCGGATCACAGAGCACAGACTGGATCAGTGGATCACAGAGCACAGACTGGATCAGCGGATCACAGAGCAGAGACTGGATCAGCGGATCACAGAGCAGAGACTGGATCAGCGGATCACAGAGCAGAGACTGGATCAGCAGATCACAGAGCAGAGACTGGATCAGTGGATCACAGAGCAGAGACTGGATCAGTGGATCACAGAGCAAAGAACAAGTGGGAGAAGCGTTCCTATGGTCACCATTGGACTAAAAGCAGTAAAGCAGCAGAAGAAATGAAAATTGAACATTTCCGTCTTGGTGCTTTTGTTTTGGTGCCATTTCTCCATCCAGACCAGGACTACGGTAGCACAGCAACTTCCAGCGGATTATAACGCATCATTTAGAGGAAAGTGACTCTGATGGTGAAAAGAAAGTGAAGCTGGCATGTTTGATGGAGATTTAGCTGCTGTTGGAATCAGAAACAGAGGATGAGGACTTTGATGGTTTGATTGATGACATAACCCCGCTCTATTTTAAATACACACACTTCTATGCTTGTTTTATCCATGTGTTTTATCCATGTGTTTTATCCATGTGTTTTATCCATGTGTTTTATCCATGTGTTTTACCATGTGTTTTACCATGCGCACAATGATTAAAAATGTCTATCTATGTGTGTATATATCTGGTTCTGATGAATCAACCTTAAGAAGCTATAGAGCCGACATCTCTTCCTTTTGCTGCAGCAGGAAAGTCAACTTGAATGTGTACATTTCACTTTTGCATTGTGACTGTGTTTGTGTGTGTGTGTGTGTGTGTCATTACTTTGAGTGCAGTATTGCTAACAGTCTTAATGATGTTACTGGCCCACAGCCAATAGTCTTCTCTGCTCTTTCAGCCTGGATAACAGACTACCTGTCTGTCCGTCTACCTGTCTTCCTATCAAACGTGTCAGCATTTTCTAAATGCAAATCAGGTAAAGTGTGTACATGTTGTACAGTCTTTATATCCCGTCTGTCTCGTTTTTTCAGGCCAACTTTGTAGTATTTCCCTTGGATTTTGGGACACTGCAGAAAACAGAGGTTTACAATATTCACACAATTTTTTCTCAGAGTAATCATCTTCACAATGAAAGACCACATCAGTGATTTAGTAATTAAAAAGCAGTCACAATACTAATTAATTAAACATTCACATGACTATATATATATATATATATATATATATATATATATATATATATATATATATATATATATATATATATATATTCCTGCTTATTCCTCACTAGGGTCACATGGTCTGCTGCAGCCAATCACAGCTCATTACAGGTGAGAGGCAGGATCCTTTAAGGATTAAAAAAAGAAAACTTTATTTTAAACAAGAGACCTGGCAAATGCTAAAATACAACATGTTATTTCAGATACTTTGGTCTACAGCTGCAAGGTTTGCCAATTGATCAGTTTGTCCAAAAATGTCCAAATTGATCAAATCTGATTATTTCCTGGTTTCTTTATTCTTCTATAAGAGTAAACTGATGATCTTTGGGTTGTGCAATCATGTTTAAAGAATTCTATCCCTTTTAATTCTACATCATTTTAATTCAATCAGAAACTACAGGATTCACAAACACCAAAGCCTTCAGTCAGTCAGAGTCTAAACTTGTCTGTTTTAATGATCTTAACAAGCCGGCTGTTCAACAGCGGAACCAGACGACCCGACAAAAGGTACAGAGGCGGGATAGAAGCCAGACAGAGGCCGTTTGGTTGCTTCAGGCCGTTCCTGACAACAACAACATTCCAGGACATGGCGACAACGTCAAAGTCAAACTAAACCTGCAGACTGACTGGCTGAGTCGTACACGACGTGGAATATGTCTGACAGTGAATTCTTGGAGCGGGTTTGTCTGCCTGGCAAACAGAGATAAGAGTGTGGAGCTGGGTGTGGAGCTAGGTGTGGTGTGATTCTCTTAAAGAAGGACCTGAAGGTTCTGAGACACCAAACGGGCTCATCTCTAGCAAACTCGCCTTTTCAGCTAATTCAATTGGCAATCACAGTTTGTCCCTGGATGTTTTAATGATAGGAATGAGTCAGACGAGATGGGAACAGCGATTGGAGGATGCCCCAGAAAGACTGGAGTTTAATCTCTGATTTAAAGCTTTGACTTTGGGAGAAGTCATCGTGGTTTGGGCACCGAAAAGAAGTCTCAGACTTCCAAGTGTGAACCAGGAAACATCTTCATTCTCTGAAGAAGTTCTGGATTATTGACGGCGTCTGTGGGTGCAGAGAGAATCTGACGTCTGTCCTCCAACTCGAAGCCAGAGCTAAATACAGCAACAGGCATCTGATATCGACTCTGATAACAGTCGACGCTCCAATAGAAACCGAGCTCAGTGCTGCAGTTACACACTCACCATTACAACTGCACTTCAATCAGCATTCTACATCGATTTCAACACTAATGACGTGTATGATCCACTAAGCTTTTCTTGGCTATTTTTACTTGATTCTATTAATACCATGAACATTGTCTAGACCAACATGTTTACAGACACATGTGCATTAATTTGTACAGTTTCTATGAAATAAACGGGTCAGTGACAAATCATGTTTGGAAAAAAAAACTGGTTTAGAAGCATTCATCAGCTCTATCAAAATGTGCATTTTGTGTTCAAGCTGTTTCTTTTAATCACTATTTTGTGTGATTTTTTGGCACCAAATGTCAAATGGTTTAACCTTAAAAGAATGATAAATTATATATTTAATCTACCTAAAATATAAAACTAGTTGATAGCATGTGTTTTTAATTTTTTTGGAATCTTTTTAAGAAATTATAACTATCTGATAACAAGTTTTTGGGATTACACCACATGACAGTTCTGACATCTGCATCTACAAATATACAAACACATATGAAACACATTATGAAGATTGAACTGCTCAATAATTAATGTGACTCCAACCCTGCAACAGCATTTAACCTTTTGTGTGTGTGAGAGATAAGAGGCTACTGATGGTATTGATGTGTGATCACACACACACACACACACACACACACACACACACACACACACACACACACACACACACACACACACACACACACACACAGTCTCTCAGGTTTGTACAAAAAATTCACACCAGTAGAAAGTGGGTTATCAACACAAGGATCAGCACTCTGATACAAAGCCTGTGTGTGTGTGTGTGTGTGTATGAGTGAGTGTGTGTGTCTGTGTGTGTGTATGTATGAGTGTGTGTGTGTGTGTGTGTGTGTGTGTGTGAGTGTGTGTATGTATGAGTGTGTGTGTGTGTGTGTCTGTGTGTGTGTGTACGTCCCTTTTCGACATTACTTCAACTCTTTTGTCAGTTTTGAGAGAAAAGTGAGTTATCAAGGTTAAACAATATGTGTTTGATAAACATTTTTATCTATAGACAGTCAACACACACACAAAAACACACACACAATTCAAAACAGAAAGAAATGCCTCTTACAAAGAGCTATCTGCATTTCTGTGATGTCACAACTATTCAGTTTCACACACACATACACACACACCATATTCACAGCCTTATAAAATCAATAAGCAAACCCATGACGTGTGATCTTTAAAATGTTAATTACTGAAGCTTCACACACAGGATCAGCTGTTTATTCTGTGTAAACGCTGTTCTATTTACTTCAACTGATGTTAGCATAGCTGCATGTTTATGTTTACCTTCACATTGCTTCAGATTTTAATCAGGCAGTTCATATTCATGACTCTAAGCAGTTATTTTTAAGGTTTAAAAAACCTTCCCATTGAGTCGAGGAACAAGGTAACGGACTGGGTTTACTGGTGTGAAGCTTTGTCCTGACGAGGAATCATCTGGGCGCACATGGAGCCGCTGATGTTTACGGTCTATGATCCTCGTCATAAATCGTGTCTACAGATAAAACTATTTACACTACTTGTTGCTTATGTAAAATACTGATTAACGCTGTACGATGCTGTGTTTGCCAACATCTGTGCTGACATACGTTGATGCGTGTGCTCATGTGACTGCCCTCTCGTGACCACTTCTGTCTGGCAGCATGTGTGTGTGTGTGTGTTTGTTATAATGCTGACTCAGCACCAGCTTGTCAGCAAACATTTTTTGTCCAGAGGAAGTCGGCTGCTTTCACTTCAGCTGAAACAGACCCAGTAAAAGTCTCAAACTTAAAAAACTTAAAAAACTGCAGCTTGACACATCTGAGGCTGAATCCAGACAACTGATGTTTTTTAAGGAGGAGAAGGTGTGTTCAAATCCCGTCAGATCAGATCTGGGCTTTCCGTAAGCCTTTTGAACAAGAACACTTGAACAATTTAGGAAATAAGCATATTTTCTGAAAAGATCAGCGCCGCTCACTTAAATCTGAAGCTACAGTCAGCAGCCTGTTAGCTTAGCTTAGCTTAGTGACTGGAAACGGAGGGAAACTACTAGCATGGCTCTGTCCAGACGGCCTGACAACACGTGTAATATAGACATTATATCTCCTGGAGTTGAGCCTTGGCAGTGACATATTCTCCTATGACAATTCAGCGTTTATTTAAAGGCCCAGATCTTACAAAGGAGCGAGAAGTGGTTTCAAAGAAAAAAAGACTGTTTGCAGCAGGAAACCTTCATGTTTCTCTGACTCTGCAGAAACCAGTCAAACAAACTGGAATAAACCCACAGGTGATCGGTTGTGATTAATGAAGCATGAGTTAGTTCACACTCCTGACTTCATTCTTTTCTACTATTATTATTGTGTGAGGAACTTTTTACTGAACATTTTGGATTATATGTAAACAGTGTCATTACCTTGTCATTACAGAAATAGTTGTTGTACATGTAAACGCATAGGATAGTGAGAAACGCAATTTCGATTCCTTTGTATGTCAAGTACATGTGAAGAAATTGACAATAAAATTGACTTTGACTTTGACTTTGACTTGACTTTGAAATAGCTAACTACTATCAGTTAGTTGATTAGTTGTCAGTTATTTTATTAATCAACAACCATCCTAAAAATCAATCAAATGGATTAGAGTTATTTTTAATAAAAAAAATGTCCAGATTCTCTGGTTCAGCTTCTGTTCTCTGGTTATTTCCTGGTTTCTTTATTCTTCTATAATAGTAAACTGATGATCTTTGGGTTGTGGACATTTTAGGTTCAATCTTTTTCCGTTTTTGGGGTTGACTGGTTTTATTGAACAATGACTTAATTGACTGTTAAAACAGTGGTTAGTTGCAGCTCTAGTTCTGCTCAGAGATGGAGAAGTGTACAGAAAAATTATATTTACAGTCTGGCTGCTTATGATCCTTGTTATGAATCCTGATCAAAGCATATGACAGCATTATTTATTTACAGCATATGTTGATGATTACTGATTAAAGGCTGTTAAATTATGTGTTATACATACATCTGTCTTTCTGTCTGTAAAACCAAACCCTGACTGACTCAGCAGCAGCAGAAACTTCATCAAGAGAAATCACTGACTTTCACTTCAGCTGAAACCAGAGCTGCGTCGATTGAAGTCCTGAACCCGAGTGATTTTGCATCTTTAAGGGAGAGGGCCTCTTGTGAATCGAAAATTAAAAATCCTGTGAGGTCAAAACCAAACGGAGACCACGACTAGGTCAGGCTGAGGCTTTTTCTATGAGCAGAAACCACATAATGCACAGTATTCAGTATTGTTCTGATTTTGCTGGTTGTGGTTTCCAGCAAAATGGAAACACATTAAACTGGGGAGAACATCTGTTGGACATTTACAACTCTCTTTATGACCTTTTTTGTTGTTGCACTGTGCTTTTTTGTGCATCTTGTACTCACCAAAAGGCCTCAAGAGCTTCATAAATGTTGCAGAGACGTCACCGTTTTTTGGTCCAAGCTGCAAATCTGACGCTGGTTCCTGTAGTCGTACCTGTACAGACAAATGGATGGACAGACAGACAGACACACACACACACACACACACACACACACACACACACACACACACACACACACACACAAGTTAAGACCCAGCAGTAGAACTAAACACACAGGCAGCAAGTCAGTTTATACTGTACATTAAATCAATACGGTAGCACGCACACACACACAATAATAAATCAGCAGCTGTCATGAAACCAGAACACACACACGCGCGTGCACGCACACACCCATTGATGCAGTCCTTTTTTCAGCACTGCAGCTTCTTGTTTGCAGAAACCTTCAAATATATGACTCAAATCCCCACTGAAGTAAAGTAAAAAAAATCACATAAATATACATCAAAGAACATTAAGGACTCAGAGCATCTCCTGATGCAGATAAAAACAGACTTGTGAGTGTTTTCTGTCAGAAAAACAGTGCTGTGTTGATGTTGAATGTGGAACAGTGTTCAAGTTTAAGCCTTCAGGTGCTGCCAGGTGCATGTCAGCATCCAGTGAATAGAAGACAACTAAATATATGTGTGTTTATCTGAATTCACAGGTGTCTAATCCTCGGCATGCATCAACCTTCACTGTGCACAGCCTGTTTGAACCTCCACAGTGCTAATTATAAACTCCTCTAATTAAAGCAGCTAATTGTGCAGCCTGACCTTGCTGCTGCTGTTGTTGTTGTTTTTGACTCCGGCCTACAGCAGAAACTCCTGTTATCCCCCCTCCCTGCTCCTGTTTCTGCAGCAGCAACCTGAGATGCTGAATATTTCGCCTGTAGGAGCCGTCTAACAGCGCTAAATGTTCTAATCTCCGTCCTCCCTCCCGCTCAGCGCCGGTGATTTTCCCCGGAACCTGCGCTCACCTCGCCGGGTGTCATCCGCCGGGTCCCGGTGAGTGTCCGCTGAGCGGCTCTGCAGCGGCGGCGTTTTGTTGCACGGGCTGCCCGCTGCGCTGCGACCCGGAGCCGGAGCTTTAAATTCGCCTTTAGAAGGAGTCGCTGTCGGAAGAAGAGACGCAGCTCTGGCTTCCGCCGGCGTCACGCCTCATTTGCATAAAGAGGGCGGGGCCGTGGCACACAAAGTAGGGGGAGGGGTGTTGTTGTTTAAAAGGGAAACCGTTCACCTGGATCACGTGCTTTAAAAAAAAAGTTGTTTACGGAAGAGGGTTAGAGTCACGTGAACATGTATACGTTTATTTTATAACTAGGACAATGTTAAAACTGTCATGTCGCTTAAAATGTAGAGTTAAAAACACGATATCAACTAGTTTAATGTTGTAGGTGGATTAAATATTAAAAAATTGAATTATTCTTTTCTCCATTTATCATTTTGTGTCAAAAAAAATCACGCAATATTTCATCAATTCTCATCTTGTCAACCATCATTTATCAATAACCCCCATATTAATAAAGTAGTTGATTTAAATAATGTCTTAGCATATTATCATATAGCTTTATTCTTAAGGAAATTTTAAGAAATTACTTACTCCCACTACTTTTTTGACATGTTCTAATTATTATATAGGTGTAAGTTTCTTTTTCTGTACATCAACTTAATTACATGTTAAAAATAAGTTTAGACTTAGACTAGGAGTTTACTTTTAACATGTAATAAATAAATAATAAATAAAATTACTATAAATATATATATATCCTTTATCACAGCAGCCAGTATCTATCAGTGTCATGCATTAAAAGTTTATATAGCTTATATAACAGAATGGTTAGGTAAATATACCACTAACACGTGTAGCCTGATTTCTTTGAGCTCCTTGGGTAAGAATAGGATGCAGCAGCTATAATTTACTCCTGTAACACAAGCTGACATCAAATTATCAAGAAAAACAGCAACAGCTAGAACACAAACCTACTTCAGAAGATGAAAAGGAGCCATCTCAGATTACAGGTTTCATCTGGAGGATCTGGAAACTGGAAAGGAGTAAACCTGTGAAGGGGAAAGAATGTTTTCCTCCAGCTTCATCCATTATAGACACATGGACCTCTAAAATCACTATCATCATCCAGAGTTAAACATCTGTCTGATGCCAGGATACTATTAGTAGTGCACTGCTATAAAAATCAATGACAAGTAGTCATTTTCCTACTTCTGTCAGTGTCTGTTTGGGTCTACTAATCTGTCAAAACCTGCATGGACAGGAACATCTGCAGAAAATGTAAAAAATAATTGTACAGTACACAAGTCAAGGACGGTTGTGTCCTGGCTGTAAATCTTCTGATGGAATAGCATTTATCTGAGTTATTATCATTTTGCCTGATAAAGATTGTTCCACAGCAAAACAACTGTACAAACACATCAATAACTCAACTGCTGACACGTTCCTTCATGGACAGTAGTTTACTGACAGCTCCACACAACAAATTTGTATTAATCCACAACCTGAAATAATAAAAGAAAATTAACCCCATCAAATTACTTATTCCATGACTGAAAACAAATGCATAAACATCTTCAACAGCTTCTTTTATGTCGAATGCATGATTTACTTCTTTTCGAATATTTGTAAAAAAAAGAAAAAGAATATAACGTCATCTTTACCAATTTTTTTTCTATAGTATATCCCATAATCTGTCCATAAACATATGCAGCAATACACAATATATAAGAGGTATGTTATTTTTTTTAAATGTCTAGTTATACTCTCTCCCTAAGCCTTTATACCTGGGATCCTGGTCCTGGAGGGCCAGTGTGGGTCCAGGTTTTTGTTCCAACCTGATTCTACTAACAAAGGTTCTTAGCAAGGATCTAGTGGTTGATCAGTAGAATCACTAAGAACCTTCGTTAGTAGGATCAGGTGTGTTACTGCTCAGTTGAAACAAAAACCTGCACCCGCTGCGTCTCTCTAGGACCAGGGTTGCCCACCCCTGATCTAGTGGTTGATCAGTAAATAGAATCATTAAAAACCTTAGTAGAATCAGCTTGGAACAAAAACCTGGACCCACACTGCCCTCCAGGACCAGGATTGCACATCCTTGCTCTAAACTCTGATAAAACCTGAAGTAAACACATATTACTTACCTTAGATGTCAACTGCATTTTATTAGTTCAGTAACTGTATTTTGCTAAATAAAAATAAAATAAATCTAACCCTTTAACAGTGTTTGTGGACAACAATATCACAGTTTCAAGCATTTTAGAGGAAAAAGGAAATAATATTAGACTATATTCTATAAACTATTACAATTCTCTCAGAAGCCTTTTTTGCATGTGTGACTGAAGATTGTGTTAAGGAAAACATTAAAGTGGACTGAATCTTTCCCCAGTAAATAACTCCTGTCCTGTTGCAGCTTGTCATTTTATCTGTAGTTTAGTTTCTTTGTTCAGCTTCAGGCTGAGAAACACAGCTCATAAATATATGCAGTTCCTGTCCACCTCTGCATATGGAGAGGTGGACAGGAACTTCGATCTTTTTATTGCTAACTGTTAGCTTTGCGCTCACTGAGCGCCGTGCTGTTGTTGACTCAGGTTATTGTTACAAGCCCGTTGGGAGTTTTTCTCGTCAGGTTTTAAGTTACAGCACAAACACTCGCAGTTGTGGGCTTTTTTTCCCTCTTAAATCTAGATCTGGCTTCCTGTGAGTAACAGTGTGTGGATTAAAGGAAACTGATTAAGAGCTGCAGGAGACACAGAAAACAACTTATCTTTCACAGCAGCTGAGGCCTGAGTGGACCTGCACAGTGAGAGATTAACAGCTGCTTACAGCCGTATGGAGCAAAACAATGTCCACACACATAAACACACAAACACACACACAAAGGGAATAGAGGGAGATTCCGGCACCACAGGGAGGTCAGAGGTCATTCTCCTCACTGCACCTGGAGGAGAAACTAGAAGTTTTCAGGAGTTTCTTAGTAGTTCCTGTGATTGCTGCTATTGGTGTTGTGTTAACATTCTGAATTATAAGATGCAAAACTCAACTTCATTAGCTCTGACGAGAAGTTTGCTCCCTTCATGTTGAACAGCACCCTCTTCTGGGTAAATCTGCATCATAATCCTAATTTCTGGGGAAAACTACTGCTTCTAGAAAACATTCAACATGCGGAGAACACTTGCCTTTAATGACATATTATCCAAATTATATTGTTATTGAAATGTTTTTCTTTGTCTGTTTAACAGTTGTTTTGCTGCCGATATCCAGTTTTTGTTCTTCTCTCTCCTCCTCCACCGTTTCCATCACTGTTTCCCTACTTGGACTGAATATCACACACAGCAATTACATAAATATGAAAACTGCTAATAAAACTACTGATAAATACAGTCCTCTTTGTACTGTTAACCCAAACTGCAACGGAAGAAAGTAATTATCTTTTTTCACCATTTAATTAACTAAAACAAATAATCCATTAGTTGTTTCAACAATCAATAGATTAAATGGGTGTGAAAATATTCATTAGATGCAGACATAAACTGAATAATTTAAAACATTGTTCTAGATATAAAGCATTGATTTCTTACCTGAACCTGGCCATGATGACACACACACACACACACACACACACACACACACACACACACACACACACACACACACACACACACACACACACAGAAGTTAGTTAGCACCTTAAATTTATGGACAAAATTTAAAAACACATGCCATCAACTAGTGTTATATTCTAGGCAGAATGAAGATTAAAACTTCGACATTTACGATTTAAAAAATCACAGTATATGAATACAAAAAGTACATTGTGAAGTGCTAAGCTAGCGAAGCTAACGTTACAAAAGCTAACGTCTTACATATCCAGGTTTTAATCAGGTGTATATGCTAACATTAACTTACTGTATTTCGCTGCAGATATTAGCCAGAGTCCAGTCGGCGAAAGGCGGGAAGGACGCGGTGGATCAAACCATTGTGAGGCGGGGGGGTGACGGGTTGCTGCATTTCTGTTGTTGAATTATTACGTTTCAACCAAACACTGAATGGTTTTAACTATTTTCTAACTTTGTAATAAACGACATACAGTAAAACAAAACATGATAAATCTTTTATTCTTGATGTGCTGGCGTTGAACTTTGTTTCACACCCACAAGTCCAAATGGTTTGGTCCATACTATTAAAGCGTCAGCTACTCAAGTAAATAAAGACCAGAGGTGTTTGTCCTTTAACAAAGTTGTTTCATAGGTAATCACAGTAGAGGCTTTTATATAGCACTTTAATGTAAATAATAATAATAAAGTTGTCAACGATAAACAAATATACTGCAGTCTTTGTCACAGTTTAATTTGAACCACTTTTAATAATTATTACAACAATACCAAAGAGGTAGATATGTCTAACATAATCAGTTTGTTTGGCTGATATGAAGTCTGTTGTTGTTTCTTCATAGTGTTCGTTTCTTCCAACCTTTCACTTCTCAGTCACCATCATGACAATGAAAATAATCAGTAATCACAGATCTAAAAATATATCTCATGTAGTAAACGTTTATTTAAAGTAAAGCAAAGTAAAAGTTATGGTTGATAATAAAGACAAACCCAAGACTTCCTTTAAAAAAGTTTATTTCCTTTTTTACATTGTGCAGTACATGGTTAAAAGGTTAAAACAAATCTTGTTAAGATTAAATGTAGTTTCATAATGATTTTATTAAAAAATCGTTATTTATTGAAACATGACCAAAGAACATTGAGTTGTTGCATAGATAAATGTTGAGCACCAACTATTAACAGTCATTAATAAAAGCAAATCTGGCATCTTAAAGCTTCAATAAATACAAATGTTCTGACGAGTCCCTGAATCTGTTGAAGAATAAAAAAAAATGGGAAAAACTTGGAAGAAAAAACTTGGTCCTCTCCACATATTTTGATGCATTTAACACTACTGTAAAAACAATAAGGACAAATATAATGTACACACATAAATAACTCAGTTTCTGACACTATTTTAGCCAGAATGTTTTTTTATGTATGAAAAATGGCTGCTAACAGATAAATATGAATATGGGGGAAATGAACCTTTATCTAACAATGAGGTATTTGAAACTAAATGTTCAAGCATCGTGACGTTGGAGTCACAGATTCCAGTTTTTGCAGAACTCAACTTGTTTTTCTCTCTTTTTATCCACAGATCACATGTCAGCACGCGTCACGAGTTTGACTCCAGCTCCGTGTTGTCTATTGTCTTTCCTGATCGGCCTGTAAACGTCCCACTGAAGAGACGCTTCCAGGAGAATAAAGTTTCCTCTGGGTTTTCCTACGGGCAGGGACGAGGCCGGTTTTGTTTTTTCGTGGTTTCTAGATTTCAGCTCAGACACAGTTGGAGGTGAGGCTCAGTTACACACGTCTCCCACATAACACTGTCACTCTAAACTGGGTAAAAACAGGGTGTGATACAAATAAAAATAACGAGACAAAAACACGAGGGACCTTCGATGAAGTGAAGAACTTGGACTAGAGACGGCCCACATCCATTGTTTCCTCACTTCAGTCTTCATTTGTCCTTCATATTCCCCAAAAAACAATAAAAACATGTTAATACTTTTATCTGAGTCCTGCCTCCACAGCAGGAGGACGGCTCTGCTGCTTCCAGGTTCCTGTTTCCATCCTGCATCAGCTGGAGAACATCTACTCCACCTTCCAGATGGCAATCTTCCCGTCGTGTTTGGCGGCGCCGCTGAGGACGTACCGGTCCTCGGCGGAGCACAGCGCCGTCACCTGGTCATTGTGTCCGTGCAGCTCCTTAACCACCTGGTGGCGCTCTGCGTCCACGATGTAGATTTTACCTTTGGTAGAACTGCGGGCAACGCCGCCGACCCACACCTGGAAAAGCCAGGTTAGAACGGTCAAAACAGGCACAGAGCTGTGTTATTACACGTGTTATAACCTGTTATAGCCAACCAGCATTATAACCTGTTATGACATTGTTATCACATGTGGAATAACCTGTTATATGTGTTCTAACATGTGGTATTACGTGTGGTCTTACAGGTGTTATTACATGTGTTATAATGTTTTACATTACATTGCATGTTTTACAGTAGAAGTACTGTTTGAAAAATACACTAAATACTGTGATTTCAGTTGTAATAATGGTTTACTGTGATGTTACTGTGTTTGAACACTAAATATCAGCAGTGAAGGTCACTTATTTTTTTATTTTGCATTTTAAAAGATTTTATCCTAACATAAAAGACAAAACTACCAAGAAAGCAAAAGACTACAAAACATAATACAATAAACAAAACTAAATAGGTAATTAAAAATAATATTGCAAATGAATTACTTCAACCATTAATTATTTCAATCAGAAGGAGTATGCGGTAGACTGAGTGTTTGTCCATATTTTAAAAGATGACTTTTTCACTATAGTATAATAAGTTTAAAAAACTAAGACACCAGTCACTAGAGACTTCACCTATTTTCTATCTTTCTTTAAAACATACAATTTTAAATGTATGTTTTTATATATATATATATATATATATATGTATATATATATATATTTATATATATATATACATATATATATATATATATAAAATTGTATAAGATTCTCAGATGTTTTCCCTCATTCTATATATTTAATTTATACAATCTTTCCTTTGAAATGCCTTAAATTATCATAAATTAACTAATCTTGGGTGTGTATTTCCTTGAAGGCTTTATCTCTACAGCAGACGTATTTATTTCTTTTTTAAAGTGCAGGTGTACCTGGTTCTTGACCCTGATCATGCAGCAGCAGCTGCTGCAGTCCTGCAGCGCCACCCGGTGGACGGGCCTGCTCACGTCTCTGAGGAGCCACACACACACCTCAGCCGAGTCCAGACACACCGACCACAGCTCCTCACGCTGCCAACGGGTAAAACACGGATACGTCTGAGTCAGTAGTGAATGAACTGAAATAAATGTTAGTACTTTGTAATCAATACTTAGATAAAGCAAAACCAAACTCAGTTTAGCTCCTGCTCTATGTGTGTATATATCTATGTGTGTGTATATATCTATGTGTGTATATATCTATGTGTGTATATATCTATGTGTGTGTATATATCTATGTGTGTATATATCTATGTGTGTATATATCTATGTGTGTGTATATATCTATGTGTGTATATATCTATGTGTGTGTATATATCTATGTGTGTATATATATATGTGTGTATATATCTATGTGTGTATATATATATGTGTGTATATATCTATGTGTATATATATCTATGTGTGTATATATCTATGTGTGTGTATATATCTATGTGTGTATATATCTATGTGTGTATATATCTATGTGTGTATATATCTATGTGTATATATCTATGTGTGTATATATCTATGTGTGTATATATCTATGTGTATATATCTATGTGTATATATCTATGTGTGTATATATCTATGTGTGTATATATCTATGTGTGTATATATCTATGTGTGTATATATCTATGTGTGTATATCTATGTGTGTATATATCTATCTATGTGTATATATCTATCTATGTGTGTATATCTATGTGTGTATATATCTATGTGTGTATATATCTATGTGTGTATATATATATATATATATATCTATGTGTGTATATATCTATGTGTGTATATATATATATATATATATATGTGTGTATATATCTATGTGTGTATATATCTATGTGTGTATATATATATATATATGTCTGTATATATCTATGTGTGTATATATATATATATATATATATGTCTGTATATATCTATGTGTGTATATATATATATATATATATATATGTCTGTATATATCTATGTGTGTATATATATATATATATATATATATGTCTGTATATATCTATGTGTATATATATCTATCTAAGAGACTGAACAAGATCATCAGGAAGGCCAGCTCTGTCCTGGGGTGCTCCCTTGACCCAGTGGAGGTGGTGGGAGAGGAAAGGATGATAAGGAAGATATCATCAATGATGGAAAACCACCTCCACCCCATGCAGGACACACTGTCTGGACTGACGAGCTCCCTCAGCAACAGACTAATCCATCCAAAGTGTCTGAGGGAGCGATATCGGAAGTCCTTCCTTCCTACAGCTGTCAGACTGTACAACAAGTACAGCTCTCAGTAACCCCCCCCCCCAACAGAAAAAATGGACATTGTATACATAGACCAGTGCAATACATTTATAATCATATTTATATATACCTGTATATATCTGTATATATCTGTATATTGTTTTTTAATTTAATTTTTTAATTTTTTTTTTCCTTTTTAAATTTAAAAAAAACATTTTCTAACTGCTGCTGTAGCACTGTAAATTTCCCCACTGTGGGACAATAAAGGAGCTATCTAATCTAAATCTAATCTATGTGTGTATATATCTATGTGTGTATATATCTATGTGTATATATCTATGTGTATATATCTATGTGTGTATATATCTATGTGTGTATATCTATGTGTGTATATATCTATGTGTATATATTTATGTGTGTATATCTATGTGTGTATATATCTTTGTGTGTATATATCTATGTGTGTATATCTATGTGTGTGTATATCTATGTGTGTGTATATCTATGTGTATATATCTATGTGTATATATCTATGTGTATATATCTATGTGTATATATCTATGTGTATATATCTATGTGTGTATATCTATGTGTGTATATATCTATGTGTGTATATATCTATGTGTATATATCTATGTGTATATATCTATGTGTGTATATATCTATGTGTGTATATCTATGTGTGTATATATCTATGTGTATATATCTATGTGTGTATATCTATGTGTGTATATATCTATGTGTATATATCTATGTGTGTATATCTATGTGTGTATATATCTATGTGTATATATCTATGTGTATATATCTATGTGTGTATATATCTATGTGTATATATATCTATGTGTGTATATCTATGTGTGTATATCTATGTGTGTATATCTATGTGTGTGTATATCTATGTGTATATATCTATGTGTGTATATATCTATGTGTATATATCTATGTGTATATATCTATGTGTGTATATCTATGTGTGTATATCTATGTGTGTATATATTTTTTACACAGAGCAGTGTATTATTGTGTATTATTAGTGTATAATTGATCATCAGTTGTAATATGGAGGCAGCTCCACCTCCGGCAGCAGCAACAAGAAGCTGAACGCTGCTGAGGATCCTTTCTGCTCCGGGGGCTTCAGGCGATGTTTCAGGGACCCGTTCCTCCACAGCTCCATGATGCTGTCTCTGGAGCCTGGACAGCAAACAGGAAACAGCAAACAGCCAGTGTATGAAAACAGTCACACCTGTAGACCTGCGTTGCTGGTGAGGCTGAGGGTGAACTTACAGCACCACAGAGACACGCTGCAGCTGGAGACGGACAGCAGGCGATCGCAGGAAACACGGAAATGCTTCTTCACCTGAGACAGACGAGATGCAGCTGTGAGGTGATTAGCAGCTGTTTTCCTGATTCTAGGGTTATGGAGGTGATGTTTTCCATATTACTGGCTGGTAAGTGTCTGTATTAGTGACCTGCAGTGTGGAGACGTCCCATGCCATCACGCTGCCCTCGGAGCTGCAGGAATACACAACTTTCTGGCTGGAAAACACAAAAACAGCACAACACTACTGTAGGAAGAACAGATGTGGTAGATTAGATGCTGTACGTTTTTATTTGAATGAGTCTGCTGCAGCAACTCATTCGACTGTGTGTGTGTGTGTGTGTGTGTGTGTGAGACCTGTACTTGTCCGTGTCTAGGGCCAGGCTGGTGACCTCTGACCTGTGCTCAGTCAGCTGTCTGTTACACACCATGGCCCCCATGCTGATGATGTAGATCACCGAGTCCTCAGACCCCATCCAGACCTGGTCTCTGTCTACTCCCAGCATGCAGTTCTGTGAGGGCGGGCATCAGAGATAACAGGGATATAACTTTATAATACATAATCATACATTTATAACATCATACAGCAACTACTACAGCCAGTGTGTTTTTAGTATTATAATAGTTTAAATATAATGTAATGATAGTGTGATAACAGTGTAATAACAGTGTAACAGTGTTTTTTCATCTTTTGTGTCAGTAAATGTAAGATTATGGAATTTAAAACCTTGGGCTTTTAGAAACTTTAATAATCTTCATGCTCGCTTTTTTTTTCTAATTCAGTTGCAGTGTTTTTTTTTTTTTACTGTTCTTTCATTTATTTGGAATAAATGTTTTTAATGATGGAGATGAATTTAATCCTGACTAAATAAAATTAGTTCTTTACATCCTTAACTTCTTCACTAGGTGGCAGCAATGTTCTAAAACATTATTGACAACATTAAACCTGAGACATGAGAATGTTGTGAAAATACAATTTTAATAAAGCAGATTCAAAACAAGACGTTGAACCGCTGATAAATGACCTTTTTATCAGTCGTCATGTTCAGAATCAAAAATCTGCTGCTGATGAAGTGACAGACAGAAACAAGTTAAATACAGACACACTGCAGCAAACATTAGGAACACACCAAACGTAGTTTGAGATAAATATTTACTATCTGAACTAAAAGTTAATATTTGATCTTATAGCAACTATCATGTTTAATATTAAACTTTGATTTATACCACACATGAGTGTGTACTGGTGTGTTTGTGTGTAACAGAGTGTGTATTTTTGTGTAACAGGGTGTGTATTTGTGTGTAACAGGGTGTGTATTTGTGTGTAACAGGGTGTGTATTTGTGTGTAACAGGGTGTGTATTTGTGTGTAACAGGGTGTGTATTTGTGTGTAACAGGGTGTGTATTTGTGTGTAACAGGGTGTGTATTTGTGTGTAACAGGGTGTGTATTTGTGTGTAACAGGGTGTGTATTTGTGTGTAACAGAGTGTGTATTTGTGTGTAACAGGGTGTGTATTTGTGTGTAACAGGGTGTGTATTTGTGTGTAACAGGGTGTGTATTTGTGTGTAACAGGGTGTGTATTTGTGTGTAACAGGGTGTGTATTTGTGTGTAACAGGGTGTGTATTTGTGTGTAACAGGGTGTGTATTTGTGTGTAACAGGGTGTGTATTTGTGTGTAACAGGGTGTGTATTTGTGTGTAACAGGGTGTGTATTTGTGTGTAACAGAGTGTGTATTTGTGTGTAACAGGGTGTGTATTTGTGTGTAACAGGGTGTGTATTTGTGTGTAACAGGGTGTGTATTTGTGTGTAACAGGGTGTGTATTTGTGTGTAACAGGGTGTGTATTTGTGTGTAACAGGGTGTGTATTTGTGTGTAACAGGGTGTGTATTTGTGTGTAACAGGGTGTGTATTTGTGTGTAACAGGGTGTGTATTTGTGTGTAACAGGGTGTGTATTTGTGTGTAACAGGGTGTGTATTTGTGTGTAACAGGGTGTGTATTTGTGTGTAACAGGGTGTGTATTTGTGTGTAACAGGGTGTGTATTTGTGTGTAACAGGGTGTGTATTTGTGTGTAACAGGGTGTGTATTTGTGTGTAACAGGGTGTGTATTTGTGTGTAACAGGGTGTGTATTTGTGTGTAACAGGGTGTGTATTTGTGTGTAACAGGGTGTGTATTTGTGTGTAACAGGGTGTGTATTTGTGTGTAACAGGGTGTGTATTTGTGTGTAACAGGGTGTGTATTTGTGTGTAACAGAGTGTGTATTTGTGTGTAACAGAGTGTGTATTTGTGTGTAACAGAGTGTGTATTTTTGTGTAACAGGGTGTGCTTTCTTACCACTCTGGCGTTCCCAGCGTGACAGGTGTGTGTTAGAGACCAACTGGAGGCATCAAAGACCATCACCTTCCCCCCACTCACTGACACCCACAACTGACCTGAAACACACACACACACACACACACAGACACACACACACACACACACACACACACACACACACACACACACACACACACACACACACACACACACACACACCTCAGTGTTAACTCAGAAGTGTGAATTTCAGAGTGAGGCTATGAAATGCCATCAAACCTGTTTTATACAGTTTATAAGCAGCCTAAACAATTCATTTAAATCACTTTGATGGCAACAGATATGATTTAATTTCATGAGGCCAAAAGAAAGAATAAAACTCAATAACAGATAAAAGTGACTCCACCCTTCATCTCACGGCCAGAGTTCCTGTAACGAGAGAGAAGCAGAGAGCAAACTGGACCTAAGCCAGGAAAGACTCACTGACCTACATTCAGACCAGAGGACTCCACTGTGTGTGTGTGTGTGTGTGTGTGTGTGTAAATGGCCCCAGATGTTTGCCCACTAAAACAGACAGAAGGTCACAGGTATTCAAGCTGTTCTGGTTCATTGTTTCTGACACAAAACAGTCACTCTACAGTGAAGTCCAGTAAAGTCCAGTAAAGTCCAGTAAAGTCCAGTAAAGTCCAGTCACCTGGCGTGTAGAGCAGAACATCCACAGCCTGAGGAGCAGCCAGCTCCAGTGAAGGGTTGATTTTATGCTTCAGAGTCTCTGCTGTAGTTTTAGGGACCATCATTGGAACTAGAGAAACCACAGAGAGGGGACAGAACATGAGGACATGGAGACATGAGGAGATGAAGACATGAGGACATGGAGACATGTAGATTCAATCTGAATAAAAGATATTTTCCAACCGTCCATCTTGATGTGGTCAAAATGAGCCAGTTTGGAAGCTGCATAAATAGCTTTGCTGCTCTGCAGACTCCCAACCACAGCGTCCATCAGCAGGGCGTTGGTCAGGGCCTGCTGGAGGTACTGGGGGTCCTATAGACAGATGTTCGTTATAGAGGCTCCTACAGACAGATGTTCGTTATAGAGGCTCCTACTGACAGATGTTCGTTATATGGCTCCTACAGAGAGATGTTCGTTATAGAGGCTCCTACAGACAGATGTTCGTTATACGGCTCCTACAGACAGATGTTCGTTATAGAGGCTCCTACAGACAGATGTTCGTTATACAGGCTCCTACAGACAGATGTTCGTTATAGAGGCTCCTACAGACAGATGTTCGTTATAGAGGCTCCTACAGACAGATGTTCATTATAGAGGCTCCTACAGACAGATGTTCGTTATACAGGCTCCTACAGACAGATGTTCGTTATAGAGGCTCCTACAGACAGATGTTCGTTATACGGCTCCTACAGAGGCTCCTACAGACAGATGTTCGTTATAGAGGCTCCTACAGACAGATGTTCGTTATAGAGGCTCCTACAGACAGATGTTCGTTATAGAGGCTCCTACAGACAGATGTTCGTTATAGAGGCTCCTACAGACAGATGTTCGTTATAGAGGCTCCTACGGAGAGATGTTCGTTATAGAGGCTCCTACAAACAGATGTTCATTATAGAGGCTCCTACAGACAGATGTTCGTTATACAGGCTCCTACAGACAGATGTTCGTTATACAGGCTCCTACAGCCAGATGTTCGTTATAGAGGCTCCTACAGACAGATGTTCGTTAAAGAGGCTCCTACAGACAGATGTTCATTATAGAGGCTCCTACAGACAGATGTTCGTTATACAGGCTCCTACAAACAGATGTTCGTTATACGGCTCCTACAGAGGCTCCTACTGACAGATGTTCATTATAGAGGCTCCTACAAACAGATGTTCGTTATAGAGGCTCCTAAAGACAGATGTTCGTTATAGAGGCTCCTACAGACAGTTCGTTATACAGGCTCCTACAGACAGATGTTCGTTATAGAGGCTCCTACAGACAGATGTTCGTTATACAGGCTCCTACAGCCAGATGTTCGTTATACAGGCTCCTACAGACAGATGTTCGTTATAGAGGCTCCTACAGCCAGATGTTCGTTATACAGGCTCCTACTGACAGATGTTCATTATAGAGGCTCCTACAGAGAGATGTTCATTATACAGGCTCCTACTGACAGATGTTCATTATAGAGGCTCCTACAGAGAGATGTTCGTTATACAGGCTCCTACAGCCAGATGTTCGTTATACAGGCTCCTACAGACAGATGTTCGTTATAGAGGCTCCTACAGCCAGATGTTCGTTATACAGGCTCCTACTGACAGATGTTCATTATAGAGGCTCCTACAGACAGATGTTCGTTATACAGGCTCCTACAGCCAGATGTTCGTTATACAGGCTCCTACAGACAGATGTTCGTTATAGAGGCTCCTACAGCCAGATGTTCGTTATACAGGCTCCTACTGACAGATGTTCATTATAGAGGCTCCTACAGACAGATGTTCATTATACAGGCTCCTACAGACAGATGTTCGTTATAGAGGCTCCTACAGAGAGATGTTCATTATAGAGGCTCCTACAGACAGATGTTCGTTATAGAGGCTCCTACGGACAGATGTTCGTTATAGAGGCTCCTACAGACAGATGTTCGTTATAGAGGCTCCTACGGAGAGATGTTCGTTATAGAGGCTCCTACAGACAGATGTTCGTTATACAGGCTCCTACAGCCAGATGTTCGTTATACAGGCTCCTACAGACAGATGTTCGTTATAGAGGCTCCTACAGCCAGATGTTCGTTATACAGGCTCCTACAGACAGATGTTCGTTATACAGGCTCCTACAGACAGATGTTCGTTTTAGAGGCTCCTACAGACAGATGTTCGTTATAGAGGCTCCTACAGCCAGATGTTCGTTATAGAGGCTCCTACAGAGAGATGTTCATTATAGAGGCTCCTACAGACAGATGTTCGTTATACAGGCTCCTACAGACAGATGTTCGTTTTAGAGGCTCCTACAGACAGATGTTCGTTATACAGGCTCCTACAGACAGATGTTCATTATAGAGGCTCCTACAGACAGATGTTCGTTATACAGGCTCCTACAGACAGATGTTTGTTATAGAGGCTCCTACAGACAGATGTTCATTATACAGGCTCCTACAGACAGATGTTCGTTATACGGCTCCTACAGACAGATGTTCGTTATAGAGGCTCCTACAGACAGATGTTCGTTATACAGGCTCCTACAGACAGATGTTCGTTATAGAGGCTCCTACAGACAGATGTTCGTTATAGAGGCTCCTACAGACAGATGTTCATTATAGAGGCTCCTACAGACAGATGTTCGTTATACAGGCTCCTACAGACAGATGTTCGTTATAGAGGCTCCTACAGACAGATGTTCGTTATACGGCTCCTACAGAGGCTCCTACAGACAGATGTTCGTTATAGAGGCTCCTACAGACAGATGTTCGTTATAGAGGCTCCTACAGACAGATGTTCGTTATAGAGGCTCCTACAGACAGATGTTCGTTATAGAGGCTCCTACAGACAGATGTTCGTTATAGAGGCTCCTACAAACAGATGTTCATTATAGAGGCTCCTACAGACAGATGTTCGTTATACAGGCTCCTACAGACAGATGTTCGTTATACAGGCTCCTACAGCCAGATGTTCGTTATAGAGGCTCCTACAGACAGATGTTCGTTAAAGAGGCTCCTACAGACAGATGTTCATTATAGAGGCTCCTACAGACAGATGTTCGTTATACAGGCTCCTACAAACAGATGTTCGTTATACGGCTCCTACAGAGGCTCCTACTGACAGATGTTCATTATAGAGGCTCCTACAGACAGTTCGTTATACAGGCTCCTACAGACAGATGTTCGTTATAGAGGCTCCTACAGACAGATGTTCGTTATACAGGCTCCTACAGCCAGATGTTCGTTATACAGGCTCCTACAGACAGATGTTCGTTATAGAGGCTCCTACAGACAGATGTTCGTTATACAGGCTCCTACAGCCAGATGTTCGTTATACAGGCTCCTACAGACAGATGTTCGTTATAGAGGCTCCTACAGCCAGATGTTCGTTATACAGGCTCCTACTGACAGATGTTCATTATAGAGGCTCCTACAGACAGATGTTCGTTATAGAGGCTCCTACAGAGAGATGTTCATTATAGAGGCTCCTACAGACAGATGTTCGTTATAGAGGCTCCTACGGACAGATGTTCGTTATAGAGGCTCCTACAGACAGATGTTCGTTATAGAGGCTCCTACGGAGAGATGTTCGTTATAGAGGCTCCTACAGACAGATGTTCGTTATACAGGCTCCTACAGCCAGATGTTCGTTATACAGGCTCCTACAGACAGATGTTCGTTATAGAGGCTCCTACAGCCAGATGTTCGTTATACAGGCTCCTACAGACAGATGTTCGTTATACAGGCTCCTACAGACAGATGTTCGTTTTAGAGGCTCCTACAGACAGATGTTCGTTATAGAGGCTCCTACAGCCAGATGTTCGTTATAGAGGCTCCTACAGAGAGATGTTCATTATAGAGGCTCCTACAGACAGATGTTCGTTATACAGGCTCCTACAGACAGATGTTCGTTTTAGAGGCTCCTACAGACAGATGTTCGTTATACAGGCTCCTACAGACAGATGTTCATTATAGAGGCTCCTACAGACAGATGTTCGTTATACAGGCTCCTACAGACAGATGTTTGTTATAGAGGCTCCTACAGACAGATGTTCGTTATAGAGGCTCCTACAGACAGATGTTCGTTATACAGGCTCCTACAGACAGATGTTCGTTATAGAGGCTCCTACAGAGAGATGTTCATTATAGAGGCTCCTACAGACAGATGTTCGTTATACAGGCTCCTACAGACAGATGTTCGTTATAGAGGCTCCTACAGACAGATGTTCGTTATACGGCTCCTACAGAGGCTCCTACAGACAGATGTTCGTTATAGAGGCTCCTACAAACAGATGTTCGTTATACAGGCTCCTACAGACAGATGTTCGTTATAGAGGCTCCTACAGACAGATGTTCGTTATACAGGCTCCCACTGACAGATGTTCATTATAGAGGCTCCTACAGACAGATGTTCGTTATAGAGGCTCCTACAGCCAGATGTTCGTTATAGAGGCTCCTACAGCCAGATGTTCGTTATAGAGGCTCCTACAGAGAGATGTTCGTTATACAGGCTCCTACAGACAGATGTTCGTTATACAGGCTCCTACAGACAGATGTTCGTTATAGAGGCTCCTACAGACAGATGTTCGTTATAGAGGCTCCTAAAGACAGATGTTCATTATAGAGGCTCCTACAGACAGATGTTCGTTATACAGGCTCCTACAGACAGATGTTCGTTATACAGGCTCCCACTGACAGATGTTCATTATAGAGGCTCCTACAGACAGATGTTCGTTATAGAGGCTCCTACAGACAGATGTTCGTTATACAGGCTCCTACAGACAGATGTTCGTTATACAGGCTCCTACAGACAGATGTTCGTTATACAGGCTCCTACAGACAGATGTTCGTTATACAGGCTCCTACAGACAGATGTTCATTATAGAGGCTCCTACAGACAGATGTTCATTATACAGGCTCCTACAGACAGATGTTCGTTATACAGGCTCCTACAGACAGATGTTCGTTATAGAGGCTCCTACAGACAGATGTTCGTTATAGAGGCTCCTACAGACAGATGTTCGTTATAGAGGCTCCTACAGACAGATGTTCGTTATAGAGGCTCCTACAGACAGATGTTCGTTATAGAGGCTCCTACAGACAGATGTTCGTTATAGAGGCTCCTACAGACAGATGTTCGTTATAGAGGCTCCTACAGACAGATGTTCGTTATAGAGGCTCCTACAGACAGATGTTCGTTATAGAGGCTCCTACAGACAGATGTTCGTTATACGGCTCCTACAGAGGCTCCTACAGACAGATGTTCATTATAGAGGCTCCTACAGACAGATGTTCGTTATAGAGGCTTCTACAGACAGATGTTCGTTATACGGCTCCTACAGACAGATGTTCGTTATAGAGGCTTCTACAGACAGATGTTCGTTATACGGCTCCTACAGACAGATGTTCGTTATAGAGGCTCCTACAGACAGATGTTCGTTATACAGGCTCCTACAGACAGATGTTCGTTATAGAGGCTCCTACAGACAGATGTTCGTTATAGAGGCTCCTACAGACAGATGTTCATTATAGAGGGAATTTACAGTCGAATGGTTTCACAAAGGAAGGTGTTTTATAAATTCCTGCAGCGTCACCTTGTGCTGGTCGGCCATGTTGCGTCCAGCCCACATCTCCTTAACCATCAGGTTCCACAGCTCAGTCTCTGTTTTCAGGTTGGCCTCGAACATCTCCTTCCTGCCCCGGACACGCAGCTTCAGGCTGGGAATCCTCAGCAGCAGGAAGGGAGCCGACGACACCTTCACCTCCTGGAGAAACGGAACTTGACACATTTAACCAACAGGAGAGATGACTGGGGGAACAAAAATCCACTTTCAACACATTGATGCCCCAGTTATTTTATATTAAATCGATTCAATTTAAACAAGTGAAAATATCTCCTTAAAGATCATATTCCATTAGCTGATAGATTTGGTTATTTCAAGGGTTTTTCAGGTCAATTTAGTCCTGTTTTCCTAAATTAAGATTAAATTGATGATTTATCTTAATCTTGTGTTTCTTATTTCATATATATATATATATGTATGAAGTACAATATTGAGTAAAGTGATCTACAAACAAAGTAATTCTACTCAATATCAAATCAAATTGGACTTATTGTGTAATAAAGTCAAGATATTGAATGATATGCTAAGATCACAATTTTGCAAAATTTAGCTTTTTAAGCAGCAGGTAAATTTATCTACTGCAAAACTCTGAATATTTTATCTTTCATTCTGGTTTCTGTGCAGGAACAGGAGGTTCTCATTTCATCATGTGACCAGACCGGACCCCTCCATGGCCCGTCCAGGGCCCCCGACCACGCGTTTTCCCTCACCTCCAGGTCTCTGTAGCAGGCCACCTCCACGTACCCAGGCCGCCCGTCCGTGAGCAGGAAAAGGCGTCGCTGCGTCAGGGCGATTTTCCCCACGCCGCGACTCGTCTTCACCGAGGATGAGAGCTTGAAGACGCACTCGCTGGGCTCCATGTGTTCCAGCACTGAGGCAGGTAGACACACCTGGAGGATGACAGCACATCTGGACTGTACAGACACATTCAGTTCTAACTACAGCTACACCAAACATCCAGATGTGTCCAGTGGTTGTGTATCACTGCTTTTAGACCCATATTACTGAGTACCGTATTTTCACGACCATAAGGCTCCGTACTAAAAGGCTCAGTCTGAGTTCTGTGTGTCATTACTGTGTTTAACACACACATAAGGAACCTAACTATAGGGGAGGGTTAATATACACATAGATATATACACATAGATATATACACATAGATATATACACATAGATATATACACATAGATATACACATAGATATATACACATAGATATATACACATAGATATACACACATAGATATATACACACATAGATATATACACACACAGATCAAAGTCCTCATCCTCTGTTTCTGATTCCAACAGCAGCTAAATCTCCATCAAACATGCCAGCTTCACTTTCTTCACCATCAGAGTCACTTTCCTCTAAATGATGCGTTATAATCCGCTGCTCCATTCTCTGCTCTGTGATCCACTGATCCAGCCTTTATTCTGTGATCCACTGATCCAGTCTCTGCTCTGTGATCCACTGATCCAGTCTCTGCTCTGTGATCCACTGATCCAGTCTTTGCTCTGTGATCCACTGATCTGGTCTCTGCTCTGTGATCCACTGATCCAGTCTCTGCTCTGTGATCCACTGATTCAGTCTTTGCTCTGTGATCCACTGATCCAGTCTCTGCTCTGTGATCCACTGATCCAGTCTCTGCTCTGTGATCCACTGATCCAGTCTTTCCTCCAACTCGTACCACCTGTCTTATGTCTTAAACTCAGCTGTGTAGCTGATTTCCTTCAGTTTAAACTGTGCTTTATCAGCGTGTCTCTTTACCATTTTCAGGTTGTTAAAACAACGATGTTCTGCATAACGCACATCCCCGTTATTTTATCTACAATCCATGCCCACACTTCCCCTACATACACACATAGGGAGCACCAACATTTAGAAGATAATAGAAGACTTTAATGTGCCCTTATAGTCGTGAAAATACGGTAAATGTTAAATTTAACAGATCAATATGACTGAAGCTGGTTTGGTTTGTGTTTCTCTACTAAAAAAACAAAAGGTCACAGGTTTTCAAGCTGTTCTGGTTCATTGTTTCCACAAAACACGTCAGTCACTCTATTATTGGCTATTGATTATTGATCATTGAGTTATGATTATTTTTTATTGATTACTTACCTCCTGTGCTTCAGCCTCAGTTTCTTTCCAGATTGTGTAAAACACTCTGAACAAATCAGGGCCGACCTGCTTCTGGTGTCCTGCAGAAAACAAGCAAACACCACTAATTAGGATAATATAAAATTGTATGTATATATATATATATATATTATCAAAATAATTTACAAAGCTTTTCCAAGATTTTTAACCAAATTTTCATGATCAAACATTCTCTGAAAAAAAAAAGTGACCTGGTATTTTATTCTTATATTTCACTTTGTTTTTTCCTTCCTTTGCATTTTTGTTCTTTTGCTTTTTTAAAATTTCTGACATAACATGTTTGTGTATTTTAAATACTGAGCTGTGATTCTGTATGAGCTGGTATATAAATAAATATTGTTTTTTAACTATAACTTATATAGAACTATAGTACTTTTATCAAATAATCCCATGATTTATCATTTTATTCATCATTAATTCAGACATTTATTGAGGGAATTTTGAGCTTCTGTGTTGTAAAAGCTTGAAGTGGAAGTGGCGTAGAACAGTTAACATGTTTAATACCGTTCTCAGTGAGCGTCAGTGGTTTGTTAACCGCCCTGACTGATTCTGACTGTTTTAACTTTAATTAACATTTACATCTTATTATTCCAAAGGAAGACGTGTTGTAGTTTACTGACGTTAAAGACGTCTTACATTAACAGCAGTGGAGTCTGATCAGAGATAAACTTCAGTTTCCTGAGCTGTAACATGATCATCAGGCATCAGGAATGTTACAGCTCAAATAAAGACGACGAGCTAATAATTAACCTGATGAACCAACGACTCCAGGAGACGAAGGAAATAAAGCCTGCTGCAGCTGGGCTTCATTCCAGTAAGACTTAGACATTAATTAACATGAATGAACAAGAGTAAACGTGAAGAAGCATGAGTAAAGGTATTTAAAGGTAAAAAAGGTAATCAAAGGTGTATAAAGGTGAAAAAACATGAGTAAAGGTGAATAACGTTGAGTAAAGGTGAATAAAGGTGAATAACGTTGAGTAAAGGTGAATAAAGGTGAGTAAAGGTGAGTAACGGTGAGTAAAGGTGAGTAACGGTGAGTAATGGTGAGTAACGGTGAGTAACGGTGAGTAACGGTGAGTAAAGGTGAGTAACGGTGAGTAAAGGTGAATAAACACGAGTAAAGGTGAGTAACGGTGAGTAAAGGTGAATAAACACGAGTAAAGGTGAGTAAAGGTGAGTAACGGTGAATAAACACGAGTCAAGGTGAGTAAAGGTGAATAAAGGTGAATAACGGTGAGTAAAGGTGAATAAAGGTGAGTAAAGGTGAGAAAAGGTGAGTAACGGTGAGTAACGGTGTGTAACGGTGAGTAACGGTGAGTAACGGTGAGAAACGGTGAGTAACGGTGAGTAAAGGTGAGTAAAGGTGAGTAACGGTGAGTAACGGTGAGTAAAGGTGAATAAACACGAGTCAAGGTGAGTAAAGGTGAGTAAAGGTGATTAACGGTGAGTAAAGGTGAATAAACACGAGTAAAGGTGAGTAAAGGTGAGTAACGGTGAGTAACGGTGAATAAACACGAGTAAAGGTGAATAAACACGAGTAAAGGTGAGTAACGGTGAGTAAAGGTGAGTAAAGGTGAATAAACACGAGTAAAGGTGAGTAAAGGTGAGTAACGGTGAGTAAAGGTGAATAAACACGAGTCAAGGTGAGTAAAGGTGAGTAAAGGTGAGAAAAGGTGAGTAAAGGTGAGTAAAGGTGAGTAAAGGTGAGTAACGGTGAGTAACGGTGAGTAAAGGTGAGTAACGGTGAGTAACGGTGAGTAACGGAGAGAAAAGGTGAGTAACGGTGAGTAAAGGTGAGTAAAGGTGAGAAGAGGTGAGTAAAGGTGAGTAAAGGTGAGTAACGGTGAGTAAAGGTGAGAAAAGGTGAGTAAAGGTGAGTAAAGGTGAGTAACGGTGAGTAACGGTGAGTAACGGTGAGTAAAGGTGAGTAAAGGTGAGTAAAGGTGAGTAACGGTGAGAAAAGGTGAGTAACGGTGAGTAACGGTGAGTAAAGGTGAGTAACGGTGAGTAAAGGTGAGTAATGGTGAGTAATGGTGAGTAACGGTGAGTAAAGGTGAGTAACGGAGAGAAAAGGTGAGTAAAGGTGAGTAAATGTGAGTAAAGGTGAGTAACGGTGAGTAAAGGTGAGTAATGGTGAGTAACGGTGAGTAAAGGTGAGTAAAGGTGAGTAACGGTGAGTAAAGGTGAGTAACGGTGAGTAACGGTGAGTAAAGGTGAGTAAAGGTGAGTAACGGTGAGTAACGGTGAGTAACGGTGAGTAAAGGTGAGTAACGGTGAGTAAAGGTGAGTAACGGTGAGAAAAGGTGAGTAACGGTGAGTAACGGTGAGTAACGGTGAGTAACGGTGAGTAACGGTGAGTAAAGGTGAGTAAAGGTGAGTAACGGTGAGTAACGGTGAGTAAAGGTGAGTAAAGGTGAGTAACGGTGAGTAAAGGTGAGTAAAGGTGAGTAAAGGTGAGTAATGGTGAGTAACGGTGAGTAAAGGTGAGTAACGGTGAGTAAAGGTGAGTAAAGGTGAGTAACGGTGAGTAACGGTGAGTAACGGTGAGTAAAGGTGAAAGGCGTCCCACCAACAGTCAGGGCATCAAACAGCCTCTGGATCGTCCCCTGATCCGTCACCATTCCCGACTCCTGGACACATTTCACAAACTCGTCCAGCTGCATGTATTTTTTTGGCAGCTGGAAGCGTTTTACGGCTCCTTCGTCGTGCACGTTGCCTTTCCGTGCACGTTCGCGTTCCTGGTCCCGTCGGACGCGAGTGATGAGCCGCTTGAGTTCTGAGCGTTTGTCGGCCTGGATGAGCCGGAAATGACCAAGAAAATATGATTATCAAAGTTAATTAAACAGCAGGTGACATGAAAAATGTGATAAACGACGGTTATTTATTTATTTTCTATTAACAGGAGGAAAACACAGACGTCATGTGACCTGCAAACGCTCCGCCTCCGGCAGCGAATCCACCAGCGACTTCACCACCTGAGACGGAAAAATGTCTGAGTCGGTTTTATAGAGACTCTGAAAGTCCTCGAGAGCCTCGAGACGCCTGTTGGACACGGTGTTGACCAGACCACGCAGGTAGAGGAACCTACACACACACACACACACACACACACTGTGTCATATATTTCATTAATAGTATAGTTAATAATCAATTATTCATACAATAACGCTGGGATTTTTCTACAGTGTTTTATCTGTAAAATCTCCAGAGAGTCTGAATCCCGGCGTAAAACCCGTTCTCCACAGATCAGGAGTTTCATGAAGAACGAGGACGTTTTCACGCTGAGTCACACGCTGCAACACGTGAGGATTCTGATGCTGCTGGAACCAACAAATCGTCGTAGAACACACAGAGGTTTTCAACACCACAACAGTTCGCAGAGGATTTCCAGTCCTGAAGAGACTGGAACGGTTTGATGAAATGGTCTGGAGATGCAGACTGATCCAATAACGTGAGTCACAAGTTAAATAAAACAAATGCTCCAGTGTCCCTGATAAACATCTTTAAGTCATTGTACTTCTAATAAAGATGTTTTACTGTTGAACAAACCAGAATCATGATTAATCACAACCTGGATGTTCCTGGTATATGTGATTATTAATAACTGAGTTTAGGTCCAGATTCTGATCTGTTAGGTGATAGTGCTGGGATTTCCTGAGGGCCTGTGAACGCATCTTGGAGTCAGACCTGTGTTAATATGAAGAAAAAAGTAGCAGCTAAACCAGCAAACGTGTTAGCGTGTGTTTTTTTACAAACGAGACGATGGAGTTTAAGATTATAACGAAAGTGCTGGGAAGCAACATGAGGAGGAGCTGAGATTATGGAGCTTTACACTGTAAATAAAGATCTGAGATACTGAGACTAGAGGATCGAAGAGTAAAGAAATACATATTAGAGATAGAGAACTGTCCCACGGACCGCCACAGCCCACCATGATGCTTTAAACGTCCAGTCTGTCACCTGGCCAGAAGAGCAGCTTCCTCCGGTGGTGTCGCGCTGATAATCTTCCCCAGGGAAGCAGCCATGTCTGTGTAGTAGTTCTGGACGTAGTGGTAGGCCAGTGGGGGGGGGAACTCTGGGAGACGGAACACCTTCACTGCCGTCTGGGGGGTCCTCAGCCCTGAGGAACAGGAAGGAAACTCTGGATCAGGTGATGGAGGGTTCCTGATAGATCCTGGTCTGTGGGGGACTGACCCGCGTCAGGCGTCATCTTCCTAAGGGAGGCGGGTCTGCTGCAGCTGATCCCGCTGTCTGCTGCAGGCTGGTCCAGGTTGGGCAGACTGGCCCCCAGACGCCTGCTGAGCCGCTGGTCTGGACCAGAACCACCATAGCTGCTGTAGTGGCTGTAGCCTGCCCGGGACAGTTCAGACATGGGGGGGCGGCGAGGGGACTCCGTCAACGCACGGTTCCTGCAAGAAGGAAGACTAGTAGTCAAGACCGGTTTAACCAAGACCAAGACCAGGACACTACCAAGACCAAGATCAGGACACTACCAAGACCAAGACCAAGACCAGGACACTACCAAGACCAGGAACAAAAGAAACTCTTCTATAATAGTAAACTGATGATCTTTGGGTTGTGGACAAAAAAGACATTTTAGCTTCAATCTGCAGCTTTAGAAACACTGATCAGCATTTTACAGCATTTAATGAACCAAACGACTGATTAATCATCCCAATAATCAATAGATTAATTGACTATTGATCAGAACAGTCTTTGATCACCCATAGAGACAAATTTTCAGACCTCGTGCTGTGACTTTTACTGTAGCTCAGTACTTTTCATTTCTCTTCATCATCCTTGAGATGAAGAGAAGCAGCTGTAAAACCCTTCACCTCCAACCCTCCATTGTTTGGTCCCATGACCGACACATGACCCGCGTGTTGTTTTTGTTGTTCAGTTATGACATCACTAAGTATCGTACTTGTGGGCGTGGTTCCTGGTGGTCTGTTCCATCCTGGTGAAGGCGTCTCTCTTCCTGTTCAGCCTGTCCCTCAGGAAGGAGTGGAAGATGTGAGTCTCTAACACCTGAGGACCAGACAACAGGTCTGTTAAAGAAGATTACTTATAAATATTTAAATTTCAGCTGTAGATGAACAACATGGCTGCACCTTCTTGTAAAATGGCTGATCTGCTGCTTCTCTGCTTCTCAGAAACTCTTCGCTGTTAAAAACTCGGTGTTCATGGTTCAGGAAGTCCTGAACGCCTCTGATACACAAACACGGGACAATGACTAGACTTTATTCACCAATCAAACTGCCTTTTCATGACCAATAAGTCCAGTGTTTATGTTCCCACCTGAAGATGTTGACCACCAGCTCCAGCGCGATGTTCTGGATCTGCTTGTTGAGGCGGCGCTGCCAGTCTCTGCGTTGACCTCGCAGCACGTTGACATCACTTCCTGTTCCCAGGCGACACAGCTCCAGGTCGTAGTGGAGCTGGAGACATTCAGCCCTGAACCAGCATCACAGGGTTTAATTCAGCGAGAGGAGGAGTGTGTTTTACAGGTTTATTGTTCAACGGAACTAAAGCCGATCATGAAATAACCTGGAGGTGAAGCTTTCTGCTGCAGCAACAGGAAGCGCTGGAAGGTCAAGAGATTCACAGGAAGTCTGAAGGATTCCATCATCAATGTTCACCAGGATCAGGTCCTCCGTCTCCTACACACACACACACACACACACACACAGTCAGTCAGTGACAAACAGCTGTTGTTAAATACTGAATGAACAATATCAGCTTCTGTGAAACACTGAATACAAGGCTGCTGCAGAGAATAAAACTCTTTGTTCGACGTGAAAACACAGTCAGGACAAAAAGAAAAGACAAATCACTTTGTTCCTCTAGTGAATCAAACAAAACTTATTATCTGTAATCATATCAGCACGTTGGCTTTTAATTAAAGTTGGATTTACTCAAATTGTAGCTCATAAGAAATGTTATGTGAATAAATAAATATTAAATAAATAGTCTAACATATTATTCTAGATAAAGAAAAATAATAGGTTAAAAGGCTTATATATTATATATAATTATATACTTATATATATACCAGTAAGCAAGCTCATTAATACTGCTAACAACCTCGCTAATACTGCTAACAGGTTCGCTAATACTGCTAACAGGTTCGCTAATACTGCTAACGGGCTCGCTAATACTGCTAATGGGCTCGCTAATACTGCTAACAAGGTCATTAATACTGCTAACAAGCTCATTAATACGGCTAACAACCTCGCTAATACTGCTAACAAGGTCATTAATACTGCTAACAAGCTCATTAATACTGCTAACAAGGTCATTAATACTGCTAACAAGCTCATTAATACTGCTAACAACCTCGCTAATACTGCTAACAAGGTCATTAATACTGCTAACAAGGTCATTAATACTGCTAACGTGGTCATTAATACCGCTAAAAAGCTCATTTATACTGCTAACAGGTTCAATAATACTGCTAACAAGGTCATTAATACTGCTAACAAGGTCATTAATACCGCTAACAAGCTCATTAATACTGCTAACAGGTTTGCTAATACTGCTAACAAGCTCATTAATACTGCTAACAACCTCGCTAATACTGCTAACAAGGTCATTAATACTGCTAACAAGGTCATTAATACCGCTAACAAGCTCATTAATACTGCTAACAGGTTCGCTAATACTGCTAACAAGCTCATTAATACTGCTAACAAGGTCATTAATACTGCTAACAAGCTCATTAATACTGCTAACAAGGTCATTAATACTGCTAACAAGGTCATTAATACCGCTAACAACCTCGCTAATACTGCTAACAGGTTCGCTAATACTGCTAACAAGCTCATTAATACTGCTAACAAGGTCATTAATACCGCTAACAAGCTCATTAATACTGCTAACAGGTTTGCTAATACTGCTAACAAGCTCATTAATACTGCTAACAACCTCGCTAATACTGCTAACAAGGTCATTAATACTGCTAACAAGGTCATTAATACCGCTAACAAGCTCATTAATACTGCTAACAGGTTTGCTAATACTGCTAACAAGCTCATTAATACTGCTAACAACCTCGCTAATACTGCTAACAAGGTCATTAATACTGCTAACAAGGTCATTAATACCGCTAACAAGCTCATTAATACTGCTAACAGGTTCGCTAATACTGCTAACAAGCTCATTAATACTGCTAACAAGGTCATTAATACTGCTAACAAGCTCATTAATACTGCTAACAAGGTCATTAATACTGCTAACAAGGTCATTAATACCGCTAACAACCTCGCTAATACTGCTAACAGGTTCGCTAATACTGCTAACAAGGTCATTAATACTGCTAACAAGGTCATTAATACCGCTAACAAGCTCATTAATACTGCTAACAGGTTTGCTAATACTGCTAACAAGCTCATTAATACTGCTAACAACCTCGCTAATACTGCTAACAAGGTCATTAATACTGCTAACAAGGTCATTAATACCGCTAACAAGCTCATTAATACTGCTAACAGGTTCGCTAATACTGCTAACAAGCTCATTAATACTGCTAACAAGGTCATTAATACTGCTAACAAGCTCATTAATACTGCTAACAAGGTCATTAATACTGCTAACAAGGTCATTAATACCGCTAACAACCTCGCTAATACTGCTAACAGGTTCGCTAATACTGCTAACAAGCTCATTAATACTGCTAACAAGGTCATTAATACCGCTAACAAGCTCATTAATACTGCTAACAGGTTCGCTAATACTGCTAACAAGCTCATTAATACTGCTAACAACCTCGCTAATACTGCTAACAAGGTCATTAATACTGCTAACAAGCTCATTAATACTGCTAACAGCCTCGCTAATACTGCTAACAAGCTCGCTAATACTGCTAACAAGGTCATTAATACTTCTAACAAGGTCATTAATACCGCTAACAAGCTCATTAATACTGCTAACAGGTTCGCTAATACTGCTAACGGGCTCGCTAATACTGCTAACAAGGTCATTATTACTGCTAACAAGGTCATTAATACCGCTAACAAGCTCATTAATACTGCTAACAGGTTCGCTAATACTGCTAACAAGGTCATTAATACTGCTAACAAGCTCATTAATACTGCTAACAACCTCGCTAATACTGCTAACAAGGTCATTAATACTGCTAACAAGGTCATTAATACTGCTAACGTGGTCATTAATACCGCTAAAAAGCTCATTTATACTGCTAACAGGTTCGCTAATACTGCTAACAAGGTCATTAATACTGCTAACAAGGTCATTAATACTGCTAACAAGGTCATTAATACCGCGAACAAGCTTATTAATACTGCTAACAGGTTCGCTAATACTGCTAACAAGCTCATTAATACTGCTAACAACCTCGCTAATACTGCTAACAAGGTCATTAATACTGCTAACAAGCTCATTAATACTGCTAACAGGCTCGCTAATACTGCTAACAAGCTCGCTAATACTGCTAACAAGCTCATTAATACTGCTAACAAGGTCATTAATACCGCTAACAAGCTCATTAATACTGCTAACAGGTTCGCTAATACTGCTAACAAGCTCATTAATACTGCTAACAACCTCGCTAATACTGCTAACAAGGTCAATAATACTGCTAACAAGCTCATTAATACTGCTAACAGGCTCGCTAATACTGCTAACAAGCTCGCTAATACTGCTAACAAGGTCATTAATACTGCTAACAAGGTCATTAATACCGCTAACAAGCTAATTAATACTGCTAACAGGTTAGCTAATACTGCTAACGGGCTCGCTAATACTGCTAACAAGGTCATTATTACTGCTAACAAGGTCATTAATACCGCTAACAAGCTCATTAATACTGCTAACAGGTTCGCTAATACTGCTAACAAGGTCATTAATACTGCTAACAAGCTCATTAATACTGCTAACAACCTCGCTAATACTGCTAACAAGGTCATTAATACTGCTAACAAGCTCATTAATACTGCTAACAGGCTCGCTAATACTGCTAACAAGCTCGCTAATACTGCTAACAAGGTCATTAATACTGCTAACAAGGTCATTAATACCGCTAACAAGCTCATTAATACTGCTAACGGGCTCGCTTATACTGCTAACAAGGTCATTAATACTGCTAACAAGCTCATTAATACTGCTAACAGGCTCGCTAATACTGCTAACAAGCTCGCTAATACTGCTAACAAGGTCATTAATACTGCTAACAAGCTCATTAATACTGCTAACAGGTTCGCTAATACTGCTAACAGGCTCGCTAATACTGCTAAAAGGCTTGCTAATACTGCTGACAAGCTCATTAATACTGCTAACAGGCTCGCTAATACTGCTAACAAGGTCATTAATACTGCTAACAAGCTCATTAATACTGCTAACAAGCTCATTAATACTGCTAACAGGCTCGCTAATACTGCTAACGGGCTCGCTAATACTGCTAACAGGCTCATTAATACTGCTAACAAGCTTGTTATACTCACTGCTGCCACCTCCTGGTAGTGGCTGGTGTGGCAGCCCATAAGAAACGCTGTAGGAGCCATGAGGAAGTCCAACATCCCCCCAGCCAGCACAGGAACATACGGATGCTGCCACGACAGAGGCTGCAACACACACACACACACACACACACACACACACACACACACACACACACACACACACACACACACACACACACACACACACACACACACACACACACACACACACATACAGATGAATGGATGAACGGTTCAGACAGTTAATATTTTATTATTTTATCATTTTACCTTTTTTATTTTTTTTACCTGCAGGTAGAGCAGCAAACTTTCTGCTACCAGAGTCAGTCTGGACCAATCAGAGGAGAAGAAAACCAACCTCTGCTCCTGGAGGAGGCACGATAACACCTGGAGACAGGATGACACGAGAGGGTTAACACACACACACACACGCACGCACGCATACACACACACGCACGCACGCACACACACGCACACACACACACACACACACACACACACGCACGCACGCACGCACACACTCTTACCTGCAACAGAGTGCCGTGGCAGAAACAGAGGAAAGGTAAATGCAGATCAATGTCGATGACAGGAAGATCCTGATCTTCTCTGGAGGGAAGAAACACCTGGAGAGGACGGAGGCTGAAGGACTGACACACACACACACACACACACACACATTTAAATACCATATTGTAAATGTTTATTTGTGACTATGGTTTGTCTATTATTTGAAAAGTGAAGGAGACAGAGAGTGAAATAGAGCCAGATGTTTTCTGACCACGTGCAGCTGTCCAGGAGGAGGCAGCGGAACCAGAGACAACTTGGCTGAAAACTCCTTGACGGTCTCCTCAAAGTCTGAATGTCTCTGAGGACGCAACTGGACCAGGAGACTGGGAGAGGAAATAAACATCAGAGTGATGATCTGTCTGATATTATACCATCATCATCATCATTATGATATTATTATAAATGCATGATTATAACTGATCATTATTAATAGACACATGATCATTAGATGGTTATTATTGTTATTGACATGTTAGGAGCTTCCTACCAGGACAAACAGTCTCTCAGAGCGTTGTAGTAGGGAAACTTGGAGATGACACAGACGGCGTAGGGAGCGTAGAGGCGACACTTGGAGGAATTCCACCTGTGGCCGTTCTGGGAACCGCCTTCCTGACATGACTGACAGGGCAGGCAGCCAATCGCAAACAGCTATAGTCATCACTGGGTGGGAGTATTCCTTTGTGTGTGTGTGTGTGTGTGTGTGTGTACCTGCACGGCTCGGTAGTAGTGCACGACGACACCATGCGTCCGGTTCCCAAACAGGTCGGTGAAAACCAGGAAGTGATAACTGTCATCTCTCTGCTCATTGGCCAACTGAAGACCACCTAGAAATCAACAGGAAGTGACACATTCAGGTCAGTCAGGACGTTCCTGAAACCACCAGCTAACGCTTCGTAAACGTTTTCACACCAACGTCAAAGTTTTTATCATGATAGTAAACTGAATATTTTGGGGTTTTGTACGGTTGGTTTTGACAAAACATTTAATACATAACAGTTGACTCTAGAAACTATAACTTAATTTATTCTCACAATAATCATATTTAAATATTCATTAAAAAAATATAAAGAAGCAACAGATTAATTGATAATGAAATAATTATCAATTCATTTTCGTGAACTATGGTTTAAAGATGGTTGTTTTGGTTAAGCTGAACAGGCATAAAAGGCAATAAAAATGTTCCACACATGAAACTTCAACACACGTCACTGTTTTAACCTGTTTATCAATGTTTTATCTGTAGAGCACAGATTCTACATTTTTCAAATGTAGAATGAAAAAAACAAAGCCCTGCAGATGATTGATAATAAAAGACAGAAGGCTGCATTCCACACAGGGACACACCTCGATGTGGAATTCTAGAAAAACAGTGATCCATGACCCTGAGATTAAAGCAGCAGTAGAAGTCTATGATGGGGAACGCCATCAGCAACGTCTGCAGCAACGTCTGCAGCAACGTCTGCAGCAAAGCAACGTCTGCAGCAACGTCTGCAGCAAAGTCTGCAGCAAAGCAACGTCTGCAGCAACGTCTGCAGCAACGTCTGCAGCAACGTCTGCAGCAAAGCAACGTCTGCAGCAACGTCTGCAGCAACGTCTGCAGCAACGTCTGCAGCAAAGCAACGTCTGCAGCAACGTCTGCAGCAACGTCTGCAGCAACGTCTGCAGCAACGTCTGCAGCAACGTCTTTACCGGGGAAGCAGAGCTGAGGCAGGGCGATGAGGTCCAGGTCTTTGGGGACGCTGATGTCCTCCGTTGCTGAGGACGCTTCGCTGCGATTGGCTGATTCTCCATTTGATGACGTTTCTGCAGGACGATCTCGCCTCTTCTGTTAACAAATAAGACATTAAGAAAAATCTGAATGAGACAAAAATATCAGGAATGTTCCAATAACTCAAACTTTCCATAGTCTCGCTACATTTTATATAGTAAACATGTGATTCATTGAATTATTTTACCTTCTTGATGAAACTCTTCCTCCTCTGAACGCGGCTGAACGCTGGACCAATCACCTGGCTGGAATTGGTTTCTTTGGAAACGAAGGGCGGGGCGTGCACCTGCAGCACCTCGGCCTCCAGCAGGGGGAGATCAGCTGATTTATTCTGCTGCTGGAGCTGCAGCACAGACCCAGGTAGAATAAAACAACAACCAGCACAAAAACACCTTTCACTAGTCCAAACATACGAACAATCATAGCTGGAATTACTTAATACATTCTATTACATGCAGCATTAACATGCAGCTTCTCTTCAGTTTTCGTACACTAACAGCAGGAAGTCAGCACATTTTTGTGATTACGACACTCACACAGAATCAGGGGTCATGTGCACGGCTGTGACATCACAGAGTGATTGTCTACATACAGTGGATGTTTGGAGGAGGAGCAGCAGGATCTATTTATGTGTGTGTGTCTGTACCTGGTATGTGTCTCTCAGTTTATCACTGGAGACTCCAACCACGACACACGCCTCCAGCAGTCCTGAAGGGAGCTCAGCCATCACACACACTGTGCTTTTACACACACACACACACACACACACACACACACACACACACACACACACAGTTAAAGTTAGTTTAGTAAAGTTAGAGACTTTACCTTTTTATTTTGTAAAATTGATTTAGTGACATCAACATAAAGAAATGCTTCAGCTAGGATCAAACAGGGTCTGCTGCTTATGAGGCAAGAACACTAAGAACACTACCCCCTACACCACCACGTTAAGAATGAGAAACAGACCAAACTAAAACACTCAGCAGGAGAGCAGATCTACAAGCAGACTAGTCTATAAAAATGTGTTTTTTTCTTTTAAAAAGATCAGTGACTGTGACGGATTGAGGAAGAGGATTCTACTGCAGAGGCGTTGTGGTCACGTCTTCCTGGAGGAGACGATAAAAGAAAACGTGGTTGAGGAGCAGAATAAGGAACAAGGAGAATGAGAAAAGTAACGGAGGGTCACCCACGACTTTACCCTGAATGGTATCAACCACGTTGACTTCACTATGTCACAGTTAGTTCAGGTTCAGGACAAGAGCAGCATGTGTGTATGCGTTAATCAGTTACCAACTACCACCAATATGCTTCATTTGAGTCATTTTTTTAATTCACTCCAATCAAGGTGTAAAAAACATGTCAAAGATAATGAAGACAAATAGAAAGTACCTGAGCTACATTAAAGGGTCTGAATATTTGTCATTTTGAGGCTGCACATAAAGACTATTCTGATCAATCAATTAATTATAAATTATTAAAACATTTAATTATTTAGTTGTTTGGTTTATCACATGTTTTAAAATGTTGATCAGTGTTTGTCAAAGATTGAACCTAAAATGTCTTTTTGTCCACAACCCAAAGATCATCAGTTTACTATTATAGAAGAATAAAGAAACCAGGAAATAATCAGAGAACAGAAGCTGAACCAGAGAATCTGGACATTTATCAGTAAAAACGACCCTAATTGATTAATAAAAGATCAGCCTCATTGGTGATTAATGTGATAGTTGGATCCTGATGATCAATGACTAATAATGATCTTGAGGACAGAACAAGAACGAAGGTCTTCGTGATGTTGGTCCCTTCACAAACAAACATCTGACTCCTGTTAGTTTCAGCCACGGACTGAAGCAACACAAACACTCCGTTCCTCCTGTTTTCTCAGCTCTTCCTCCCTTAATTTATCCTCTCTTTCCACCTAACACTGAATATGAAAATTTTGATTTGTAAAAAAAAATATTTTCTCCAGAATATCCTATGATGTAAAGAATCATTTATTTTGAGCAGATCCATTCAATGTTATAAATATATGTATTTAAATGTTTATTACTTTAACCCTCCACCCCCGTCAACATTAACTATGTATGATTGTTAAACTTATTGAAAAGGTTTGGTTTGGTGGATCATGTCTGTTTACTGCAATATTAATGTTCACAACTATTAATAATGTTGTGAATACCAGTGTTTTTTTTCCAAGGTCCCATTTCTCAGGATCATGCATTTATGGGATGATCAGCACAGCTGAGAAATAGGTTAAAACTCCAAGTGGAATCAGCCAAGTTAAAGGAGACTTTACCTTTTTATTTTGTCAAATTGATTTAGTGACATCACATCAAGTACTGCTTCACCAAGGACTCTAACATGGTCTGCTGCTTATGAGGCAAGAACACTACCAGCTACACCACCACAGAACAGGACTTTAAGAATGAGAAACAGACCAACTAAAACACACAGCAGGAAAGCAGATCTATAAGCAGACACACTCCTGCTTGTTCTTTCCCCTGAGTCTTCAGGCTGTTCCAGCGTCTGACTAACTACCTGTGTCATGGAAACACACTAAACTCATTTATTCCCTGAAAACCCTGCATTCGTCAACAGTGTGTGTGTGTGTGTGTGTGCATGCGTGCGTGTGTGTTGCTCATAAACCCAACCCATGTCACCCAGCCCAGCGGTTTTACTGATTTTTTTCCTTCATGGCGTTTCTACATGTATTCGCTTGTGTTTCCTCGCATCGTCCTGTGAAATCTCCAGAGCTTCCAGTATCTGTAGCATCAACACACTGAACTTTAAACCAGTCCAGACGCCCGTAACAACGTCTCCATAACTTTAGAATGAAACCGCCAACATTTTCACCAAGCAGCTCTTTGGTATTTTAGAACTGAAAATGCATCACATTGATCACAAAATGAAAGTGGTTCATAGCAAGGAGGCAGTTTATGTATGAACGATCTATGAACTTTATCCCAGGAAATGACTCTGAGCCTTTAAACGCACCAACATGAACCTTTAATGGACACCAGCTGACATTTACTAGGATTTAAAGTTTGGAAAGGAGAACATTCATCACTGGGACAAACAAAGCCTTGGCGTGTTTTTTTAAAAAACAGACATAACCCTGGTTGATTATCTACACTGATTCATTCATAGATTCATGGGTCCAGCTCTTCTCTCAGATTCTTATGAAGCTCTAAACCAGTGTTGGGAAGTAAATAATCACAGTTCTGCAGTACTTTAGGTTTTACTTTATGCTGCACCACATCTACAGCTTCAGTCACTTTTCAGATTTGACAGACTTGTTGTTGTTGTTTTTCTGCTATTAGCATCAACTGTTGGTGCAATTGGTCTAAATACTTAGTTCACCACAATTTAAATACAAGTAATTTATCACACCATTAAAACAATTAACGTTTGTGGTTCTGCAGAGGAAAAAAAAGTTGTGTTTAACTTTAACTTTGATTTAAAGTCCCTGAAAGCAGCACTGACATTAACTTTGTGTCCCTGAAGGCAGCACCAACATTAACCTTGTGTCCCTGAAGGCAGCACCGACATTAACCTTGTGTTCCTGAAGGCAGCACCAACATTAACTTTAGGTCCCTGAAGGCAGCACCAACATTAACTTTGTGTCCCTGAAGGCAGCACCGACATTAACTTTGTGTCCCTGAAGGCAGCACCGACATTAACTTTGTGTCCCTGAAGGCAGCACCGACATTAACTTTAGGTCCCTGAAGGCAGCACCGACATTAACTTTAGGTCCCTGAAGGCAGCACCGACATTAACTTTGTGTCCCTGAAGGCAGCACCGACATTAACCTTGTGTCCCTGAAGGCAGCATCGACATTAACCTTGTGTCCCTGAAGGCAGCACCGACATTAACTTTGTGTCCCTGAAGGCAGCACCGACATTAACTTTGTGTCCCTGAAGGCAGCACCGACATTAACTTTGTGTCCCTGAAGGCAGCACCGACATTAACTTTGTGTCCCTGAAGGCAGCACCGACATTAACTTTGTGTCCCTGAAGGCAGCACCGACATTAACTTTGTGTCCCTGAAGGCAGCACCGACATTGACTTTGTGTCCCTGAAGGCAGCACCGACATTAACTTTGTGTCCCTGAAGGCAGCACCGATGCATTTCGACCTGTCGAACAAGATTCTTGAAAAAGCAGCTTTAAAAATCACAGACTGACCTGAAATCAGCGTCGGTGAACGTCTATTGTGATGAGTCTGTAAAAGCGAATAAATCCGCGGTGACTCCAGGCTTCCGGAGTGTGAATCACACTCTCTCTCACACACACACACACACACACACACTGTCAGGTCCTGAGGTTTTTACCGCTGGTTTCTGTCAAACATGTTCTGCTGGACTTCCTGTCTTTCAAAATAAAAGCACCTTTCTTTACAGCTTTACTGCAGAGTCAGATCAGCAGGCGCCATCTACTGTACATTTACTGAACTTTATAAAACACATTACAATAAATGTGTTGCAAAGAAAACTCTTATACTATGGAAAATATTTAGGCAGTAAAAGTATAGTGAAAATGCTTTTGAAAAATACATGTTTTATTAATGAATTGTTTAGTTAACTGAAGAATCTTAAATAAACTTAACTCTCTATTGCATAGTGTTGGTAATACAATTAATGAGGTCCATTTTCCTCATGGACATTTGACATGGTAACATCGTTGTTTCACAGCCGAAACTTGACTTTTATTCAGGATTCTGATACATTTTCAACAAATAAAAAATCAAACATATTAATAATAATGTACCTTTGTGTTTGTATGTATAAAAACATGCATAGTCAGCTGTTTATTCCTGCATCAAGGAAACTAGGAAACAAACAAGTTTATTAATATATTATCCGTTATCTCTGTTGTTGCTTTAGCTAATTGAGTGTTGCCGCAACAATTATAAAATGAGAGATGTTGTGTCTGTAGGAAGAACATGGGCTTAGCAAAGCTGACGAGAATGTTTTTGTAAAGGCGTTTTAATTTAAAATTATGCAGTTATTTGTGCAATAAAAGTAAGGTCATGCCGGCCATTATAGGTAAAAGAATATGAACATAAATCAGCAGCCAGTAAGTTAACACGGCACCTACATGTACTGACCACCAGGTGGCGCTAGTTCACTGGAGACAGAAACAGCACCAGAAATAAATGAATAAATTCACCCAGCTCAGGGGTCGCTGACCTTATTCTGGCCTGGGACCACACAGCCACCTTATTGATCTATTCATTTTTGGATTATTATAGGCTGTCTTGATGAATAGATCACCATTCTCCAAACCTTAAATGCAAAAATACAAATGTCCACTAAACAGTGAATATATTTAGTATCACAGAGGAATTTAAGAAAGCAGAACAAATTAAGTGAGACACATTATCCCTTTTGACCTTTTTTATTTATTGAAAACAATTAGGTGATTATCAATATTTTTTCCTCAATTAATGATAATATATGTGAAGACACTTTTCTTAGACAAAAATTGCTACATAGCAACCAAATAGATAATATTAATATTTTTAATAATAATAATAAGAAGAACAAGAGCATAAAACAATAAAAAAACTAGAACACAGAGAGAAAGAAAGGTAATTAAAAAATAATAATTGAATTTTTCATAATTCTTAAATTAAATTCTGTATAAAGTACGTTTATATGACGTCAGCCTCTCTTTCCCGCGCTTTCCGTTACCCCGGCAACGGAAGCTGAAGGCGACGCCGCATCGCGGTTTGTAGTTACAGAAAAAACATGAAAATAGGTTAAATGGATAAAGTTGTTTTATCCATTTTATAAAAAAAGATAAAAAATCATAACCTGCCTTTGTTCAGCGCAAGAGAAGCAGAAACTAATGTTAGCTTTGTTTTCAGAATCCGACTTGTCTTCGAGAATGATGTTTTTTCAGTGACGCCATTCCTCTTCTGTAAAGGCGGTTATATAAGGTGAGTTTTTATCATAATAATAATAATTATTATTATTATAATTATTAGTGTTACACATCCATTCATTGTGATGGTACAGTTGGTGTGTTGTACCTGTGCCCCCTGCCCCCCTCCCAGCAGCCATATTGGAATGCTGGATGTGGACGGGAAGCAGGAACACGGACACCGACCGGAGCAGCGCCGACTGCTCCCTGCCCACAGCCGGAATAACGGCGCTTCCACCGGCCGCCAGCAGCTCCCGTCCCCGGTTGAAGTGAGAGCGACGTCCCGGACGTCCCCGGGAAGGAGTCCGGGTGAGTGACGGCGTGTTTTAGTGTGTGTGTGGGGGTTCTTTTCACAGATGTTCTCGGTTAACGGTTCAACAGTTAGCTGCTTCCTCCGCTTCCACACGAGTGAGTGGAGTTTGTTTCGCTTCGCTTTTCCAGACCTGCACTTTTCCTGCTTCAGTAAAAGTTGTAGGAAGTTAAAGTGAAGCTGTTAGCGAAGCTTCCTTTAGTCCGAGATCCGACGTTAAATCTCAGTTTGTTGCTGTGACACATCAACGTTTACTTTGCCTCCGGATCACTTCATTTCTTTTTGCCGTTTACGTTTAATTCTCTAAGTGAGTGAAGACGTTCAATGAACCGTTTTACTTTTCACAGGTTTATTTTATACACAAGATCGATTTGTGATTTCAGAACCAACAAATATCTCATCTCAGCTTAGTTAAAAAAAACTTCTCATCAGGTTGTTTTTTCTGTTTATCTCATTTATGGTAAAGATCGTCTCCTCCGATTGGCTGTGAATGGGGGGGCTGTGTAGAGATGACATCACAACTTTACGGAAGTCTTGATAGCTTTTGTTAAGGCACATTTTTTGAATGGGACTCTGTGTTTTTTGTGGATTAGGTATTGGGAACATTTTATTAATGAAAATAAAATGATGGAATTAATTACATTAATAAAGTGCTTTCTCTAGATAGTAAATACTTTACAGTGAAGGTTGGACTCACCTCATCCACCTTTTTATAATCAAAATTAAATCTCAATTTTTATGATATGAGACCTTAAACTGTTATTAATGTGTTATTGCGGTATATCAATACAATCCTACAAATACAATTTAGAAAATTAGAGCAAAAACAAGGACTTAATGAATTTATTCTGTTAAATGTTTATATTAATATACTGCAAAAATAAAAATATTTGCTTTCTTCTCATTTTTCTCATTTTAAAATCCATGTCCTTGGTTTTTGCAGACTTGATCAACATTTGAAGCATGTGCGGATTAAAGGATATTCACAGTTTTTGTTTGTGTGTTTAAAACAATGGTCACACTCGTCCGTAGGAACATGCTGTAATGAGACTTCCTGTCCACTCTGGATGTGAATAGATCCCCCCAACGTTTCTAATATCAGTGAAGGAGGATGAATTAAACACAGGCCTTGTTCTGTAGTTCAGTCACATCTGTTGATTTTGCATTTAGTGAAGCTACTTTCTAAACAAGTTTACAGATAATAAAAACTAATATTGAAGTGATTTGAGAACATCACCAGGGCTCTCAGAACTTGACAGGCATTTTATTGACTTAACAATTAGCTACTTAGTTGAACATAAAAATTAAAATACTAATATGTATAATAAAATTTTAGTATTAATATACATTAGTATGATACAGTGTTTCTCAGTTATTTTCTGCCCCCCCCTATGGAGAAAGAAAACATCCCCCCCCATGACTATAAATAGAATCATTTGTCTATAAACTGTTATAAGTACCTCTGCATAACACTGTATCAATATTAATGTATAAGAGAATAAAAAAGAAAGAAATATGAACCAGCTTACAACAAAGAATAGTTTTATCAACTCACAGAAAAGATTTAAAGTGCATCTGGAATTAAAAAATAAAATTAAATCCTTAATTAAACATTTTCTGACTGACCATGTCAAACCATATGATACTGAAAAATAAAACTACATAAATGGTCTTATCAGTGATTGTGGTGTAATGTCTTTAATGTCTTTGTCTCAAACATTTTAGACTCAGTAACACCCCAAACAAAAGTCTCCCAAAGCTAAGACGAGGAATATGACGAAGTGCCGGCAGCGCTTGGTTCACTGTGAAAGACCGGTGTGTTACTGTCTAATTGAGAAGCACTGATTTAAGGTAATGGATGCACCTGCGGTACCACAGCCACAGTCTGTGCATTGTAGACAGAGTTGGAACCACTTCTACATACTTTAGCAGTTTTAACACACCTGGTTTGGACACTGTATAATCATTGACATTTTTCATTTCTTATATTTATGCTTCAATTTCTTGTGAATTCGGTGACAGGAAGAGATGTTCAGAGAGCTTTTTATAGATTACAGTTCATGTCACTCAATTAGCAAAACAGCCAACAAGATACCCTTCTGCTAATTAGCTTATCCACTTAATGAGCGGGTGTTTAGTTCCACTCCCCAAATTTGTCCAGACAGGGATCACTGTATTTCCATCTTTATTTTACAGCCCCTACAGTGGGATAGATATGACAAATAGGAAGATTTGATTTCAGTGAAAATTCCTCCTGTTCATATGTGTTTGTGGCGTTTTCTGCCTGGAATGAATTCCAGTCATTACCAGTCTGTACAAACTGGTGGGAAAACTGTGTTTTCCTGCTGCAGTTTCTGACAAACGTCATATAGATATGAAGGGGAATTCCTTTATGTAGACGCTTTATTCCAGTCTTTTATTTCTCGTTCCTAATGAAGAGTTAGCGCCACTAAGCTCCTTCCATTGAGAGTCCACAGCAGTCTAATACAGGCGTGGCCTTGGTTTGTGTGTGTGTGTGTGTGTGTGTGTGTAAATTGCAGAGCAGTGCAGGAGGCCTGTATTTATAGAAATACTTGACAGCACTCAGAGATCTTACAGAAGCAGCCTACTACTCTGCACACAACTCTTTTTTGTCTGGATTCTTTCTTCCTGTTCTGCAGGGATGTTCTCGCTTGTGGTGTGAGATTAAACAAATGTCTTTTTTTAGTGTGTGTTCTTTTTAATTCTGTTTTTTCTCTTCTGTTTAAGACAGACAAAAAACTGAGAGAAACACAAGCAGAAGGTAACAAAGCCGGTAACTTAAGGCTCAATAGATCACAGTGTGTGACTCAAAATGACTAACTCACAATAGCAATCAGCACACACACACTCACAAACATTAGCCTCTTTCATGAGTATGTGTGTGTGTGTGTTTGGAGGTATGCAGCGTTTCAGAATAAGAGTATGTGTCTTTAGGAATTCCTGATTTTAAAGTGATTTGTCCAGAGAGAAAAAGGATGACTCTGTGCTCAGTTTGACCATTTTTTTAATAAGTTGTTTTTCTGGCAAACATGGTGGCAGCACTTGATGCTGATTGGCTGCTTGGTGCCTACTGTGTAAACACATGCAGCTGCGTAGAGGTGGAGCTGTTTGTTTCTCACGTACGCTGCACAAAAATGTCAGATTTCTGTTTGCAAACTCACCTCAGGAAGGGAAAAAAAAAGAATGAATGAATGAGCAGTTGAACGGAGCAACTGGGGTTCTTTGTGTGTGTGTGTGTGTGTGTGTGTGTGTGTGTGTGTGTGTGTGTGTGCTGGCATGTGTGTGTGTGCTGGCATGTGTGTGTGTGCTGGCATGTGTGTGATTGTGTTCTGATTCTATAAATTCAGCTTATATCTCATGTGAAGCGTATTCCCCTGCATCCTCCTGCATGTGGTTTCAGCTGGGAAGGAAATGGAGTGTGTGTGTGCTTGGAGACAGGAGGCTGAATGAAGGTCCATTCTCTTTGCCCCACCCACCCCTCACACACACACACACACACACACACACACATACACACACAGCACTTACTGTACATCCTAAAACATGCTGCGTCCCTCAGGAGCTGAAAGGAAAACGCCTTCTTCCTCTCCACAGCAGCAACTTTACTCAGACCTCTTAGTGTGTGTGTGTGTGTGTGTGTGTGTGTGTAATAATGACTGTGTTTACCAAAGATAACTTGGATAAACATTGTCTTGGTAATGTCAGTCGAAAATATCTTTGCATGCTCTAAAACCTAAACCTTAAGCGATCTGTGTGTTTGACGTTAGGGGGCAGCTAATAAAGGCCGGATGGGGGACAACATTCATTAATAATCCAATAAAATTATCACTAAATCAAGCACAGTATGCGGCATACAACTCATCAACACATTCCACTCACTTAGCTCATCAGAGCAGTGTGTGTTGTCATCACAGTCTTCATCAATATAAGGTAAAGGTTTTATGTTTCCACCAATAGATAGACTAAGAAGTTGTTGGATTGTTGTAATGCTACTACCACTAGATATCCAGTGAGTAATCTACCATATTTTTATCGCACCGTACTAAAAGGGAATACAGTGATGTAGAGTTATTAAATGGTAATAATGAGCAGATGTCACTGCTGTTCAAATAAACAGGAATTCACCTGCTTTTAACAGAGTGAAATGCCCACTTAATGTTTGAGTTACTTTTCCTCCATTCTGCACATTATGAGTTGTTTTTTTCTCAGACATGACTATAAAACATCTGCATGAGTCTCCTGGTTTATTACAGCTGTGGTAGTGAGTGTAGCCGTCCTACTGTGCAGTGTAGAGTCACAGTTTGCTGTGTGTCCACTCAATGTGCTACAATGGCAGGAAATTACATCATAGTTAATGACTTGTCCCCTCCTTGGGACACACACACACACACACACACACACTTGGAACAAGCTACCTTGGTCATGCAGGTCACTGGTGCAGCATGTCAGCTATAGTGATGAATGGAAGTGGAACAAAGTGATTCCCTCTGGGTGTGTGTATTATAGTCACATATACTGTGAATAAGTTAGGGGAGGTGTGTGTGTGTGTGTGTGTGTGTGTGTGTGTGTGTGTGTGTGTGTGTGTGTGTGTGTGTGTGTTAGAGAGGACAGTCAGTGTATTTGCATTGCAATGAGTCAGAGTGGGTGAAAGAAAGAAGTAATTGTTGGGCTTTGTGATACAGAGACAGAGATGGGAGGAGGAGAAAGTCGGCTGAAGACAAAGAGACAAACAGAAATGGAGACGATAGAGAGACTGAAGGACACATAATATGCACCTGTGCATTAAAATTCTAATTTATTATTGGATGCAAATCGAGCTGTCCTCTTTTGGCTTCGTAGGCAGGATGTTCATTTTGTCAGAAGGTATTGTTCAGTTAAAACCTCTTGGTGTTTGTTCTCTTCCCCCTACTGTGAATGTCCATTCGTCCCCAGCTGCCCACACACACTCGAGACATTTCAGGATACGTCTCAGACACCACTTGATCTTTGTTCAATAAAAACATGTGGAGATACCACCAGTGGCCAGAGAGGTTAACTTAGCATAAACTCTGGCTCTTCTCTGATTGTTTCCTGGTTTCTTTATTCTTCTATAATAGTAAACTGATGATCTTTGGGTTGTGGACAAAAAAAGACATTTTAGCTTCAATCTGCAGCTTTTTGAACAACATTTTACACCATTTAATGAACCAAACATGTAACAGATTAAAACACTAATTGACTAAAACACATAGCCTCAGTCGTATGTTCCGTGTTCGTCTGTCGTCAACACGCCTTCTGAGTGACACATCAACTGGTGTCTGCGCCACTGTCACATGACCTCACCTGCACACACCTGGATAGGAGCCACAGTTATGACATCACACATACTCACTGTTGCTCTACATGAACTGGGGATGTTCCTGAGGTCGATATGGTTGTAAAACCACACTGTGTGTGTGTGTGTGTGTGTGTGTGTGTGTGTGTGTATGGTGTGTGTGTGTGTGTGTGTGTGTGTGTGTGTGTGTGTGTGTGTGTGTGTGTGTGTGTGTGTGTGTGTGTGTGTGTGTGTATGGGTGTGATTAGTCACCAGCAGCCATTTCAACAAAGCTTCATTGAGGAATCGTCTCCATTCTGTCTTCCTTTTGTTCTAATTCTATTTTTTTCCCCTTTTCCTTCCTTTTGTTATATAAATGTTGATTGCAAACTGAAAACCTGAAAACCACAGACTAGTTATTAAACAACATTTTAGCAGATGACCTGAAGTTGATCGTTTGTTAATGTTCATAGATTTGTATTTAGATATAGAAAAAAACACAGTAGTACAGCAAGTGCTGGAGAGGTAAAAAATAATTAAATAAATAAACTACGCAAAATAAAGATAAACTAACAAAAAAATGAAATACTCTAATTTACAAGAACAACAAATGGCATATTATAACACAAACAGCAGTCAAATTAGGAATAAGAGTGAAAAGGAATAATTAGGTAGAAGCTGTAGTATTTTCCCTAATTGAATGAAAATTGACTTTGTGTGTGAAGACAAAAGGGAAATGGGGTTTGATGGTGTTACATTCTATTCTAGAATTCATTAAAACCTTTAAATGAACATGTTTATAGATAAATATGCAGGACTGAGGGTATTAAAGTAAAGTTTATAAAGAGGAGCAGATGGAGCTGATTGGTTAAACAAGGTGGCTAAGCTAAGCTAACAGGTTTCTACTGAGTGATGCTGTGTAATGTTGCTCAGTGTAGTTTCATCCTCAGTTCCAGATCCAGTAGAAGGGTCCGAGCCACTGGGGGGCGACCTCATCACGTCCAGCCCTGATGCATCGTGGGTGAAATCTTGGCCTAGTAATCCACTGGCCCATTAATCTGCTTTAGTCTCCTGGTCCCTGTGTGTGTGTGTGTGTGTGTGTGTGCGCTAGTGTGAGTGTGTGTGTGTGTGTGTGTGTGTGTGATAGATGATACACAAACACACAGCAGAACACCATCACTTCTTGATGCTTTGACACATTTCTAACTGGTTCTTTTAACAGTTCATAAACTACTGAGTCCTTTAAACAGCTTGTAAGCTTTAAATGTTTTTGTAGCTTGAACTAAACAAAGAAATAAAACCAAATTATTTTAACAACTGTAAACCAACAAAAAAATCCTGGTAATATCTGATTTTAAAGGACAAATGAAAATCACACATCAGGTATGAGATAAGTTCTGTGACACGTTCTGACTTCATGCAGCATGTGAAGGAGAAAAACAACTGGTTGGCTCATAATCCAGTTTCTAGAGTGTTGGTAAATAGATATTTTACAAGAACTACTACGAACTATTCTGATAGTTGATTAATTTAAAATCAAGATGTAAAAACATCTCAAACAGAATAAAGAGAAATGGAAAGAACCTGAGCTACAATTCAAGTCATAGCAAAGTGTATTGGAATAGGGCTGCAACTAGAGACTATTCTAAGGGTTGATTAATCTATTGAAAATCAATATATTGATCTGTTAAATTAGGCTGCAACTAATGACCATTTTGATTATTGAAATGGTTAATCTATTAGTAGTTTGGTTCATTAAATGGTGTAAAATGTTGATCAGTGTTTGTCAAAGCTGCAGATTGAACCTCATCTTTTTATTAAAAGTGACTCATAAAGATTATGAATTTAGTGAGAAACTAGATTATTGTTTCTGCTCTAAATAAATTCACATTTAAAAACTAGTGGTAAAGATTGATCTTCTGATTATTTCTCTACACATTGTTCTCCTCCTGTCTCTATAGGATAAACCTAATATAAATTAGTTTATATTATATATTCATACAAATCTGATCTTTTTCAGTTTCTCACAATGATGAATATAAACATGACATTTCTACAAAATCTTGTTTTTCCACTGTGGAGTAAAATAAGACCAAATGTAATTTTGTGAAGTGTAAATGAGTCAAGACCACAGTTTATTTGTGGATTTTCCTCTATAACATTACTGGATATAAACAGATTAAATGTGCAGCTTTTACAGGAGAAACTCTCTATTTTTCACTTTATGGAAGTGGGTTCCTGCAGGACGTTGTGTGTTGGGAAGGCTGCTTTATGACTAATTGAGTAAGTCCTCAGGGCTGCGTCTGTGTCAGACACACACACACACACACACACACACACACACACACACACACACACACTCCTACTTTATCTCCCCTCTCTTGTTCTTTTTCCTGCTGTTTCTCCTCCTTGTTCCTCATTTCTTTTTCTTGCAGATGTTGCGTCATTTCTTTCCATCTCTGGTCTTTTCCTCCTCACTAACTCTCATTCCTCCGTCTGTGTGTGTGTGTGTGTGTGTGTGTGTGTTGTTCATCCGGCTCCTTCCCTCCATCCATCCCTCCATCCTTCTCCTGGGATACAAAGACACCTCCTCCTCCTCCTCCTTTCCTCTCCCTCCCCCATTCACAGTGACTCTGCCTCCTCCTCCTCTGTCTTTATTCTCCTCCTACTGTGTGTGTGTGTGTGTGTGTGTGTGTGTGTGTGTGTCACTAGTAGTAGTAGTAGGAGGAGGTTGTGAGCTCTAAGCTGACATTAGCCATCATTACAGAGTTGACTGGCTAGCACAGCACAGCTAGCCACAGCAGCCTTTTGGCTTCTCCCAATTCAGCTGCTTGTCAGCTGTGGGATTACACTCTTCTTCTCTTCTTCTCTTCCTCTCTTCTTCTCTTCTTCTCTTCCTCTCTTCTTCTCTTCTTCTCTTCCACTCTTCTTCTCTTCTTCTCTTCCTCTCTTCTTCTCTTCCTCTCTTCTTCTCTTCTTCTCTTCCACTCTTCTTCTCTTCCTCTCTTCTTCTCTTCTTCTCTTCCTCTCTTCTTCTCTTCTTCTCCTCCACTCTTCTTCTCTTCCACTCTTCTTCTCTTCTTCTCTTCTTCTCTTCCACTCTTCTTCTCTTCCTCTCTTCTTCTCTTCTTCTCTTCCTCTCTTCTTCTCTTCTTCTCTTCTTCTCCTCCACTCTTCTTCTCTTCCACTCTTCTTCTCTTCTTATCCTTTTTCTCATCTCTGAGGGACTTTAAATGGAAGGACTCTACCATGGTGAGGATATGATCATACATTAGTGTGTGTGTGTGTGTTTGAAAATGTTAGTATGAACCATATCTGTCTTTTTATATGTCTATACTCTTAAATAACGGTATACGTATGTTTAGTTATGAGATACCATAATGTATGATATATAATACTATAACTTTTAAAGGGGGAAAACTTTACAACACAAAATCCTGCAGAAATCTGATAACTGATCATTCTTTTCAGTGTGTTTTTTTTTTAATGAAACATGTTTGAGTTTTGGACTAATAACTACAAATCATTTGAAGATGTCAGGTTGACATGTTTTGAATCAACAGAATGATGGAAATTGAGTAGCTGATGATCCTTAATGTGCAGATTAATTGATTAATGTGAAGAATGGTTTGCCAGCTGCAGCCGTATGGTGGAGGAGTGTGAAGCTAATACGTGAATAAAAGATGGAGGAGCTTCAACTTGAAGTGTGCATTGAAGTGATGGGATTACTGTGTGCGTGTGTGTGTATGTTCTGGAGGCGTGTGTGTGTGTGTGTGTGTTCTGGAGGCGTGTGTGTGCAAGGGAGAGATCATATGTGTGTCAAATTAGTGGGTTTTGTTTGAATACAAGCGTGAATCCTTCTGTGGAGTACTTCCCAAGTGGCTCTGTGTGTAGGTGTTAGCGTGTGTGTGTGTGTGTGTGTGTGTGTGTGTGTGTGTGTGTGTGTGTGTGTGTGTGATGCAGGCATTAAGTAACAATCCCCCTGGAGCATTTTGTTTTTAGGTTAAATCATTTATATTTCAGTGTCTTTCATATTTTAATGCTGGTTAATTATTGATGGAAATCAGCTAAACAAGAAACACACACGCACACACACACACACACACCAGGTTTCAGCTTGCGATGCTGTGCCTGCCAGTAAAATATATAAAATAAAGTATAGGTATAAAAATATAAAGACGAACAAAGGGTAAATCAAAAATACAATATTAGAATAATGATGAGTGATGACGTATTTGTTTTTAACAGGAAACCAACTCCAATAGCATTCACTCAGTGTTTTATTTCCTTCTGCAAAAAAACAGCATACCATATTTTCACAACCATAAGGCTCCGTACTAAAAGGCTCAGTCTGAGTTCTGTGTGTCATTACTGTATTTAACACACACATAAGAAACCTAACTATAGGGGAGGGTTAATATATACACATAGATATATACACATAGATATATACACATAGATATATACACACATAGATATATACACATAGATATACACACATAGATATATACACACATAGATATATACACACATAGATATATACACACATAGATATATACACACATAGATATATACACATAGATATATACACATAGATATATACACACATAGATATATACACATAGATATATACACACATAGATATATACACACATAGATATATACACATAGATATATACACACATAGATATATACACACATAGATATATACACATATATATATACACACATAGATATATACACATAGATATATACACACATAGATATATACACATAGATATATACACACATAGATATATACACATAGATATATACACATAGATATATACACACATAGATATATACACATAGATATATACACACATATATATATATACACATAGATATATACACACATAGATATATACACACATAGATATATACACATAGATATATACACATATATATACACATAGATATATACACACATATATATACACACATAGATATATACTGTTGGAGCGAAATTAACCTTTTCTGTGTGAGTGTCCTCTGTGCTCCCTCTGCAGGCCTGGAGTCTAATGTCTAATCTCATGTCTCCACCCCAAAGACATTAATACCTGCACAGGGCCAGACTGAGTGTGGCTGATTGGAGGCAACAGCTTTCTTACGTCTGTCTCCTGCCCTCAAGCTGGATTGATTGTTTATTTAAAACCTTTTCATTTCTTGTTTATTTATATGTTTAAAGTTAAAATAAATCCTCAAGCATTGAGGTTAAATCATATCTTTTCTTGTGGACAATCCATTTTTGAGACAAGGACAGTCAGTCATGAAACTACTCTCAATCAGTTACATGGAATCTTGGTAAAAGGCCAATACATTTAAGTAAGAAAGCTGCTTTCCGGAGTACTGGAGTGCAAGACTTTGAAGTATTTGGATTTATATGGACTTTGCATTGTGGATTTAAAACTTGAACTTGGACTTCTATGGATTGATTGTTTGGACGAGCACATGGCAACTAACAAAGGAACAGCCATCTTGAAAACCTTCAAAGGCAAGTACGATTAAAAACCTTGTTACCTGCAAGTGAAAAAGGATTTCTGTTTTTTGAAATGGATCTGATTTGATGAGAAACTTTTTCTGTTTATTCATGAATTGAGAATTAAGAACATAGATGAACTTGTGAAGTTATTAAGAAGACTCCAAGCAGTGGATTATACTTTGTTCACGTTTTGAGGGCCTAAGCGGCTGATTTAGTTCATAAAAATGGATGATGAAAAGGCAAAAGAGACTCTTGCTCTTGTTCAAGATTTGGATTCGGACGTCCCAGGTGGGGATGAAGTTAACATTAGTCAGCAAACCTTGGAAGAAATGCGCTCAACCAGAAAAGGCAAGCTTAGCCAGCTGACCAGGCGCATGAACATAATTAAAGAATTAATGAATGACACTACTTGTGCTGGTGAAGTGAAATCTAATGAGGAAATGTACAAAACAAAATTGGATGAATTTAAAGAAGCTCACTCACAGTATCAGTGCTCGTTAAATAAAGAAGATTGTGACAATGATACAAAAACTTGGTTTGAACCAAAGTGGGCAGTGATAACAGAGTTCCTTTCCTCTCTTTCACAATGGTGGGCCAGCTTGGAAACCACTGAAGAGGCGACTGAAGAGGAGACCCATGACCACCTTGCTGTTGTTACTGATGATGTCAGGCCCGAAGACAGTGCTTCAGCAGTAAGAGATCATGGATCCCAAATGTCAAAGAGACAAAACCGCTCTGTCCTATCTACACACTCATCTTCTTCACGCATACAGGCAGAGGCTGAACGGGCAACCCTTCTGGTGAAAGCCGCTGCATTAAAAGAAAAACATGCTTTAGAGGAAAAGGAGGAACAACTTAACCGTGAAAAAGAACAACTAAGAAAAAGGAAAGAGCTGTTGAATATACAAACAGAATTAGCAGCAGCATCAGCCAAAATATCTGTTCTGAAATCTGCTGAAGATTATGAAGATAATCCCGACTCAACAACCATGGATGGCATGAATGAATATTTTGAGAAACACATGGACAAAGACGACACACTGGACTTTAAAGACATCGCCATGACGCCTAGTGTAAAACCAAAGACTGGAACTACCTGGCATCATTCTACTGTCCATATGCCCGCACATTCTGAAGTCAACATGCTTCAACCTCGACGCACAGCAATGGCTCAACAGACTGCTGCCACCACCAGACCAAGTCATCAGACGGTACTGATCAGTGAAACACCAAGAATTTCACCGCCACCTACAACTGCAATGGCACGACAAACACAAGCTTCACAGGGAGGAGTAGAGCCTGATCAACTCCACACACTCCTTGAAAGCCAAAACAGCATCACAAGGTCTCTGGTAAGACATCAACAAATTGCCTTTCCGCCAAAAAGAGATTTAGTGCCTTTTGATGGTGATATTTTGCAGTACCAGTCATTTATCCGGTCTTTTGAACAAATTATTGAACCCAAAGTGGAGACCAGTGAAGAAAGACTGTCCTTTCTTGAGCAGTACACAAAAGGAGCTGCTCAAGAGCTTGTTAAGAGTTGTCAGTATTTGCCTTCTGACAGAGGTTTCCAAACAGCTAAAAATCTGTTAAAAGAAAATTATGGCAATGAATATAGGCTTGCCAGCGCCTATATAGGAAAGGCTCTTTCCTGGTCACCAATCAAGGCAGAAGACCTGAAAGCATTGCAGGCATACACTCTGTTTCTTAGAAGTTGCTGCAATTCAATAGAAAGTATGATGTATATGGATGAATTGAATCTGGCGTCCAACCTCAAAGCCATAGTGTTCAAACTTCCTCACAAAATCCGTGACAGATGGAGGTCGGTCGCTTCAGATATGCAAACACAAAATAATACAAGAGTAACATTCTACAATCTTGTTGAATTCCTTGAGAAACAAGTTCGCATCTATTCTGACCCCGTGTTTGGCAACATCTTAGATGGCCCTCAGAATAAAGACAAATCATCAAAACCTTTGTCCAAACCCAAATCTACTGGCAACTTCGCCACAACAATTGACCAACTGACTAGGCCAGTATATTGTGGATTCTGCAGGGGTACGCACACACTTGCACAGTGCTCAAGTTTAAGAAAAAGGTCTAACAAAGAGAAAATTGACTTCTTAAGAAAAAACGGAATCTGTTTTGGATGTCTTGCAAAAGGACACATCAGCAAGGACTGCAAAAGGCGCCTGACATGCGATGTATGTAAGAAACCACATCCTGGACTACTACACATAGAGAATCAACAAATGACGAGCAAAGATGCAGAGATGCAGAGACCTCCTGTGGACCATGACGGTGATCAATCTGTTACCTTAAAATCTTGTGGGCATATTGGGGCCGGTAAGAATGAATGTGCACTTTCCATTGTTCCTGTCCAGGTAAAGAGTAACAAAAGTGATCAGATAATTGAGACATATGCTTTCCTCGATTCAGGCAGTTCTGCTACCTTTTGCACTGAACAATTAATGTCAAAATTACACATTAAAGGAAGAAAAACCAACATTATGTTGCACACCTTGAGTCAAGAGAAATGCATCCCCTCATATCTAGTCACAGGACTTGAAGTTGCTGGATTAAACTGTTCTGACTTTGTTGCTTTACCAGATGCCTATACCCAGCATGAGATGCCTGTGACGAAGGAGAACATGATCAGAAAGGAAGATCTCTCAAAATGGTCATATCTGCAAAAGGTGACGTTACCTGTTATTGATGCCAAAGTTGAGTTACTAATTGGATCAAATGCTCATAGAGTCATGGAACCCTGGGAGGTGATTAATAGCGAACAAGGTGGACCTTTCGCCATAAAAACACACCTAGGATGGGTTGTTAATGGCCCTCTTAGAGGCTATGATCCTGGCACAACTAACTGTCCAGCAGTCATATGCAATAGGATCTCAATAGCCAGGATAGAGGAACTTTTGATTAGTCAGTATAATCAAGATTTCAGTGAAAGAGCATCAGAAGACAAACCTGAAATGTCAGTAGAAGATAAGAAATTCATGAAATGTGTGAATGGCAGCGTAACACTGGAAGATGGACACTATGTTCTGGATTTACCCTTCAGGAGAGAAAATCAAGTCCTGCCAAATAACCGATCTGTGGCAGAACAGCGCCTCCATGGCCTGAAGAAAAAATTCCAAAGACATGAGCAATTCAAAAAAGAATACAGTGAGTTTATGTCAGAGATTATTGAAAAGAAATATGCTGAAGTGGTACCGTGTGAACAGCTAGAGAAGGCAGATGGCAGAGTGTGGTACATCCCACACCATGGGGTGTACCACCCCAAGAAGAAAACCTTAAGAGTTGTCTTTGACTGCAGTGCATCCTACCAAGGAGCCTCACTCAATTCAGAATTACTACAAGGCCCAGACTTAACAAACACCTTAGTCGGAGTACTTGTCAGATTCAGGCTCGAGCCAGTTGCTGTAATGGCAGACATCCGCTCCATGTTCCACCAAGTGAGGGTATCAGCCAAAGATGTGGACTTCTTAAGATTTCTCTGGTGGCCTGAAGGTGATGTAGATCAAAGAGCAATGGAGCACCGCATGCTTGTCCACTTGTTCGGAGCAGTGTCATCTCCAAGCTGCGCAAGCTTTGCCTTAAAGAGGACAGCAGAAGACAACAAAGGTAACTTTGCCTCAGAAGTCATCAATACTATTAAAAACAATTTTTATGTTGATGATTGTTTAAAGTCGCTGCCCTCAGATCAGGAAGCTGTGCAACTCGTTGAGGACCTGTCAGCTGCCTGTCAGACGGGAGGATTCTACCTCACCAAATGGGCAAGTAACAGCCGCACAGTGCTCTCTGCTATCCCCCAAGAAGATCGAGCCAAAGAAGTCAAGATGTTGGACTTGGAGAAAGATGAACTGCCAATGGAGAGGGCCCTTGGACTCCAGTGGTGCGTCGAGAATGATGCATTCATGTTTAAGATCACACTGAAACACAAACCACTCAGTAGAAGGGGCTTACTATCTGTTGTTAGCTCAGTGTATGATCCACTCGGCTTCTTAGCCCCAGTCATCTTACCTGTCAAGCATATGCTCCAGCAGTTATGCAAGGAAAAGTATGGATGGGATGAACCAATTCCCTCTGCAACATCTCAAAAGTGGATAGAGTGGACATCTAGTCTCGAGAAGCTGAATGACTTCAGTGTTGCTCGTTGCATTAAATCAAAGCACTTTGGAAATCCAATACGGGCCCAACTGCATCACTTTTCAGATGCCTGTGAATATGGCTATGGCACTGCAAGTTACCTGCGGATGGAGAATGACCGGGGCGAAGTCTGCATCTCCTTCATGATGGGTAAAGGAAGATTGGCTCCTTTGAAGCAGATGACAATCCCCAGAATGGAGCTCTCCGCGGCAGTGCTGTTAGTCAGAGCGGATAAAATGCTCAGGTTAGAGCTGCAAATTGAACTTGAAAGCTCAGTGTTTTGGACTGATAGTCAGACAGTCTTGAAGTACATAGCCAATGAGCATGCACGGTTCCACACATTCGTCGCCAATCGGATATCCATTATCCATGAAAATTCCAGCTTGTCCCAGTGGAGATTTGTGGGAACAAAATCAAACCCAGCTGATGACGCGTCAAGAGGCTTGACTGTCGAAAAATTCCTAGAATGCAGACGGTGGATAGAAGGCCCAACCTTTCTCTGCAAACCAGAAGCTGAATGGCCAGTTCATCCTATCGACTTTGACTCCCAGCTCAGCCCAATGGTTGATCTAGAGGTAAAAAAGAAAGTTACTGTCTTGAGTACTGACGTCGTTCATGATAAAGAAAGCCCAACCATTCAACTACTATCATACTTTTCAGATTGGCTGAAACTTAAAAAGGCAGTAGCTTGGCTCTTGAAATTTAAGAATGTATTGAAGACCCTTGCAAAGCAAAGAAAGAAAATCAAATCCACAAGCCTAGACGCTCAAAGCAAAGAAGTTGCTTTAAAGATGCAAGCCTTCAAATCAACATTGGGTGGTCAGAGCCTTAACATTGAAGACCTGGAAATGGCAGAGAAGGTAATTATTGGAATAAGCCAAAGACAAACATTCCCCAAGGAATTGGCCAAACTGGAAATGGCGCCATCTAGTGTGCAAAGAACAAGTTGCATATTTAAGTTGGATCCAGTGTTGGACAGTGGCATACTGAGAGTTGGTGGACGCCTCTCCAGGTCAGCCATGCCTGAGCAAGTAAAACATCCAGTCATTCTGCACAAGAGTCATCCAATCTCCTCTCTGATATTACGCCACATCCATGAGCACACAGGCCATAGTGGAAGAAACCATGTTCTCTCCGAACTTCGTAAAAGGTACTGGATCACAAATGCAAACTCTGCAGTTAGAAGCATAATTAACAAATGTGTTACCTGCAGGCGAGTAGCTGGAAGAACAAGAATACAAAAGATGGCAGACTTACCGCAAGAAAGATTAATGCCCGACCTGCCCCCCTTTACAAATGTGGGAATGGATTATTTCGGCCCAATTGAAACCAAGCGGGCCAGAAGCCTTGTGAAACGGTACGGGGTAATCTTTACGTGCATGTCTAGCAGGGCAGTGCATCTTGAGATGGCATACTCTTTAGACACAGACTCCTGCATCTGCGCTATCAGAAGGTTTACGTGTCGCAGAGGTCAAGTCTCTCACATTCGCTCAGATAACGGGACCAACTTGGTAGGTGCTGAAAAGGAACTACGAAAAGCTCTTGCGTGTTTAGATCAGGACAAAATGAGAAATTCCCTGCTTAAAGATAACATTAAATGGTCTTTCAACCCTCCAGCGGCATCTCACCATGGCGGTGTATGGGAGAGAATCATCAGAATGGTGAGAAAAGTGCTTTTGTCAGTTTTGCACCAGCAAGTACTCGATGATGAGGGCCTATGTACCATCCTATGTGAAGTAGAGGCAATCCTCAACAGTCGGCCCATCACTACCACGTCACCTGACCCACATGATCTTGAAGCTCTGACACCTAACCATGTTCTTCTCTTAAAGTCTAAACCTGTTCTACCACCAGGGATTTTTCAGAAGTCTGACATGTATCTGAGACGCAGGTGGAAACAAGCCCAATACATGGCTGATTTGTTTTGGAAGAGGTGGGCCCAAGAATATTTACCACTGTTACAAGAACGGCAAAAATGGATAAATCCAAGAAAGAACATCCAAATAGGAGACATAGTCTTGATTGTGGACGCAACAGCACCCCGAGGGTCCTGGACGTTGGGAAGAGTCCTACAAACCTTTCAAGATGGTAAAGGGCTGGTCCGTTCAGTACAGATCAAAACCAAGACTAGTGTTCTTGAGCGACCCATCACAAAAGTCTGCCTGTTGGTGGAAGACTGCCCCCCTGACCACCAACCCCAATCAACTCATTGAAAGTATGTAATCTTTTTATTTAAAGACATACAGTATGTTTAAAGGCTCCATCTTATTTCAGTTTTTTATAATTGTATTACATTCACATTGCATACAATTAGGGGCCGGAAATGTTGGAGCGAAATTAACCTTTTCTGTGTGAGTGTCCTCTGTGCTCCCTCTGCAGGCCTGGAGTCTAATGTCTAATCTCATGTCTCCACCCCAAAGACATTAATACCTGCACAGGGCCAGACTGAGTGTGGCTGATTGGAGGCAACAGCTTTCTTACGTCTGTCTCCTGCCCTCAAGCTGGATTGATTGTTTATTTAAAACCTTTTCATTTCTTGTTTATTTATATGTTTAAAGTTAAAATAAATCCTCAAGCATTGAGGTTAAATCATATCTTTTCTTGTGGACAATCCATTTTTGAGACAAGGACAGTCAGTCATGAAACTACTCTCAATCAGTTACATGGAATCTTGGTAAAAGGCCAATACATATACACACATAGATATATACACATAGATATACACACATAGATATATACACACATAGATATATACACATAGATATATACACACATATATATATATACACATAGATATATACACATAGATATATACACACATAGATATATACACATAGATATATACACACATAGATATATACACATAGATATATACACACATATATATATACACATAGATATATACACACATATATATATACACATAGATATACACACATAGATATATACACATAGATATATACACACATATATATACACATAGATATATACACATAGATATATACACATAGATATATACACACATAGATATATACACATAGATATATACACACATAGATATATACACACATAGATATATACACACAGATATATACACACAGATATATATACACATAGATATATACACATAGATATATACACACATATATATATACACACATAGATATATACACATAGATATATATACACATAGATATATATACACATAGATATATACACATAGATATATACACACATAGATATATACACACATAGATATATACACATAGATATATACACACATAGGTATATACACATAGATATATATACACATAGATATATACACACATAGATATATACACATAGATATATACACACATAGATATATACACATAGATATATACACATAGATATATACACACATAGATATATACACATAGATATATACACATAGATATATACACACATAGATATATACACACATAGATATACACACATAGATATATACACAAATAGAGTGGGAGCTAAACTGAATTTGGTTTGCTTTATTGATTACAAAGTACTAACATTTTTAATCATCATGGTAAAACACACTGATAAAACAAGCACACAAGTGTGTGTATTTAAAAATAGAGCGGGGTAATGTCATCAATCAAACCATCAAAGTCCTCATCCTCTGTTTCTGATTCCAACAGCAGCTAAATCTCCATCAAACATGCCAGCTTCACTTTCTTCACCATCAGAGTCACTTTCCTCTAAACGATGCGTTATAATCCGCTGGAAGTTACTGTGCTACCGTAGTCCTGGTCTGGATGGAGAAATGGCACCGAAACGAAAGCACCAAGACGGAAATGTTCAATTTTCATTTCTTCTGCTGCTTTACTGCTTTTAGTCCAATGGTGACTGTCAGAACACTTCTCCCACTTGTTGTTTGCTCTGTGATCCACTGATCCAGTCTCTGCTCTGTGATCCACTGATCCAGTCTCTGCTCTGTGATCCACTGATCCAGTCTCTGCTCTGTGATCCACTGATCCAGTCTTTGCTCTGTGATCCAGTCTTTTCTCTGTGATCCACTGATCCAGTCTCTGCTCTGTGATCCACTGATCCAGTCTTTGCTCTGTGATCCAGTCTTTTCTCTGTGATCCACTGATCCAGTCTCTGCTCTGTGATCCACTGATCCAGTCTCTGCTCTGTGATCCACTGATCCAGTCTTTGCTCTCCAATCCACTGATCCAGTCTTTGCTCTGTGATCCAGTCTTTTCTCTGTGATCCACTGATCCAGTCTCTGCTCTGTGAACCAGTCTTTTCTCTGTGATCCACTGATCCAGTCTCTGCTCTGTGATCCACTGATCCAGTCTCTGCTCTGTGATCCACTGATCCAGTCTTTGCTCTCCAATCCACTGATCCAGTCTTTGCTCTGTGATCCACTGATCCAGTATCTGCTCTGTGATCCACTGATCCAGTCTCTGCTCTGTGATCCACTGATCCAGTCTTTGCTCTCCAATCCACTGATCCAGTCTTTGCTCTGTGATCCACTGATCCAGTCTCTGCTCTGTGATCCACTGATCCAGTCTCTGCTCTGTGATCCACTGATCCAGTCTTTGCTCTGTGATCCAGTCTTTTCTCTGTGATCCACTGATCCAGTCTCTGCTCTGTGATCCACTGATCCAGTCTTTGCTCTGTGATCCACTGATCCAGTCTTTGCTCTGTGATCCACTGATCCAGTCTCTGCTCTGTGATCCACTGATCCAGTCTCTGCTCTGTGATCCACTGATCCAGTCTTTGCTCTCCAATCCACTGATCCAGTCTTTGCTCTGTGATCCACTGATCCAGTCTCTGCTCTGTGATCCACTGATTCAGTCTCTGCTCTGTGATCCACTGATCCAGTCTTTGCTCTGTGATCCAGTCTTTTCTCTGTGATCCACTGATCCAGTCTCTGCTCTGTGATCCACTGATCCAGTCTCTGCTCTGTGATCCACTGATCCAGTCTTTGCTCTCCAATCCACTGATCCAGTCTTTGCTCTGTGATCCACTGATCCAGTCTCTGCTCTGTGATCCACTGATCCAGTTTCTGCTCTGTGATCCACTGATCCAGTCTTTGCTCTCCAATCCACTGATCCAGTCTTTGCTCTGTGATCCACTGATCCAGTCTCTGCTCTGTGATCCACTGATCCAGTCTCTGCTCTGTGATCCACTGATCCAGTCTTTGCTCTGTGATCCACTGATCCAGTCTCTGCTCTGTGATCCACTGATCCAGTCTTTGCTCTGTGATCCACTGATCTGGTCTCTGCTCTGTGATCCACTGATCCAGTCTCTGCTCTGTGATCCACTGATTCAGTCTTTGCTCTGTGATCCACTGATCCAGGCTCTGCTCTGTGATCCACTGATCTAGTCTCTGCTCTGTGATCCACTGATCCAGGCTCTGCTCTGTGATCCACTGATCCAGTCTCTGCTCTGTGATCCACTGATCCAGTCTTTCCTCCAACTCGTACCACCTGTCTTATGTCTTAAACTCAGCTGTGTAGCTGATTTCCTTCAGTTTAAACTGTGCTTTATCAGCGTGTCTCTTTACCATTTTCAGGTTGTTAAAACAACGATGTTCTGCATAACGCACATCCCCGTTATTTTATCTACAATCCATGCCCACACTTCCCCTACATACACACATAGGGAGCACCAACATTTTGAAGAACATAGAAGACTTTGATGTGGCCTTATAGTCGTGAAAATACAGTAAATTAATTACCATATGTTTGAGAATGTGCAGCAACCGTTTTAACTTCTCTTTTACTGTTTATTTCTCTGTTCAGTTCCATCAGTTAAAAACCCAACAGCTTGAGCTGTTGTTCCTTAATGTGTGTGTTACTGTGTGTATATTGGACTTTTCTGGGCTGATTCTCTAACACTCGTCCCGCTCCAGTAAACCAGTTATCTCTCTGCTGCTGAACACACACACTCCACTGAAAGTGTGTGTGTCACAGCGTGGACACTGCTGCAGATAAATGTGTAGAGCAGTCATGCATTGACGTGACCTTATTATGTTGCATGTGTGTTTGATGTATCTGGACTTCTGCATTGTGTGTGTGTGTGAGTGTGTGTGTGTGTGTGTGTGTGTGTGTGTGTGTGTGTGTGTGTGTGTGTGTGTGTGTGTGTGTGTGTGCTGCAGTGCATTTTATGTCAGGGTAACAGGGTTTTGAATAATTGTACCTTGTTTATCTGGATGTGAATCATGACATGAGGAATCTGTTTGTATTTATTAAGATAAGATAAGATAAGATAAAACTTTATTGATCCCACAACGGGGAAATTTGTCTGTTACTGCAGCGTTACAGAATAAAGAAAAGAAAATAAAGCTGAAGAAGATAAAAAAACTATAAAAAAATAAAAAACACACAACACAATGTACAATGCACAAACACCCACACATTTATATATATAATAAAGTAAAATGCACAGCAATGTACAAATTTTGCAACCCTATACACACACACAGCGGCTATTTAAAGGTTTTTTAGGAAATACATCAACATGCAGCATATGAACACACACACACACACACACACACACACACACGCAAACACACACACACACACACACATTTATATATATAATAAAGTAAAATGCACAGCAATAGGGTCCACTTGTATTATGTGTTTACTTGAGAATCTGGACTAATATATTAAAAATACAAATTCAAGAAAACACAGATTTTCTAATTGTAAAAAATATCACCTAAAAATATATTTTCAACTACAAACCCAGATTTGTGTGTGCGTGTGTGCGTGTGTGTGTGTGTGGCAGGTGTGTGTGTGTGTGTGGCAGGTGTGTGTGTGTGTGTGTGTGTGTGTGTGTGGAGCCTCAGGCGTTATGTTGCTGCATAGTAAGAGGCTGCACGGTCCAGTAGCAGCCCTTTGTCCATAGGGTCACACACACACACACACACACACACACACCATTAGACAGAACAGCTGCTGGTTCTGCTCAGGTAAGTGCTGGTTTAACTGGTTTAATTCCTGCAAGTTTTGTACTATCCTTTATTGTGTGGAGTTTCTATTATTATTCAACTCAGCCTTTTTCCTCCCACATGTTGTGTGTTCACAGGAGCACAAACTGAATCTGAATAAAGACACAGACACACACAAACTAAAATAAAACACACATTTAGCTCCGACAAGACTAATTTTATTCTGATGATGAGGCTTTGTTCTTGGACAAACAAACAGATATTTTGCTGCTGTAACTTCGTGTGCTTTGACCCCCTCGGGTTTTTAGTTTAATTTGAGTGCACCGCTATCAAAGAAACCGGCTTCCCTCCAACTACCGATCAAAGCTGTTGTTTACAGCAGAGACTGAGGCTGATTGTTCGAATTACTGCTGCAGACCTGTGGTTAACACACGATTATACACAGCAGATGGCTGCCTGCTCAGTATAATCAAACTACATCACACAACTTGTTGGGTCATGGTGCTCCTGGAAATCTGGGGAAAACCCACACACTTCGAACAAAAAAGACAAGAACTAATTACCGTATTTTCAGGACTATAAGGCCACATCCAAGTCTTCTATTTTCTTCTAAATGTTGGTGCTCCCTATGTGTGTATGTAGGGCAGGGGTGTCAAACTCAGGTCCTGGAGGGCCGAGTGGGTGCAGGTTTTTGTTCCAACCAGGCAGTTACACACCTGATTCTACTAATGAAGGTCCTCAGCAAGAGCTCTATTGGTTGATTAGTAGAACCAGGTGTGTTACTGCCTGGTTGGAACAAAAACCTGCACCCACTCGGCCCTCCAGGACCTGAGTTTGACACATGTGATGTAGGGGAAGTGTGGGCATGGATTGTAGATAAAATAACGGGGATGTGCGTTATGCAGAACATCGTTGTTTTAACAAGCTGAAAATGGTAAAGAGACACGCTGATAAAGCACAGTTTAAACTGAAGGAAATCAGCTACACAGCTGAGTTTAAGACATAAGACAGGTGGTACGAGTTGGAGGAAAGACTGGATCAGTGGATCACAGAGCAGAGACTGGATCAGTGGATCACAGAGCAGAGACTGGATCAGTGGATCACAGAGCAGAGACTGGATCAGTGGATCACAGAGCAGAGACTGGATCAGTGGATCACAGAGCAGAGACTGGATCAGTGGATCACAGAGCAAAGACTGGATCAGTGGATCACAGAGCAAAGACTGGATCAGTGGATCACAGAGCAGAGACTGGATCAGTGGATCACAGAGCAGAGACTGGATCAGTGGATCAGTGTAATCAATACTTAAATAAAGCACAACCAAACTCAGTTTAGCTCCCACTCTGTGTATATTCCTATGTGTATGTATATATCTGTGTGTGTGTATATATCTATGTGTATATATCTATGTGTGTATATATCTATGTGTGTATATATCTATGTGTATGTATATATCTATGTGTATATATCTATGTGTATATATCTATGTGTATATATCTATGTGTGTATATCTATGTGTATATATCTATGTGTATGTATATATCTATGTGTATATATCTGTGTGTATGTATATATCTATGTGTATATATCTGTGTGTGTGTATATATCTATGTGTATATATCTATGTGTATATATCTATGTGTATATATCTATGTGTGTATATCTATGTGTATATATCTATGTGTATGTATATATCTATGTGTATATATCTGTGTGTATGTATATATCTATGTGTATATATCTGTGTGTATATATCTATGTGTGTATATCTATGTGTATATATCTATGTGTGTATATATCTATGTGTATATATCTATGTGTATATATCTATGTGTGTATATCTATGTGTATATATCTATGTGTGTATATATCTATGTGTATATATCTATGTGTATATATCTATGTGTATATATCTATGTGTATATATCTATGTGTGTATATCTATGTGTATATATCTATGTGTGTATATATCTATGTGTATATATCTATGTGTATATATCTATGTGTGTATATATCTATGTGTATATATCTGTGTGTATGTATATATCTATGTGTATATATCTGTGTGTGTGTATATATCTATGTGTATATATCTGTGTGTGTGTATATATCTATGTGTATATATCTATGTGTATATATCTATGTGTATATATCTATGTGTGTATATCTATGTGTATATATCTATGTGTGTATATCTATGTGTGTATATATCTATGTGTGTATATATCTATGTGTATGTATATATCTATGTGTGTATATATCTGTGTGATGGGAGGAATAACCAGTAATCTGATTACTCTCATCATTAGATATTTTAATATTTCCGTCATAATGCTGTAACACAGAAATGCAGCTTGTTACTAATATTGAAAGCAGTTTTTTTGATCATAGATAGTTGAACTTGTATTGTGGGAGGAGGAAGAATCAACTTCAAGGTAACTGGTTACTTTTATAATTAGTAATCATGTACTAATTTAGTACTTTTGGAGCAGTAACTATTAACTAACTAGTTCCTTTTTTATAAATACTGCTCTGAAAGACAAAGAGACAGCCTCCACTGACAGTTTCAGATGTAATTATGGACACAGAATCACATCAGTGGTCTGTTTTAGCCTTTTTGTTTTAATTAACTGTTTATAAAATCGATTTTATATAAGGAAATAAGCTCAAATATGAGATCAAGGATCATTTTAGACAGAATTTATTCCTGGTTCAAAAACTTTTTTTCTCTGGGTCTCAGGAGGTTAATGGTATCATATTTGCACTTTGCAACACACACACACACACACACACACACACACACACACACACACACACACACACACACACACCATGAGTCACATTGTTGGCATTTCCTTTTTTCTCTAGCATTACATCATCATTGTTGATAACCTCTGCTGTCATCTCCCCTGTGTGTGTGTGTGTGTGTGTGTGTGTGTGTGAGGCTGTAACTAACTACTTCTCCTCCTGACCTATACACAGATATATAGCTGCTGTAACCGGGTGTCAAGTGGCCTGAAGCTTCCTCCTGCCCTTCCTGTGGGATTCTGGGAGTTGTGGTTAATGTACTAGAGCTGCTCAATAACCAGATGAACGCTTTTCCTATCAAATAGGCTTCTTGTGTGTGTTTTTAGTATTAAAGCATTTAGTGTCTGTATAGAAAAGAAAGTCTACAATCTAGAGGTATTGATTATCGACACCATTAAGTGGGATGTGACACCTTTAGAATCCTCATCATCTGGTTTCAGCTGCTCATTAAAAGTCGAGAAGAACCAGCAGCTGCTCTGAACAGGAACAACAGGAATTAGCTCTTTAAGCTGCTTTGTTTGGCCTAAATCATCTAACAATGGGCTATAGATCTTTTTCAATCAGTCTCCTACCAGAGTATTGATTGAATTTGAAATATAGCCAATGAACAATTATTGTTTGCTGTGGAACTGATGTGATGTTTTCTTTTTGAAGTTATTTGACAATTTTTTCTGTTTGTGTTTCAGATATTTCCAGGATTTCCTACTACACAGGTGAGTTTCTGATCTTCTTGTTGTTTTATACATGAAACGTTTTATTTATAGGTTAAAACACCCAGAACACCAGAACAGATGTCACAGTTATTGAGTTATTGCTTTATTCATTTGGGTTAAGTTATGGTTGTTACGGTGTGCGTGTGTGTGTGTGTGTGTGTGTGTGTGTGTTATTTCATAATGATGAACGATCATTTACTGACTGTTTACAGTATATACACACAGTGTGTGTGTATGTTGTTTGTGTTCAAAATAAAATTATAATATTTAATATTGTAGGTGGATTAAATATTTAAAATGTATCTTTTTTTGATTGATTGCATTGATACACTTGCATAAAGAAATAAAAGTGAAAAAATGACAATACAAAAACACAATTAATTTCAAGGGTATTTTTCAAAGGGTTTTTTAAGCTTCAGTTGTTGAATTTCTCTTGTTTGATTCATTTTTCAAGAGTTTTAGTTTTTGAACGTTTTTTAACTCATAGACTTTGTTTAGCACAGATCATAAATCTGTTTAACAACAATATACCTTAACTTTCTGCATCAAAAACACAACACAACATTTGATAAGTTTAGAATTGTCCATCATTATTTAGAAGGGAACACAATAAGAAAACGACATAAATGATTGAGGCTGGTGAACCAGCTGGTGTTGGCTCCTTGAATATTAACAGGAAGGAAGAAGGTCTGGAATTTAACTTGGATGAATCACTGTGATCTAAAGTGAAGCTTTAAACAATATCAGGACTTGAGTTATATTTAGATTATTTATGTGGATTAGTTTACAGTTACAGTTATTTATATTAAAAACAGACGTAAAATCAACCTGTCAATATATTGTCATTTCACATGTTTTATAAATCAAATTACCGTAGACTTAAAAGCTGATTAAAAGTTTTTATTGCAGCCCAGAGGACTATTTCCGTTTTTGTTTCATTCAGCAGTTTCAGGTGTTTGTATTTTCCCTGAGCTAATAATATAATAATATGTTTATGAACACAAATCAAGATGGAGGAGGAGGAGAGATGCTGGCTCCCTCCCAGAGGAGCTCCTCTTTCATGGCAACATCCTCCCTCTGACAAAAGGCTTTCAGTAGCACACACACACACACACACACACACACACACGCTCACTCTACTAAAACCCCCCATCATGTTTTTGTAACAATGGCAGATGCCTGAGATGGAACACGCATTATGGGAAACACACACACACACACACACACACACACACACACATACACTTGTCCTCTCAACAGTCTGTTAATCTTGTTTATTGCAGTAAGAATTAAAGTGTGTGTCCTGGTGGTATTTGTTCAGTCTTCAGTCCTCAGCACTGCCTCTAGATGGTCGGATGGTGGAGGTGGAGATGAGGTGAATGGAGGTGAATGGAGGTGACTGGAGGTGAATGGAAATGAACTGAGATGACTGGAGGTGAAAGGAGATGTTTCGTGATGATGGAAGGACCCTTGAGGACCAGGTGGAGACAGGCAGCTTGAAGGTTAAATGATGAGAACTTGTGCTTTGGACCTGATCAGGATATTGTTTGCAGCTGCTAGTTTACATGTGTTTGAGAGGACATTTTCCATTTGATTGATTTATTTTGAAAGAAATAACAATCTGGTTATTTGTTCTGTTTGGGTCAGATGTTTGGAACCAGAACCAGAGCAGGACCTGCCTCATTAAACAGTGGCTAATAAGGATCTGTTTAGTTTAACATGGGAGGATACAGTGTTCAGTGATGATAAAGATCTAGATTTGTCTTTTGATGGTGATGTTTCTGTTGGTTTAATCTTCAGTCAGTGAAATATGTGTCTGTTTAATATGAAGTATTTAATTCCTAATATAAGACCAACATTCTGCTCTGAGTGCAGCTTCCTAAAGGGAAGTGGGAGGGTTTTCAGATGAACAGCAGAGAGCAGGATTAGCATATTAATAGTTTCTGGCTCCTCCTGCAGCTCCACTTCTGGTCCTTTTCCTCTCATTCATCCCAACAATCGCAGCTTCTCCCGGTGTCTCTGCTCTGTTCAGCTTCAGCCTGTCTGTGGTCGTTGTGTCTGTGGCCTCTCACCGACCCACTGGATCGGCCTGGTTGAAATAACCCAAACTCCTCGCTGAGCGATGGCTGCTTGACGCTTCCACGGCAACGGCGTAACCGGGGAGCCCGGGTGTGGGGCAGAAATGCACCAATAAACACTCAGAGGCCCCGCTGAGGAGGACCAGGGTCCAGGACTGAGGATAAGACGGATTTCACGTCTCTAGGGATAGTTCAGGAAAAGATTCACGCGATAGGACTTTCCTGATGCATTAGAGGAAGCGTTTGGAACAGGAAACGACTGTTTTCAGCCTGATTATTATGTGTTTAGGAGTTTTCTGCAGCATCTTCAGACTCTACACAAGACTTCAACTTTTTGAAGATTCTGCTGTTTATTCCTGGAAGAATCTGTTGGAGGCGTCGTCCTTGTGTGTGTGTGTGTGTGTGTGTGTGTGTGTGTGTGTGTGTGTGTTTGTGTTTACATAACCGCCTGAAGTGTGTGTGTGATGCGTGGTTGTGAAGCCACAAGCTGTCTGTCTGTGTTCAGCACAGACGCTCACAGGCAGGGACAGACATGCGTATCCATGGCGACGAGTGGCTGTAGCCCCTTCCCCATGTGTTGGGACAGAGGTATGAATGAAATCTCTTTAAACACACACACACACACACACAACCAGCATGAAGCCGCTCCGCTGCGACATCTGACTCCATGGGAACTGACTTGGTGTAGAGCCAAAGCTGCAGAAGAAGGGTGTGTGTGTGTGTGTGTGTGTGTGTGTGTGTGTGTGTGTGTGTGTGTGTGTGTGTGTGTTGAGAGGTTTAAAAACTGAAATGCAGCAGATTGATTTGTTGACATTAACATCATTACCATTAGAAATTGGCAAAGTAACTTGGAAACACATTTTGCAGAAACTGTACAGTCTTTCCTCTGGCGTGTGTGTGTTCCCTCTCTCTTTCTCTCAGGTGTAATTAACTACTAGAGCATATCAGTTTTCCCTTAATGGAGCAGAGAGGAGAAGAACAGGAAGGGGAGAGTGAAACAGATATCAGCATCAGGATTAAACCTGCACACTGATTAGAGTTAGGATAGAAACGCTGCTGAAATTCCAGGAAGTGTCAGCATCAGGATGGGGTGCATTGTCTTCTCTCTGTTTGAAACTCCAAACCTTGACCTGGGCTGCACTTCTTTATATTTATCTCTGGATGCTCATTGTTCAGTGTTTTTCATCTGGCTGCAGTTGCTGTGACGTCAGTCAGCTGCTGAGCAGAGTTTATTGTAGCAGGAACAAACTCAACAACAGAAATACAAAACTTTTAATTTATGTGTTTGGCTTCTGAACTGAACATTTTATAAAACATCAATGTCACTTTATTGATTATCCGTTTTTTGGCGATTAATGCTTATTCTTCCGATTCTGATAATTTTCCTGGTCCTGATTGTTTTTCTGGTTCTGATACTCCTGGTTCTGATTGCCCATCAGAATATGACAGACACCTAGCAGCAGCAGTGACAGCAGGGAACACCATGGCCACCCCCTACCTGGACCCCAACCTGAACCACGGCCTCCTGGTGGGAGGAGCCAAATCTCGTCTGAGTGCGGGAGGGTCGGACCGGACCGTGGCGGGCTCCGTGGACCGGGTCCTGAAAGTCTTCCACCACTTCGAGACTAACACCGAGAACAGCTGCTGGTCGTCTAACATCAGATATGGAGACGCCACCGACGTCCGGGTCAGAAACGATGGGTTCTATAACAGAACCAGTTCACTGGTTTAAACATGTAGCCCAGTGGTGTTTAATGTGGAAAAATACTTTATACCGTATTTTCACGACCATAAGCATAAGGTACCATACTAAAAGGTGCAGTCTCAGTTTTGTTTGTCATTACTGTATTTAACACACACATAAGGAACCTAACTATAGGGGAGGGTTTATATACACACATAGATATATACACACATAGATATATACACACATAGATATACACACATAGATATACACACACATAGATATACACACACATAGATATATACACACATAGATATATACACACATAGATATACACACATAGATATACACACACATAGATATACACACACATAGATATATACACACATAGATATATACACACATAGATATATACACACATAGATATACACACATAGATATACACACACATAGATATACACACACATAGATATACACACACATAGATATATACACACATAGATATATACACACATAGATATACACACATAGATATACACACACATAGATATACACACATAGATATCCTCTAAATGATGCATTATAATCCAATGGAAGTTGCTGCGCTACCGTAGTCCTGGTCCCGATGGAAAAATGGCACCGAAACGAAAACACCAAGACGGAAATGTTAAATTTTAATTTCCTCTGCTAGCTTTACTGCTTTTAGTTGAATGGTGACTGTTGGAACACTTTTCCCACTCGTGCTTTACTTGCTGATCCACTCATCCAATGATCGAATCTTTGCTCTGTGATCCACTGATCCAGTCTTTGCTCTGTGTTGTCTGCAAGTTGTCTATTAATTGCAGAAAAACATATTGACAACAGGTCAAATTAAAACATAAGCTGCATGTTTGAGAATCAGGTGCTAAGCTAACTTTATTTTGAAAATCCAGTCAGAAGGATATCTCTACAACAATCAGGGATCAGTGAAAATATGTCTCTATGCTTCAGATACATGAAGAAACATGGAAAATGAGGCTAAATCTCCAAATGCAACTATCCCCTCTATTAACTATCGAGCCAGGAGCAAAGAGCTGAAACTAGTTTTTTACCAAATCTCCCTCAGATCTTTCTCAAAGAAAAGTGATTTGTTAGCGTCTTATTTTCCACCACAGATTTCCACATGAGTTTAATATAGCAGCTTGCTGATGTAAGTAGGATCAACTTAAAATAAACTACAGTAGCTGCCACTGGAGGAACATTCCACTGCCTGCTTTCTGGCTTCATTTCTGTTTGTAATGTTGCTGGAACTATTTTCTTCTTATTATATACTGAAGAGTGATGTTTTTATGTTGTTTTATGTCCTCTAATTGTTTCTGGTATGTCTTAGGGAATAGTCCTTTTATTATTAAAATTTTAATTCCTTCAAATGGTAATTATAGATTTAAATATCAACTAGACAATTCATGCAGCAATTGTGAGAGTTCGGAGTGGGCTGTTGGGCTCTACTGTGGCTTTTTAAAACAGTTTGACACGAAAGATGCGATCCTAGGGTCCCTCTGGTCATTACTGCCAGGTTTGGTATGTGTGGGACATTTAGATCCAAAGTTATTAAGGAAAAACCAACAGCCAATTAGCTCTCAGTCTGTCATGTTGCAGGAGCTGGGACCGTTGCTACGGTTACTCATACACACAGCTGCAGCTCTTTGATGTAGAGGAGACCAATAAGGATCTTGACCGACAAAAGCTGTGTTGCGCTTGGAGGGTCATAGCACCAAAACCGTACAACTCTCAGCTTTCCTACTCACATTGGAGCGATTGGGAGGGCCGTGCCGACATTTTAAAGTAAAAATCATTTCCGTGCGATGAAAATTCAGGCCGTGTTGGCAAGTTAGAATTTTTTTTGGTTTCCATAGTTGGGCTGGCTACACCAGCCCAAACTAATTAATAATGACTTAGGAACAGTTTAGCTAAAGAACAGCCTCTCAGAACCTGTTAGGATCCACTGACTGTAAACACAGTATTATTTTACTGAATAACCGTCACTGTGGTGATGTATGATGCATAGCATTGTTTTTTAGAGCAGAATTCCTGGGGTTTGCTCTGATAAAGGTGACTCTGCACATTTCTCCAGGGCATCAGAACAATAGAGGTTTATTTACTACATGGTTTAAACTACAGAGACCAGACCACATGTGTCCAGGATCTGGGTCAGAGCTGCTAGGGGTATACAGAAAATACATAGCTCAGGGTTCAGGGAGTTTTATAGGCATTTTAATTCATCTGATTAATCTAATATACCTGTGTGACACCAAAAATAATTCCATGAATACTGAAGCTAGACAAAATGACCATATTTGACGTTATGACAGTGTTTGATGCTACTTGCATAAAAATAGCAGAACAGGAAACTAAGGATGTTGGGTAATGTAAAAGACACAGAGACTTTATCTTTCTGATGAAGATCAATGGACAGGAAGTCGGCATTTGACTCGTTCTTACCATACGGGATCTGACTAATACCTGGGAAATGAAGCCGAGTCAAAACAGATTCTCCAGTTGAACAGAGAGAGGAGTCTGTTTGTTTTAGAAACACATTGATATCACCTGAGTTGAGTGACCTGATTCTATAAATTCAACATTCGATAATTTCCGCCACAGGGCATCATCCAGAAGATCCTGGACATCCACAAAGTGCGCTGGACGTCGTGTTTCGGGCTGCGTCTCACCAGCGGCCAATCAGGAGAGCAGCTGCACTGGCTCCACCCAGATATGGGCGTGTCCCACGTCAGAGAGAAATATGAACAGAGCCGCCCAGCGGAGGAGTGGAGGTGAGAGGATGGAGTTTATAGAGTAACCACATCATTGTTGATGCTGCTCAGGTACTACTATATGCAAGTACTTCTACTTCAGGAATATCCTATTGTGGTACTTTTTACTCTGCTAAATTTAAAGGTAAATAATGCACTTACCTTTAATACTCAGACTATTTGTGACTAGTGATTTCTTTTTAGATTAAGATTTTTCCTGTAAAACATTACCTTATATAAACAGTATAAAGTACCAGATACAACAGGAAAATGTTATTTATCAAATCATGTCTTAGTAATTTAATAATTTACTCATTTTAAACAAATAGTCGCCAACCATTCTAATAATCTGTTAATGGATTAGAGTTGTTTTTTTCGATGGTTGGTCCAGCTTCTGTTCTCTGATTGTTTCCTGGTTTCTTTATTCTTCTATAATAGTAAACTGATGATCCTTGGGTTGTGGACTGTTAGTCTGGACAAAAAAAGGTTCAAAAAAATCTAGGTTCAATTTTCATCTTTGAGAAACACTGATCAACATTTAACAGCATTTAATGAACTAAATTATTAATCGAATAATCCTTCAATAATCAAAATAGTCATTAGTTGCAGTTCAATTCAACAGATCAGTACATAAGTAATAGCATACTTTATTAATCTTTTTAAGTACATTATGGTGATAATAATTGAATGAATAATGATTTATTTTCATAACGTGTTATTGCTAGTTTTAGTTAGGTAATGAACCTAAATAGCTGCATTGTTCTGATTTAATGATGATGCTTAGATTAATTGTGTAGGTGCTTGATGTCGTAAAGTTCATCAGCCAGCTGGTGATTTGAATTGTTATTTCAGACAAAGTCTGTGTATTGTGAACACAAGTGTTTTATGGCAGGCGATGAGAAGCAGTGTGAGGCGTCTGGTGGTGTCAGGCTGTTTGGATGTTAATGCTGTGGGATTTTTTACTGCTGACACTATGACAGCGTTAGGACCTCTGCAAAGAGGAGACAGAACCAGATGCTGCTTTGTCTCTAAGTCAACAGCTTTCTGTGTCATTCAGACTCTTCTACTCATCTCATTTACATCCCTGCACTTCATTTTAATTAAAGACCCGTCTGCCTCAGCCTGTTTCCTCTGTCAGCCTCAGGTTCTGTTTCATCTCCTCAGGTATGAACTCAGGATCAGGTACCTCCCAAAAGGCTTCGTGCAGCAGTTCACAGAAGACAAACCTACACTCAGTTACTTCTACCACCAGGTACACACACACACACACACACACACACGCAAATACATGCGCAAATACACACACAAATACACACACGCAAATACATAGACTCTCCCACACACACACACACACACACACACACGCAAATACATGCGCAAATACACACACAAATACACACACGCAAATACATAGACTCTCCCACACACACACACACACACACACACACATACACACACACACATACACACAAACACACACACACACACACACACAAATACACAAACACACACACACACAAATACACACACGCAAATACATAGACTCTCCCACACACACACACACACACACACATACACACACACACACACACACACACACACACACAAACACACACACACACACACACACACACACACAAATACACAAACACACACACACACAAATACACACACGCAAATACACAGACTCTCTCACACACAAACACACACACACATTTTCCCAATATTCTGAGACATATGGTGCTGCCAGATGACACTGTGTGTTTCCCTCAAAGTAATCTAGGTCAGTGATTTGTGTGTGTGTGTGTGTGTGTGTGTGTGTGTGTGTGTGTGTGTGTGTGTTTGTGTGTGCGTGCGTGCTTGTGAGCATGTGTGTGTGTGTGTGTTAGAATGACAGCTGATATTGCTGATATTTGTTGTAGTGTAAACATGTTTGAAATGTGTGTGTGTGCGTCCTCCAGGTGAAGAACGACTACATGGCAGAAATGGGGGAACAGGTAGAACAGGACGTAGCTCTTAAACTGGGCTGTCTAGAAATCAGGTATGAAGTTCACTAGTTTTATTTTAATGTTGTTGTACATGTAAAACGCATAGGATAGTGAGAAACGCAATTTCGATTCCTTTGTATGTCAATTAGATGTAAAGAAATTGACAATAAAATTGACTTTGACTTTAGAATTAGAATCAGATTTTTGAGGTTTGTGTGCACACAGAAGGAATTTAACTCCAGTTTTTACAGTTTTACAGTTTTACAATAGTTAAAATAACTTACAAAAACATAACAAACTATAATATAAATATGAAATACATAACACACACATGATTGGGGACTATGTAGACAAATATCTTGTGTACAGAATGTACAGCATATATTTAAATATATATATTTTTTATATACAACTTCTTTCATCTACACGCTTCAGCTAAATTCTGATCTGAACCAATTGCTGTTTCTCCGCTTGAGTTATTTTGGCATCAATCTGTCTGCCTCTCAGTTTTCATTATTCAGAGCAACACCCTCAAAACTCTAATCACTGATTTGTAGTTTTTTGTGCTGTGTGAACATAATTTACTTCCTGAAAACACTGAAATAACCTGGGTGTGACTGCAGTGATCCGTGTGTTGATCTTGTTCTCCTCCATGTCCCGCTGGTTTTAAATTCCAGGAGGTTCTTCAAAGAGATGAGAGGAAACGCCCTCGACAAGAAGTCCAACTATGAACTACTGGAGTAAGTGTTTTCATCACTAGCGATGACGTCCAGTTTTACAGGCATGACTTCACTGCTTCATCACGTCCTTCCTCTAACTCAGTGCTTCTGTATTATTGTCTGTCCCCCCCCTATGGAAGAAGAAAACCGCTAAGAAAAGCGCTACAGACGCTTCGTCATATTTCCTCGTCTTAGCTTTGGGAGACTTTCTGGCTTTAGAAAGCCAGAAAAACAAAATCCCCAAACCCTCCTCAGGGGTTTTTACAAGATGTAAAAAGGGTTTTTAAAAGCTTTTGGGTAATTGTGTGGAAACATAACTATTCAAATGATGTTTGAGTCCCAACAGTCAAAGTGTGATACAACATGTGAAGATAATTCTACTTGAGATTCACACGTTTAACCACCTGTATTCACACACACGACTCTCCTTCTAGCAGAGCTATGGTCGGCTGGCTGGTTGATGGACATCAGAGGAGAACACAAACTCTCTGTTTGCTCTGACTCTAACGAGCTGCAGCGAAGTCTTTGTTTCAGTCCGCCGGCTTAACGAGCTCTCCAATTAACGAGAAGAATCGCCCTGGCCGGGTCTCTGCTCTGAGCTTGTCTCCTTTTGTCTGTCTTCTCTGTCTCTTCTGTCTCTTTCATCCCGTGTTCTTCCTCTTTGTTTCCTCTCTATTTCTCTATCGGATGTTGTGTTTTAAACTAAAAGAACATGCAGTGATGGCTGTGTTAGCCAGGCTTTAAATCAAGATTCTATTGGTTTTACCCTCCGTCTTTTCTTTGTAATAATGGATATTTAAATGTAAAATCACTACATTAATGTTTGAACTAAAAATACCATTTTGCACCTTTTTAATTGTGGCAGAATAAAGAAGAGAACATAGATTCTCTTCTGTAAACTATAGAATATCTATAACAGTAATATATGAATATACAGTGTGTATATATGCCAACAATGCTTCATGGTCAACAAAAAAGTCCTGATTAACACATGAGACGTTTACTAGGTTTTCAGAACAGAACAGTTGTCATCAAACATTTTGACTGGAAGCTGGAAAAGTCTCCAACAAACCATATTTTACCAAATATATGGTCAATAACACTAGACTCTTCATTCTTGATTTAACACCTCTGAAAGTTTACAAATGTGTAGTTTACAAGTATACAAATGTACATTTGGTCATTAGGTTTCTTGTCATTTAACAGTCCATTTATTTTCACAAGAATCCCGATTTTGACACAATTGTCATCCTGTGCTCGGTGTTATACGGAGATATACGACATGAAGCTGTAGGTGGAGTTAGAGGAGGAGAAAGGACCTCTCCAGAGGAGTCATCATCCACTTCCTGTCTGGGCCCTGCTCATCTCTCTTTGTCTCTTTGTTCTCCTCTATGCATCTTTCTCCTTCTCCCTTTTTTTGCTTTGTCCGTCTCTAGGAAAACATGAGTAGTGCTGTAGTCAGCACTGAGTCACTCTCAGCTTTCTGCTTCTGTTTTCTGTTCCGTGTCTTTGTGTTTTTCTGCTGTAGCGGCTGTTGTTCTCGTTGGGGGGAAAACTCATCTGCTGCAATCAGATAAAGGCAAAAAAATTCCTGTCAATTAACATTCCTCAGTGTAATTACAGCATAATAAACAATGTGCTCTCCCCTCCTGTTTCTCTGTATCTCTGTGCAGGAAAGATGTGGGTTTGAGACGTTTTTTCCCAAAAGACCTGTTGGATTCAGTCAAGGTGAGAATGAGTTTTGGCATGCACAATGTTGCTGAAACAGACGGAGAATCCACTTTTTATTTAGATCAGCTGTTCGGCAGCTTCCCCCACAAGTGTTGATCTGTTACCTAAAGAAAACGTCCTGAACCGTGGTCAGACTCGTCTGGTCGGACCCACGGAGTGTGAACCTGTTCTAGACCGGAACACCATGATGAATGGAGAGAATCAGCCTTCATACATGGAGGCATGTTCAGTCCCATAGTCTATATGGTTCTCCTTGAGGTAATAATTTAGTTATATAAAGTTGTATGAAGCAGCTGATCAACATAATTGTCCTCACATTCCTACTGTTTATTTGATGAGATAAGAACTTAGGGAAGAGAAGTGTCAGGTCTGAAGTGGATCAGATGAGCAGCTCCCAACAAAGAGAAAGAAGAGAAAAAATACTTCAAATCTCAAAAAACAGGCACTGCTCATATTAAACGTTCTTTATCTCTTCAAGATGCTTCATGCTAGGGATGAGAAGAAAAACACTGACCTGCACAAACTGTTTATATCTGAGCATCATGTACATGGTTTTATTAACATTAGAATAGAATATGTAATTCATTCATAGTTTGATGGATGTGGGTTTGTGGTGGGGTGAAGTTGCATAATGAACGTCTGTCTGTGATGAATTTACGGCACGTGTTTTATAGGGAGGGTGTGTGTGTGTGTGTGTGTGTGTGTCAGCAGGGAGCAGACAGATGCTCTGCAGAGGGACAGAAACTGTGTGTGTGTGTGTGTGTGTGACCCTGAGGTCATGTTTAAACCCACTTTCTTTTCCCAACAATGAGGAGGGAGGGGGAGGTGCCCCCCTCCCCCCACCACCACCACCTCCCTCATTGTCTCCTCCCTGGACAGAAGTGACATCACACTGTCCCTGAGGCCTGTTTCATCAGGCATGAAGAGGCATAAGCACACATGACCTGGTTGTAGACGTCTGGACTGATGTGGTCTGAGAATTAGTTAAAGATTATGATTTAACAATTTGGAGTTGATAAATTCATTATCCAGTTGATAGAAAGTCATTTGGTTGATATTTTTGTCGTCAGTTAGTCATTGTAGTTTTTTGTTTTTTTTTGGAAATCAACTGTTTTCAGCTGTAAAACAGAGAGTCCTTTTTTTGAGCAGCTGAAGTCATTGTTTAACGGAGAAAACGATCGAGAGATTTATCAGCAGTAATCAGGAGTCAGTTTTCTTTGTAGGAGTAATTCCATCACATATGTGCAGTTAAATGATCACAGCGATGGTGTCACATCTGCTGTGTGTGTGTGTGTGTGTGTGTCTGTGTGTGTGTGTGTGTGTGTTTGAGAGAGCACAGCTGTCATTTATGTTCCTGTCGTCCACTGAAAGAGAATGGTAGTCATTTAATGGGATTATTCTCACTCAATGGACTCCACTTTACACACACACACACACACACACACTGACCGTGGAGCAGATGGCAGTGGTAGTAAACAGTGACTGATGGTCTCAGTAATGGAAGCAGTGTGTGTTGGTTTATATGGACAAGCTGGACAGCAGGTTCCTATTGACCTTCACAGACCTTCATCACCCGGGTCCAGTCGTGGTTCTGGTTCTGGTTCTGACTGACACCGCTGCTGACTGCTCAAAGTGCTTCCTTTAGGAAAGGGTGGACGCTTCAGTTGTGTGTGTGTGTGTGTGTGTGTGTGTGTGTGGTGTGATGGAATTCTAGGAATCAAAACATTTATGTGTTTGTAATAATATAAAGGCTGTGATGCTGAAACGACTTTTATTCTAAATGCATAACAGCAATAGTTAATCAGCACAATGGATTAAAGAATTTAAATCAAATTAGGGCTAAATAATCATTATATGAATCATTTAATAGTTACTGTACATCCATCATTTGTGAGCTTACAGAAAGATGCATTTGTTGGTAATTTAAGTAAGCTAGGAACTAACAATTTGATCAATTAGCAATTAAATCATCATGTTTAGTATGTAAAGAGTCTAAAAATGTCGGCCACAATTAATGCAACACAAATAATGAATAAAAATCATCTCACTTAAGAAGATGGAACCATCATTGAATATCAATTATTAAATATAAAATGATTAATGCTTTGATTTTACTATCTTATATTGGATATAGACTGTTAAAACTGATCATTTCCTGTGTGCTGAACGACTTTAATGTACTGAAAACATCTGCATCCTTTCTTTGGATCCAACTGAACTAAATCTCCTCTAATCTTAATCTATATACAGAAAGATAATTATAGTTTATATTGTTGTTGTTTGTCTGTAGATATGTGTAAAAACTAAAGATATTTGGATGCAAAAGGGTCAAAAAGGTCATTAAATTTTGATGTGAATGGTTGTAGATTCTCCGTAGATCAGGTCGAGAGGATTAAATATGACGTTGAATCAGAATGATCCTCAATAGATGTTTTGACAACATTTAAATGTGTTGTTTCTCTTCTCTCTTCAGGCTAAAACTCTGCGTAAACTGATCCAACAGACGTTCAAGCAGGTGGCCAATCTCAACGACGAGCAGTGCATCCTCAAGTTCTTGGAGATTCTGGCGCCGATCCACCGCTACGACAAGGAGTGTTTTAAGTGTGCCCTCGGGGTAGGTCTCCACCTCAAACATCTGGATCCCTGTGTGAGGGCGCCCCCTGCTGGACGCTGCAGGCACTGTGTATTTTCCTACTGTTTGAACCCTCTCTGTCTGCCTGTCACAGTCCAGCTGGGTGATCCAGGTGGAGTTGGCTATTGGACCAGAGGAAGGAATCAGCTACCTCACAGACAAGGGATCCACAGTGAGTTCACCACCTCAGACACTGCTCCACATCCTCACACTTCAACACGATATGTGTGCAGGAAGGTGGAAGTAGAGTTGGTTAGGTTTACTGTGGTGAATCTTAAACATTTGAACACACACTGTTCCCTCGCTGTCAAATGGCAGGTAAGAGAAACACAGTGAGATTACAAGAAGATCAGGAATTTCCTTTAGTATCAGAGTGCAGTTTGTTTAAAAACAACATTGCATTATCTCCGTGCTTCTCAATTATTTTCTGTCGCCCCACCAAGGAGGAAGATAACAGACTCAGTAACACACCGGTCTTTCACAGTGAACCAAGCGCTACAGACGCTTCGTCATATTTCCTCGTCTTAGCTTTGGGAGACTTTCGTTTGTCTCTTTATCTCCGTCTCTCTCCGCCTGTCTTCTCATCCCTGTTAAATATGTTTTCATGGTGTCACTTGGTGTCTGCACAATGTTCAGTTTGTGTTGAAGCCCGTTACCAGTACAGACGTTGGTGGTGTGTTTTACCACCTGATGACGTGTGTTTCTCTGCTGCAGCCGACACATCTGGCCAACTTCAACCAGGTCCAGTCCATCCAGTATTCTGCTCTGGAGGAGAAGGACAGAAAAGGGATGTTACAGCTCAACATAGCAGGAGCCGCTGAGGTATCTGGACTTATATCACAGTTATAGGTCATTTCATTAAACAATGAAGTGGCTTCTCTCTCCAGTCTTATTCTGCTATTAAACAACACTCAGCTCTGTTTCTGGATGATGACGTGACTGCTCCATGTATAGATTCACATAATGGATCTAACACAGGGAGATGACGCTCAACACACACACACACACACACACACACACACAGTAGCAGCTGGAAACCCCCAGTGTGCTCTAATGTGTAAGTGTGTATATGTGTTTGCAGATAAAGGCTCTTTGTAACAGGCTGCTACTCTCTGTGTGTGTGTGTGTGTGTGTGTGTGTGTGTGTGTGTGTGTGTGTGTGTGTGTGTGTGTGTGTGTGTGTGTGTGTGTGTGTGTGTGTGCAGCCCCTCACAGTTACCACAGCTTCACTGACCATGGCGGAGAACTTGGCTGATTTGATTGACGGCTACTGTCGTCTCATCACCATGGAAACGCATTCCTTAATTGTCAGAGTTCAGAAAGGTTAGAACCTGTCACTTTCATTTTAAATTATATATATATGTTAATGTTTATTAATTTCTAGAAATTCTAGTAATTACATTAGAAAACTCCATTTTTATTTTTTTATGAATGACTTAGTCCTTACCCTGTAATTATAAGTATGTGGTAAGTGATAAGTATGAGGGAGGTTATAATAATCTATAAATAATCACATAATTATATTTAACTTTACAGTTGACTTTGCATTATCAGTAATTATTTTTGTTTGGAGACAAAAGATTCTTGTTCTACTCATTACTTTTAAAAGTCCTTGTATTTTGAATATTCATCAACAACTATGAATGCTAAATGCTAATTCCAGTGTTACAATCTGTAAATGAAGTGAAGCATTAGTCCACTCCGACACAGACAGAAACCTGCTCTATTGTCTCTGCTATAAAACAAGTGAATTCAGATTCCAGAACAGTAAAAACTGTATATGGATAAAATTATCCACATAATGCAGATATCAGGTAAATGTTTACACAGATCAGCGTGACAGCGGTTTGTTGTATTATACTATACTGTACATGTTGCCTGTGTATTCACTGTGTTATAATATCTTTCAGTGTTTGATGATTCCTGTTTCTGTCCTCTAGAGGGAGAGAGAGCGCTGCCGTCCATCCCAAAGTAAGAACCTCTTCTTTGCATCAGTGCATTAAAACAAGTCTATGAATGCATTCTTCAAGTTAATAATATAATAACAATAATAATGAACACCATCCTACTCCGTGTGTGAGACTCCACAGATATTCAGCTCGTGTCAAGTATAATATTCTGTCCTGATAATACTTCTGGGGTATTGAAGACAGATAGCAAACAACAATTAAAGACCAGCAGGCTTGATTCCAGGTTGACTGATTTGCTCTCATCTTTTTTTTTTGTGAAACTGAGACACAATAAAATATACAGAACACACAATGTAACATAAGAAATGAAATAAAGCGATCTGAATACAGTACACATTCTCTCCTCACAGACTTAACTCAGGTAAGTAGGTTACCGTTTTAACAAGTTTCAGATTTAAGGTAAGTTAAATCAGGTGAGTATGACAGAGTTATACTAACACATTTTACCTTTACAGAAGACTGATACACAGATAAGTAAACAGGTAAGTAAAGCCAGATAACCAGCTAGCATTCACACACAGTACAATCACAACACAATGTAAATGAGGCTAACAAAGAGCTAAATGTAGCAGTAGCTAAATTAGTACAACTGATCGCAAACGGAGCACGTTTTCACACTGCTAATAAAGTTAGCTGAGCAAACAGGAAGTGACTACAATTAAAGGTGGAGTAACTGAAAACAACTGCTAAACGGAACATAACCTTTTCAATATCTGACATGTCAGCACATTTAACGTATAAATACTTATTGTCCAGAGTGAATTAGATGGTGGTTGGATGAGTATTTATACATTAAGGAGTTTTGAAGCCAGAACTTTTACATGTTTTACTAGAGTAAAAAGCTAAATACTTCAACCTGTACAGAAGTATTTTAAACCCTGGTGATGGAACAGTGTTTCCTGTCATTTTATAGCCTGAGGTTTATGGGGTTTTCAAAATAAGACTTTTTACTGTCTGCTAATGTGAGAGTAAAAGCAGCATCTGGATCTTCCTAATTTACTCATCATGGGGCTGATGTGTTGTTTCTCTGAGGCTCTTTAAACTCTTTCTGCTTCACTTTTGGTCATTTCAGCTCAAATCTGCCCCTCGACTCTGCCTGTGGTCAAATAAGGAGATAAGTTTAGGAGCCAAATATTTTCCACTTAGGGTTTTTTAAACACTTGCAGAGTCTCCTCCTCTTTCTCTCGTCTGTTTCACTTCTCTCTCTCTCTCTGGTTGTTGTGGTCTGATGTAAAGATAGAAACCAGGAGGGTTCCTTTCTCTTCATCTTCTACACATCTGACGTCTGCTTCAGAAAAAACAGCGGTGTGTGTGTTACGGCTTCTGATTTTCCTGTTTGTTCCTTTTCCTCCTGCAGAGTTTCTAATAATGAGAAGAAGTGTGAGGCCGTGAGGAGTGGAGTCAGAGCCATTTCTGTGTCGGGTAGGATGAGAATCATGAAATACACTCACAGATCTGCTGTCGTCTTCCTGTCTGTCTGTTTTCTCTCTCTTCTTCTCTTTATTCCTCCTTCTCCTCTGTTCCATCTCTTCACTCCACACTTCTTCCATTCACTGTTTTTTTCCCTCCCCTCTCACACTCTTTTCATCTATGCCGCCTGATTGGCTGAAGACTCAGTGACGTCGCCGCCTCCTAAGCCAACCAGAGCGCGGCGTTTCCTCCTCCCCTTTGTCTTCTGTTCAGATTCGCCGCCCAACGGTATCGCCTGTTGAGTCTGGACGTGATGAAGCAGAATAAAATGATTTGACGAGCTGTTTGATAATTATCTGGTTCATAGCTGTATTTATGAGGAAGATTGGCAAACTTTAATGCTCAATTAAAAACGCTTTTGTCTCTTGATAATCGCCAAATCACGTTTATCTGCTCGTCACATCTTTTCATCTTCATCTCTTCTACTAAACCATCTTAATGGCCATAAAAAGTACCTTTACTTAATACATGTACTGATACACCTGTGTACAAATATTTTAGTACAAATGAAAGCCAAAGGAGTCAGTGCACCAGCAGCACTTTATAGTTGGAGCTAGTTTGAACTAATAAAACTATTAATTAATTTGTAATTAATATTTGTAAATTTTGAGCTGATAGATTAGGCAGAAAATTTAAAAGTTCTACTACATAAATACTAGACTATGGCATAATCTTTGAATTTCTGTGTAATACATTTAAATCTATAGTTATTAATATTGAAACCATGTGGTGGAATAAGATAAAGTACAATATAGTACAAGTATAGTGCAGTATAGTATTGTATAAGTATAGTTTAGTACAGTACAGTATAAGTTTAACTGAGCTCATTCCTTGTTGCTGAGCTCACAGTTGGTTAAGTCTAATCGTTATTTTCAGTGCATTATGTCGATAATTTAAAGAAGCTGAGCTCAGTTTGTCTCTCAGAGGATCCGATAACGTCCTGAAACAACTACTGAGTGTTTGGCTGAGTCTCCATCTGTGTTTTAGCAGCTGTCGCAGCAGCAGAAAACTCGATCTGGACAGCAGCTGGTTGTTGGAACGCTGACGATTGAAGAGCAGGAAGAGTTGTGTAGATCTGCTGGTGGCCTGATTGTCTATAGTTCTAGTTATGAAGATGAGTCTAAACCAAGCTGGAAGTCATGTGTTAACTCTGACCTACACATATTACATACATACACACACACACACACACACACATATATATATATATATATATATACTGTTATGCTGTATTCTTGCACTTTTTCATTGTGCATCCATGCATCTGCAGCATTACCGTATTTTCAGGACCATAAGGCTCTGTACTAAAAGGCCCAGTCTGAGTTCTGTGTGTCATTACTGTATTTAACACACACATAAGGAACCTAACTATAGGGGAGGGTTAATATACACATAGATATATACACATAGATATATACACATAGATATATACACACATAGATATATACACACATAGATATATACACACATAGATATATACACATAGATATACACACATAGATATATACACATAGATATATACACACATAGATATATACACACATAGATATATACACACATAGATATATACACATAGATATATACACACATAGATATATACACACATAGATATATACACACATAGATATATACACATAGATATATACACATAGATATATACACACATAGATATATACACATAGATATATACACATAGATATATACACACATAGATATATACACACATAGATATATACACATAGATATACACACATAGATATATACACATAGATATATACACACATAGATATATACACACATAGATATATACACACATAGATATATACACATAGATATATACACACATAGATATATACACACATAGATATATACACACATAGATATATACACATAGATATATACACATAGATATACACATAGATATATACACATAGATATATATACACATAGATATATATATATACACACATAGATATATACACACATAGATATATACACACATAGATATATACACATAGATATATACACATAGATATATACACACATAGATATATACACACATAGATATATACACACATAGATATATACACATAGATATATACACATAGATATATATACACATAGATATATATATATACACACATAGATATATACACACATAGATATATACACACATAGATATATACACATAGATATATACACACATAGATATACACAATTCAATTTGTTTTTATAGCCAAGAATCACAAATCAGATTTGCCCCAAAGGGCTTTACATTGTGTACAAAAGCAACACAACATCCCCTGTCCTTAGACCCTCACATCGTACAAGGTAAAACTCCCTAAAAAACCCCTTTAACAGGGAGAAAAAACGGAAGAACCCTCAGGAAGAGTAACAGAGGAGGAATCCCTCTTCCAGGACGGACAGGCTGCAGTAGATGATGTGTGCAGGTGGAGAACATTACAGAGAAATTTGAATATTACAAACAAACAGAAATGTAATGAATGTTGGTAGAAGTGGAGGATGAGGAGCAGGATCCATCACAGCTTTCAGGTTTCACCAAGGCAGCCTCAGACCCTCCAACATCCGTAGATCCCTCAGTGGCTGCACTGCAGCATGCTCTGTGAAAGAGAAAACACAGGAACCACAGCAGATTTAAAAGTACAGTAGTGGTACAACAGTATCACAGATAGAAGAAGAAAAAGAAAAAGAAGCCCAGGGCATCTCATGAGGACCCGGCAGACTAACCTATCGCAGCATAACTATGACTAGGCCAGCCAGGGCCGGCCCTAACTATATGCTTCATCGAACAGGAACGTTTTTAACCTATTCTTAAATATAGGAAGGGAGTCTGCCCCCCGGACTGAGACTGGAAGACGGTTCCACAGGAGAGGAGCCTGGAAGTTGAAGGCTCTGCCTCCTGTTTTAATTCTAGAAATTCTGGGAACCTCCAATAAGCTGCATATTGGGAGCGTAATGTTCTTGATGGGCGATATGGGACTAAGAGATCCCTAAGGTAGGATGGAGCCTGACCGTTGAGTGCTTTATAGGTGAGGAGCAGGATTTTAAATTCTATACGAGATTTTACAGGAAGCCAGTGTAGAGGCTAATACAGGTGAGATATGCTCTCTTCTTCTAGTGTTAATAAACGAGCAGCTGCATTCTGGATCAGCTGGAGAGTCCTTACAGACTTTTTGGTGCAACCTGACAGTAAAGAGTTGCAGTAGTCCAGCCTGGAAGTAATAAATGCATGGATAAGTTTTTCTGCATCTTTCAGAGACAGGAAGTGTCTGACCTTTGACCTTTGCTATGTTGCGTAGGTGGATAAAAGCAGTCCTAGAGATATGTTTAATGTGGGCAGAGAATGACAGGTCCTGGTCCAAGATGACTCCCAGGTTATACACATAGATATATACACATAGATATATACACATAGATATATACACACATAGATATACACATAGATATATATATATATATATATATATATATACACACATAGATATATATACACATAGATATATACACACATAGATATATATACACATAGATATATACACACATAGATATATATACACATAGATATATACACACATAGATATATATACACATAGATATATACACACATAGATATATACACATAGATATACACACATAGATATATACACACATAGATATATACACACATAGATATATACACATAGATATACACACATAGATATATACACATAGATATATACACACATAGATATATACACACATAGATATATACACACATAGATATATACACATAGATATATACACATAGATATACACATAGATATATACACATAGATATATACACATAGATATATATATATACACACATAGATATATACACACATAGATATATACACATAGATATACACATAGATATATATATATATATATACACACATAGATATATATATATATATATATACACACATAGATATATACACACATAGATATATACACATAGATATATATATATACACACATAGATATATACACACATAAATATATACACATAGATATACACATAGATATATATATATATATATACACACATAGATATATATATATATATATATATACACACATAGATATATACACATAGATATACACATAGATATATACACACATAGATTTATACACATAGATATACACACATAGATATATATATATATACACACATAGATATATACACACATAGATATATACACATAGATATATACACATAGATATATACACACATAGATATATACACATAGATATACACACATAGATATATACACATAGATATATATACACATAGATATATATATATATACACACATAGATATATACACATAGATATATACACACATAGATACACACACATAGATATATACACACATAGATATATACACACATAGATATATACACATAGATATATACACACATAGATATATACACATAGATATATATACACATAGATATATATACACATAGATATATATATACACACATAGATATATACACACATAGATATATACACATAGATATACACATAGATACACACATAGATATATACACATATATACACACATAGATATATACACATAGATATATACACACATAGATACACACACATAGATATATACACACATAGATATATACACACATAGATATATACACATAGATATATACACACATAGATATATACACATAGATATATATACACATAGATATATATATACACACATAGATATACACATAGATACACACATAGATATATACACATATATACACACATAGATATATACACATAGATATACACATATATATATACACATAGATATATACACATAGATATATACACATAGATATATACACACATAGATATATACACATAGATATATACACACATAGATATATACACACATAGATATATATATATATACACACATAGATATATACACATAGATATATACACACATAGATATACACACAGATAGATATATACACACATAGATATACACATAGATATATACACACATAGATATATACACACATAGATATACACATAGATATATACACATAGATATATATACACATAGATATATACACATAGATATATACACAAATAGAGTGGGAGCTAAACTGAGTTTGGTTGTGCTTTATTTAAGTATTGATTACAAAGTACTAACATTTTTAATCATCATGGTAAAACACACAGATAAAACAAGCACACAAGTATGTGTATTTAAAAATAGAGCGGGGTAATGTCATCAATCAAACCATCAAAGTCCTCATCCTCTGTTTCTGATTCCAACAGCAGCTAAATCTCCATCAAACATGCCAGCTTCACTTTCTTCACCATCAGAGTCACTTTCCTCTAAATGATGCGTTATAATCCGCTGGAAGTTGCTGCGCTACCGTAGTCCTGGTCTGGATGGAGAAATGGCACCGAAACGAAAGCACCAAGACGGAAATGTTCAATTTTCATTTCTTCTGCTGCTTTACTGCTTTTAGTCAAATTGTGACCATCAGAACACTTCTCCCACTTGTTGTTTGCTCTGTGATCCACTGATCCAGTCTTTTCTCTGTGATCCACTGATCCAGTCTCTGCTCTGTGATCCACTGATCCAGTCTCTGCTCTGTGATCCACTGATCCAGTCTCTGCTCTGTGATCCACTGATCCAGTCTTTGCTCTGTGATCCAGTCTTTTCTCTGTGATCCACTGATCCAGTCTTTTCTCTGTGATCCACTGATCCAGTCTTTGCTCTGTGATCCACTAATCCAGTTTTTGCTCTGTGATCCACTGATCCAGTCTTTGCTCTGTGATCCACTGATCCAGTCTGTGCTCTGTGATCCACTGATCCAGTCTTTGCTCTGTGATCCACTGATCCAGTCTCTGCTCTGTGATCCACTGATCCAATCTCTGCTCTGTGATCCACTGATCCAGTCTCTGCTCTGTGATCCACTGATCCAGTCTCTGCTCTGTGATCCACTGATCCAGTCTTTCCTCCAACTCGTACCACCTGTCTTATGTCTTAAACTCAGCTGTGTAGCTGATTTCCTTCAGTTTAAACTGTGCTTTATCAGCGTGTCTCTTTACCATTTTCAGCTTGTTAAAACAACGATGTTCTGCATAACGCACATCCCCGTTATTTTATCTACAATCCATGCCCACACTTCCCCTACATACACACATAGGGAGCACCAACATTTTGAAGAACATAGAAGACTTTGATGTGGCTTTATAGTCGTGAAAATACGGTAATTGATATTTACTCTAACCTTAAATAACTGCTCGTTGAGTGTTTGACTTTTGCAGATCCAGCAGCAGCTGTCTTGTTTTTTGAGGCTTTTTCTTGCTCTAACCTCTCCTCTCTTCTCTCCCTGTCGCCTCCTGCTTCTCTCTCTCTCTCTGTTCTTACCCTCCTCTTCCTCCTCCTCCTCTTCTTCTTCTTCTCTCTTGTTTCCTGCATGCTCTCCTGGATCCTGCAGAAGATCTTAGTGGGGATGGTAATGTTACGCTGTTGTTTATCTCTGTTCTATCTTGTCCTCTACTTCAACACACTGCAGCTTGTGTGTGTGTGTGTGTGTGTGTGTGTGTGTGTGTGTTCCTTCTCCTTCTTCATCAGCGCTATAGTGTGTGTTAGTGCAGACTTCTGTAGAATGATTACGGTTATTTAGTTGAAATGTGATGTCTCTCATGTTTACTTGTTCTAAACATGAACAGATCAGTGACAGTCAATGGTTTCTGTTCTGTTAGTAGAAGTCGTAGTGATTCTGTTCTGTGAGTACATGTGGTGTTTCAACATGTTTGTGTGTCTCTCTGTTTCTATTTGTGATCATTTTCAAAGTGGTTGACCACTAAATCTGAAATATTTCTGCATTGAACCACAAGAACAAACCCCCTAAAAAAAAGCAGATTTTTGTAAATTAAGTGGTATTTTTCTTTAAGGGAACTTCTCCAAACCTTTCTCTTTCTGCACACACAGGCTTCCCACACACACACACACACACATACACACACACACACACACATACACAAACACACACAAAAGTCATGCACAAATCTACTCTCACATATTCATGTAGACACACACACTAGAGCAGGGAGAGGTTTTCTGGACTCAAGAGCGGGTGCATTCCTTGCTATAATGGGCTAACTAGATCACACACACACACACACACACACACACACGCACACAGTGTTCTTACACATATATATACATATACAAGCACACACACACATTTTTCCTACAGTGAAAGCAGAAAGAGACCAGGGTCAAACTAAAACAGAACAAACTGCTAACCACATGTATGTGAATATTCAGAGTCTCAGACTAGAAACTAACAGATCTTGCTAATAACATATTCATCATGCTATTATAATGGTGCTGGAATCTGCAGATATTCTAGAAGCTTTTATCGTACCGTTTCATTCATGTTATTCTAAATTTCTGCAGCCATGAGCAGTTACTAGTTTGACTTGTTTCAGAGCCAGTTTCTGTCTCTATGCTAGGCTAACCAGTGCTAGCTGTAGCAGGACGTCCCGACTAGTCACAGATATAATTGGAAACACACTTCAGTGTCTTCCGTTGACAGCCATCCAGAGTTTATTCAGCCTGACACTGAACCTGCAGCTCGTAGAACTTCTCTCTGCTTTTCTGCAGCGACTCATCCGGGAGTGTTAAAGGATTTCTGATTAACTCTGGGAGCCTGAAACAACCAGAGGGCAGATGTTTACTCTGGCTTCTCACAGCTGAGTCTGCACACTGACTTTATTTAAACACCCTCCATCTGGTCAGGAAAGTCTGAGCCCGTCTCCCCCCTCCAGCTAAACTCTAAAGTCTTTATCCTAAACTCTTTAACCTAAACATTTCCATGTGTTTAGACAACAGCTCAGACACATGTTCCTTCTCCTTTCCTCTCGCTTTCTGCTGCTTCACCTCCTTTTTTCTGTCCTCCTCCTCTTTCTCCTCCTTATCCCTTCACCCCCAGCTGCTCCTGTATGGACAGATACACCACAGCACGTGTGTGTGTGTGTGTGTGTGTGTGTGTGTGATTCTCTGCAGGACTTGTTAAACAGCTTAGTGTGTGTTTTGCTTGTGTATGTGAGTAACGTTGTTTCCTGCAGTTTTACTTGTTTTATTCCCTGTGATGTAAGTGATTAAATGTGTTTGTGTGTGTGTGTGTGTGTGTGTGTGTGTGTGTGTGTGTGTGTGTGTGTGTGTGTGTGTGTGTGTGTGTTGTTGCAGAGACCGATGACTATGCTGAGATAGTAGATGAAGAGGACACCTACACCATGCCCTCCAGTAAGTACCTCACACCTTCAGCTCCTTCCAGCTTTAATCAGCAGAACAATGAAGTGTGTGTTCATCTGTTTATTTGACTTTCTTTGTTCTGTCTAATAAGCCAATAACAAGCAGTTGAACCTTTTTAAAGATGGTATAAGCTGTATGGAGCCACATATAGTCAAATGGTCAATATGCTGTATAACAGCAG